>JAQISU010000236.1:8035000-8585000 GCA_029339505.1 Unio delphinus
GATCAGTTGCTCTCTTGCAGTTATTGTGCTTAGTTTGAAAGTGATGTTTCAAACTGAACTCCTTGAAAATGGCAATCGTGTCGTCAGTCCACTCCTTGTTAAATGTATGGCATTCATCTTCAGTTTTTGCTTCCTAGATATCCTCGAACAAATCAATTTTGGTAAAATTTGGCAGATAATAAAAGCTTTGTTAAATGTATAGATTGATATGGAACTGTCCATCCCGGTAAATTCTTCACTTCAACAATTTCGCATTAACTGCAATTCAATTGTCTGCCATGGCGGGTGCATACACTGTTAACAAAATCCTTCTGGCACGCAAGTGCGCTGGTTCTGATGACACAGCCAAAACACACTGATGATGCAATCAGCCATTTAAACAGTGAAAGACAACCTCAATCAACTCACCCAGTAGGGAAAAAAAATCAATGATATATGAATAGATTGTGAAACAAGCCAAACAAAATTCTAGTGAAATTAATATGGCTTTTCCCACTGAGTGGGTATTTGGCATCGCATGGTTACATTTCTCTCAAAATTATAAAGAAATTTTGCCCATAAGAAAATTAAATAGCATAAACATAGGACTTGTTCCTAGGCCGCATGAAAACAATTGGCAGGCCGCATGAAAGCCCTTGGCAGGCTGCATGTGGCCCATGGGCCATAGTTTGCCCACCCCTGCCTTAGGAGAATAGATAAGAGATGGAGGGATGTACATCTCCTTACCCTGGAATAAAATCCCCTAAGGTAAGGAAAGACAGCAAAAATCCAGTGTAAGTCATGAAGCCACATCTTTAAGAAGCAGCCCATCAACCTGGAATTGTGATCTGTTGAACTGCGGAGACAGGTCCTACGAGAATGAATTGGTCCCTTTGTGATGATAGATCTCAGAGATGAAAGGCAGAGAATGTAGACTCTGATCTCCACCCAAAACCTGAATGTCTCGTGATGGGTCAACTAGAACATTAAGGCATCCCGGTATATGACATACATTTATGTATGTGGATTTATTGTTGACCATACCAGTTTAGAAAGTGACACACCATGACACAAAGGCCTAGGTACTCATTTCCTCCCTGTTATTTGCAATAAGTTACTACTGTAGAGTCGTCAGAATCTAGACTCCATTGCCAGAAAGACCTGCCACCTGTGAAAGGCTTTCTAGAAGATTGATGTGCATAAGTTGTTTGTGGGGACAAACTGCAATGCTGGCTTCCTGAAATGGTGGTAGGAGGTGGGCTCCCCAGCCCTCCATGCTGGCATTGGTACAAATTGTAATCTTGGCAGTGAAAAGTCCAGAAATATACCCACCATGAACCAAGAAAGGTTGCTCCAAAGCTGCAGATGGTGCTTCAGTTGTGAGCAGATGTTTAGAGGCTGGTCCAGTGGGCAAACTCTGGGTCTCCATTGAGACAGAAGCATCTGTAATGGGTGCATAAAAAGGCAACCAAGGACAAAGAGGTCTGCTGCCACACTGAGTAAACCTAAGCGGCTAAGGAATTCTCATGCAGTTAGGGTTCTCCTCAAGAGTAAAGAAGACACCATGTTGCAGATTTTCAATGCCTAATCCTGAGGAAGATGAACCATGTTTTCCTGTGTATTAAAATCTATACCTAGATGAGCAAAATGTTCAGAGGGTACTAGTTTGGATTTGTCAAGTGATGTGACAAGAGTTATTGTGTCGTGATTTAAACTAGAATTCACCTGATGTTTTTGTCGGATGTAGTCCAGGTAACTTGATAATGCTGTTGTAGAAATGTTCCAGACATGCACCATGACTGGATTCATGAGATGAGTGAAAACTCAGTGGCTGATATTTAGCCATGTAGTGCACTGAATTGGTATAATCTGTCATTGTAGGAGCTTTCTGGAAACTTTGGTTAATAGTAACTTGGAAGTAAGTGTCTTTTAAGTCCACACTGACTGCAAAGTCTCCCTCTTGGATGGCATCCACTGAAAATCAAGGAGTATAAATGAAGCAATTGAGATCGGTGACAGGCTGCAGAGTGTTGGTTGCCTTACTAATCAAGAAAATGCTAGAATTGAATCCCAAAAGAGAAAGTGTTTCAAACAAGTTCTAACACCCTTTTCCGATGAGGGTTGTCTATTTCCTGCTCCAATGTGTTGGCTTTGAGTGGATCTGATGGGACGTTGGTGAATGGTGGAAGTCTGGACAGTGAAGGAGTGTGAAACGTGAGCATAATAATCATTGAAGCGTGATGTCCGGTTGCTAAAGAATGTCAACGTTAAATATAGCATGCAATGTAATAAGGGTTATATATATGTCCAATTAAGGGCCTGTCTGCTAAGTGAGGGCTCTGAAATAGGTTTTTTGCTTTACGCATGGTTACATAGCTTCAAAGAATTTAGTGAATGGACTCTTGGAGGGCAGTCAAAATGATTTTGCTTCTTGGACAGTTTTCAAGAAGCCTGGCATGGATGCAAGGAACCTGTGTTGTTGGTCTCTCAAATCCTGAGTAGCTATGGTGGGATGAGCCCTCTGATGAGAATCTCCACTTCCATAGAAGTGTCCAAAGCAACATCCCTGTCGATATGGAAAAACAAGGCTGACAAAACCTAGCAGTATTTGCTAATGTTTCCAACAAATAATGATATGTAAGGTTATAATTACTCAAGAAATAGTCTTCTTACTCTAAGGATTCCAGAGTTATCACTGGAAGACAATCCTAGGTACACACTTGCCCATTTTAGCTGCTTCAGCATTGAAAGTGAGAAGTTTAGTAGATCAGTAAGGGGTATAAACTTTACTGGAAGAAGCAGCGTGTACCAAAGGCTGCAATATGGGAGCAGGGGAAACAGTCCACACCCTAGGATGCTTAGCAAAGGAGAGAGATATTTGGATTTTTAATATAGCAGTGGGACAGTTTATAGTGATGTCTAGTACTGGAGCATCATGACTCAAGATGTCCCACTTTGATAAACGGCAGTCCTTCCCTAACATGAACCACTTTATGTTGAGCGCCTAGCGAGACAGCTGTTAGTACCATTTTTATAAGTCTTTGGGTTCAAAACCATGACCTCCCACATTTGAGGCAAACACTCTAATCTCTAGTCGACCGAAGAAAGAAAGAGATGGAGAAACATACTGATCCTAAATTGTAACTGAATGAGTAAGCAACAAGTTATGTAGTGAACAGCTGGAAAGACTTTTTGAGTCACCAGAACCTGAAGGTTTGGTACAAAGGTCACTGGGTAACCTCATTTACTGCTTCACTGAAAGATCAGCCCTCTTTCTCTATTAACCAAAACAGCATCTGCATCTTACTGATGAAATCAGGCTGATGTCAATGTTTTCAAAGATATATATGCACATGTCACATTTGGATTCCAATCACTTAAATCTAGAGGTTTGAATTGCATATGCATAAAATAACAAAAACACCTCCAGTTTGATGTTTATCTTGATAATTCTTTAACTTGGGATAAAACCATTGAAAGAGGGTAAATGGAAAAATTCCAATCTATTTCACTCCATTTCAAACTTTGCCTTTTGTTTCAGAGGAAAATAAAATCAAATACCGGAAATTACCATCCACCATTATAAAATACCATATAACTAATAATGTTGCATGTTTATATTACCTCAACTACAAAATCATGATAAAAAAATCAAGATTTAGCAACAATAAACAGGGTTCATACTCAACTATGACTGATAAATTCAAAGACTTTTCCCAAACTTTCAAAGACCACAAACAGAGATTTCCAAGACCTATTTTTGCAAACATTGTGTATACAGGTTATAAGAGAAAACAACGAATGCCAAATACCACAATATTTTTTACTGATTAAAGTCAAACTATACTTAATTGCCTAAAATTGCATTATAATGATCTAGAAAATAGGTTAACATTTGTTGTTTTTTTCTCCAGAAATATGTAACATACGTGTCAGATTTAATACAACATAAATTGTTCTCTTAAAAGACATCAGCACTGCTTTAAATGCATTATTTTATTTGCTTTTTTTTCTCTTCAATCATTTTGGAAAGAGATGCCACCACTGTCATCTTTTCCTCTGCTCTTCTCCTAAGAGCATTTGACTCTGTGACAAGCACAATGAGTCCTTTTAATTCTGCTTCTTCTGCTTTCTGTACAGAGGAAGCATGTAGGCTGGCAATGTCAGCGTCAAGACGCAGCTTTTTGGCTTTAAGTTCTTCCACTTCATCCAAGGCCAACTCCCGTTTCTTTCCTTTTGGGTTTTTCTTCTCATCCTTCTCCTCTGCTTTCTTCTTATCCAGATAGGCATGGTACTTATGTCTTGCAGAGGAGGCATATGTCATCATTTCATTGCTAATGATGATTTCCAAAGGTCCACCAGCTTTTCTCATTGTGTCAATGATTAACCTTTGAGCTCTGAGGCTTTCTCTGCTGAGGTTCTCAACAGATACCTGTTTGTTGATAGAAAATCCTCTCTCTTGCCTGCCCATGTGATAACAACAACATTTTCTGGAGAACATTCCAAAGTTCAACATATTCATTTCTTTTGGAAAGGACAGAATAAAACACTTCATCAAGTCTGTCATCTGTTCTACTGAAGCATTTCAATGGATGATTGTCCGATTGGATAACTTCATCCACTAATTTTCCGTACTGAGTTAATGTTAAATCACATCGGGACTCTACCTTCCTGCCTTACACATAATTTTTAGGACCCTACGAAGTTTTGTTTCTCCCTTTTCCTTGTCTGATCCTGATTGCATAAGTCCAGGGTCAGCCCAGGACATGTTTTTCCCCATTTGTAATAAACATCTTTAAATTTAGTAATATTTCACGCACTTCAAAGTACTGGACAAAACAGGTTCTATATATAGCAACCTGTTTGTTTCGTTGAGGCTTTTTTTTATAATTTTTTTTTTTTTTTTTTTTTTTTTTTTTTTTACTCGCAATTCAAGAACAAGAACTCTTGTTTAACTCTAATATAGTGTACGCATGCGCACTTTGAAACTGTTTATCCGTGAATTTAATTTATTACAATGGATGTTTTTGTATTAAATCAAGGAATATTGTTATGTACAACAAATTTTTCGAAAATGATTTTTGTTCCTCAAACGTGTTAAATAAACCGACGGTAGAAGTAAATTTAAACAGGCCCTCTTTTGCTACATCTCCCAAATCATCAAACTAAACGATCTTATTTTATACCCGACGAGTAATGAATTACCATTATTTTTCCAAAAACTACCAATTGCTTATACTTCTGCATCTTTGTTCCACTAAATGAACATGTAGTTACCAATTTGCAACCTACCTTTGGCATGACTTGTAAGGGCTCCTTCTCCCATTGAAGCCAAATTGATCGTCTTTTTACACAGCGTACAAAACGCCTTTCGTTTGCATAACTTATTCTTTTGCAGCCATTCCTTGTACTTCTCTTGTTCAAGCCAGATATCGTTGAAAGAGCAAAGACCTGGTATTTTTAAACACTGAACTTGCAGACGATGTAAATCGAATGAAGAAATTTTGAATTCTCGAGCGTATAACTTTCGCGAACTTTCTACGTAGAATTAGTGTAATTAACATTTTGATTGGCTAAAACTGATGGACTCGTCCAGTCAAATTGAACTATTCGTCAAACGAAAGAAGCCAGGAAAACCAGCTGCATCCGAAGCTAACGACCTTGGGCAATTTTATTGGTGACTTCCTTTGATGAAGTGTGTAGCGGCACCGTATTGCTTTGATGAAGAGTGCATGTGTGATTGAAGTCGCCGCCGCGGCATACTTTGGATGGCCAAACAAAACAAAGCCTCTTTTGTTATTGCGGCGGCAATAAACTGAACGGGTCATAAAAAGAAAGAAACCAGGATAACTAGGTTACATCTGAATCTAACAACCTCGGATAATTTTATTTGTGATTCTGGAAAGAAATTATTTTTTGGGGGGTTTATTTCAATTTTCAAAGACTTTCAAAGACCTCAGGGTAATATGCTCGATTTTCCCAAACTTTCAAGGCCTTGAAAACGCTACCTCATTTTTCCCAAACTTTCAAAGACCTTCAAAGACCGTACGAACCCTGATAAATGATCTGGCTTCTTAACACTGGATTGATAGTCAGATTCTTAGTTGAGAGGTAAATGATGGAGTTGAAAAATTGCTAGATATAGCTGACAAAACTTTTTTTTGTACTTTTATGCCACTTCTGCTACAGGAACCAAAATTGAAAATTATTCAAATGTAAGACAGTAAACTGATATAGAATCTGACATGAATAAAATGTTTATGTGATCTCATGTCAGAGACATTTAAGTTTACTATTTAAAACAATAGAAATACAATTCTATCAACATAACACCTGCTCAAACTATTAGGTTCACATCAAATTTACAATGTTGAGAGACAAAAAGAAACAACCACCAACACACTCCAGGGTTATCTCAGACTTAAGATCAATTAAATCTAAATCAATTATTATAATAAAATATAATAAATCCTGGTATTATTTAGGGTCAATAAAAAAAAATGGAAACAAAAGGTGCTCAGTCCATTTACATGTGACCCCTTTGCAATAAAAGATGATTGCATATCTGAAACAATCAGTGATGAAACCTAATCAATGAAGAATGAACTCATCACTGGGAATTTCTTTTTATGACTGTTGTACCCATATCTTGATATAAATGCTGTTATGACTCTAACATCTTGAACTAAGTAACAGAAACCCAACAACTTTTATAAAATTCAACAAATAATTTATAGCCCTAAAATACTAAGTGAAAATTTAAAAAGAATTTACTGTACATGCATTATTAAATCCCAAATAAAAACTATCACATGTCCAAATGTATGAAGTTTCAACTGAATTCCTGCATTATTCCAAATAAACTCCAATATTTAATGTGTTCATGTGCCTGAAGTCTTGAATGTGTTGATGCATCAATGACCTATAGTGTGATGATGTGCAAACAGTCTCTTTTATTATCATGATAATATAATCCAAAATGTCATTGTCTGAATTCACTATAATTCCAAATTACAGTTCCATTCCACTTTGTACAAATTCCAGTGTATAATAACTTCAATAAACAAATCCACCCAAATGAAAAACTGAACACATAAATAAGACTGACTCTGCTTCAGGTAAGAATGAGTACGTTTTCAAGTAATCAACATTATATAAAAAGCTAAGACACAATAGCATAGTCAGGATATAGGTAAGTTGATAAAACATTCAAAGTTGTTAACAAGTTGAGGAATTTCCAAATTAAATACTCAAGCCCTTGACTCAGATTAAAAACAAACATGTTTACATCCAACTATAATGATCAGAATATTTAACCCACACTCATGGATTAATATTAGCTATGTTGTTGACAATATAAATGTTATAGGTCAGGTACATCAAGAGATTGGCTTTGGACAAAATACAAATATACTTAACATAATCATTAAGAAAAGCCAACAAATAATACAAATTAAATATACATAATAATGTACACTAAAGCATAATCCCATAAATAAAACTTAATGCCAAAACTTTATGCTGCTGATACCGTTATCATTAAACAAGATATATCTTTTCTGTGGGGGGTTTTCAAGCACCTCACAAGCAGCAAAGGTCATCTACAATTATAAACATATTAGACACAAGAAAACTGTGCAATGTTTGGCATCTGTCAATAGAATTCTGACGACTTTAAAATCAACATATTTAGTTTACAACTCTTTCACATGATGTAATAAAAAGGTTGGTCAAATTTTCTTTTTATCTAAAATGTCTAACTTTTGTATCCCTGCTTAAGTAAATTATCAATTATAAAACTAGGATGCAGTAATCTAAATTGACCTGTACCTCAAGGAGGAGTCAGAAAAGCCACTGGTTACATATGGTTAATACTATTCATAATCACTGCAAGACAGAAAAGATACTTGCATGGTGCTTAGCAAGCTTCCTTGCAAACATGAATGATGCAAAATTTCAATGCAAGATGAATCCACCTAATAAATTGTGTTAAGATAGATATTATAAAATAATTATGGAAATATCTAAACTACTTTGATGAACATTTCAATTAAGTGTATTGTTCATTTATCAGCATGTCATTTTCAACAGATCTTTCACTAGAAAAGATGGTTTATACAACCACTCCTTATCTTGTCAATTCATTTTGGAAGCCTTTATGACATTAATTAGAACATAGATTTCATAGGTTTCTTGAAAGGTCAATTTACCTTCACCCAAGGACACTGCTGAAGTGCTCTGTAGTAGACGGATCTTGCTCTTTCCTCATTTCCAAATCTGATCTGAAATAATAAAACACATTAAAAATAACAAGGCTTTTCAAGTGTTGGTATAAAGCAATTTGATATACCAATACTGAAAAACATTGATTGTGGATGGATGGATTATTGTGACTCTATAGTCATAAAATAAGACATTGAAAAGTGTGAGAAGCAACAAGCTTTGCAAAATTCAAATATTTTATTTCCCTAGAATACAAAGTGAAAATGTGAAAAAAGGAACTTTTAGTATTGTGAATTAAGTCCCAAATAATCCTAATACAGTGGAGCCCCACTATAACACAATAATTGGGGTCCAAGAAATCGGCATCTAAAACCCGAGAACAAAGTGCAGTAGGCCTGCAATGTTCACAATTCACTTTTATAATTGATTTTTAAGCTGAACGCATGTACAATTTCATACCCTCTCAATTTCCAGCCAGTAAAGCAGACATTATTTACTGGTCAACTGATTGTGTCTAACAACACCGCCAAGCCAAAAAACATGTTGGCGGCTTTCGGTTTTTTTTAATGATTATTAAACTGTGAGAAGCTTTAATCAACTACAGCAATGTCTGCTTTTTGGTTGTGTCTGCAGTTAAGAAGAAACGTATGTCGGCTATTATTTGAGCAACGACTGTATACAGAATTAATTGAAGACAACCACACTGACCACAAGTTTATTTTGGCATAACACTTTAAGAACCTGGTGAAATTGTTAAAGCTATGCTATGATCGTATTATATTAAAATTAATACACGAACTCTTCCCTAAAATAATAACAAACAAATATTAGAACGATCATGTTACCTCAGTTTGGATGTAGATTTTCCATATAAGTGGACAGTGTTGCAATGCTTGAGTCTTCAAGCTTCTCTCTAAAACTGATCGGATTCGATACATTATTCCAGTCTCTGAAAGAAAAGTATGGCAATTACAATGTAGTTTTAACAAAACAGGGTTTTCAATCAAGACCTGGTCATATGCTCTATCTCTTGAATGACCTTTGACCTTGTCATGTGAGTATCACTTGGAATCCTTAAATATGATCTTTGACCTAAAGCTGGTTACAACCCAGTGATGCTAAAGATTCAATAATGCAAACTGACAATAAAAGTCAAGATATATGACGAGAAAAAATAATGGCTGTGACTTTTCCTTAACTGAAGGCTTGGCAAAAATATCTAGGGGTTATCAAGACTTCTTGACCACATTAAGTAAGGACAGGGTTAGGTGGCAGGTTCATGAGTATATGATAATTGACATACCGTAAGTTTGTACCATTAGGTGATGACATTAGCATTCAAGAGAAACAATTGGTGGTCAGAAAGTCATGCAAATTTATTTGTCATAGAGAAGCATGCTAATGAAGATAAGCTAACAGCAATGTTTGGGCAGCATAATCACATGGATAAATTTCTTAAACTGTGTTAATATTAATATTGGCTAGATGAATTTAAAATCTAGTCCTATCATGGTTGAGTGAGATAAGTTTATTTAAAAGGGAGTAGTGCCTCTTAGATAAAGTGGATTATAATAGTATTTGATTATGAAAATAAAGAGTCATCTTAAAACTCTTAGAGATGACATATTGCCTGTAAGGACTACCACTTCAAGTACTATATGGTCCATGACTCTCCATTGCTATACTACTTAATGTAGGCAAAATGATTCATTGGTTCACATTGGTATTGTGACGACTTCTGTCCTGATATACTATGTTGATATTCATATGCCACACAATATTTATCTAGCTGGTTTCTCTGCTAATCAAGAGAAACCATCAGAATTAGTGACAAAACATACTAATTGTTTTGGGGTTGGATATGGTTATGTAACAGATGCTAAATAACAATACTAAAACTTTCATTAGGTAGATATAATGTCATTAGGTAGATATAATGTCAATACTCTAATGTGACTTCAGATCCCATAAACTTCTTCTAAAACCAGAATGGTGAAAGAAATCTTAAAGGTATATATATATATATATATATTTGCATTTTTAATGTAGCTTTAAAACAATTTCAGTCATATCGCTATGATGTCTGCAGTATGATAGTATATAGTGATGTCTAACACTGTGGCATCATGCTGCAGACATGTAGCATCATGTCCCACCCAGTCACAATATATTGACACCAGATTGACAACACTAACCTCTTAATGCTGAGTGCCAAGCAAGGCAGCTGCTAGTACCACTTTTATAAGTCCTTGGTATGTCTTGGCCAGGGTTCAAATCAATGTTCTCCCACATCAGAGGCTGACACTCTAACCACTTAGGTCATTGGAGAGGTCAGCAGGAAGAGCATATTGCTTATGCTATGATTTATTTTCATTGTAACTAAAAATTACATTGAATACAATAAAATCCAATAATCAAACATTTTGCTTCACATATGTTGTTGTAGGGTTTAATGCCATTTTTCAGCACAGTATTAATGGTGGAGGAAGAACCCAGAAAAACGCAGGAAAGAACCACCGACCCACGAGAAGCTACAGGCAAGCTTTCTCACATACCCACAATGGACAAATCTGAGACTCGAACCCACACAGACAGAGGGGAGATGACAGTGATCCATAACGAAGTTTGCTTTAGACTACTCGGCCACTCAGGGCCCTTTTCACAGAGAAAGAGATGTCTTAACTCATGAACTCCTTGAGGTTCTTGTCATTTTTGCCTGAAATGCGAATAGGAAACACATTTTGGGGGCAATTTCTGAATAAATCCTAATACATCAACTTCCAGAAAATTTCTGGTTAACCTAAAGACTAGCTGTTTTAGAAACATCACTTTTCATTGGCTATTTCATTCATGCCTGAGCAGAAGGGTAAAAGTTGGAGATTTTATTTTGTTTGCTCAATGGACCCATCATTTTGTTTATCGAGACCACTCTTTATTCTAAATGCCCATCTTATCCTACTGTTTGCAAAGGTTCACCTGTCTGTGTGCAGTGTAGACCAATCTGCCTTTCATTTAAGGCCAAAATGTCTAAAATCCAGACATAAAATTGGATTTCGACCATTGGCAAAAAAATTGGTGGAAAAAATCTGGTCCAAACAATTAGATTTTTCCCTCTGTATTTTGTAGTGCAATTAAAACATTCAGATTATTTGGTATCATTGTTGAGCTACATCTGTTTACCTTTCTATAATACCACCACTTTAGTGAATCTTACATGACCTTGATGCTACAGAGCTCGAAAGTAGGCTACTACTTCCTGATTTGTAAACAAGGTGCCAGTGGTTAATGAGTTAAACAGTTTTGGTTTCGCCCCATATATTTAAAGTGGATGATAGATGAATCAATGATTAGTCCAATATGTGTACCAGATTTCATGGAAATGCCATGAATGGTTTGACAGTTAGGCACAAGAAATAAAAATCTCTACAGACAGGTGGACATAATGATGGCTGTATTTTCCAGTGTATGTTATGTATAATAAAAAATCATGAAGAAAATAAATAATTACCCCAAAGAAGATTTACATGTACATATTCAAAGGTTATTGGACACTGTCAAAACAAGCCCTTATACATGTACAAGTAATCAGTAAAGTAACAAATATAATGAAGTTTGATATACCTGTGGATTCAATCTCTGACACTTTGCTTTGAATCATCTGTAGTCTTTTGAGTTCTGAGCAGATGGCAAGAACAACTGGTGCTGGTGTAGTAGGCTGTTTCGTCACTCTGTCAAAATATCTGTGTAATCTACCCGCTATGCGAGAATTCTGCTCAACATTGATAAAGAGATTAGTAAATACTGGATTGTTGGGAAATCTGTCCAAAGCAGATGATAAGAGGTTCCTCAGAATATGAAGAGGTTCAGAGTGTGTGCTCATCTGATACAGAACCAGTCTTATTTCATACTCCAAGAGATCTTCATGGATGGAATGAACCATATTATCTGAGATTAGTTCACAGTTGGAAAGTTTAAAAAGCGATGAAAGAGCACCGTTATATACATTTATAGCAGACTGAATTCCACTACAACAAAACTCAAACATGGCATAGCAGTTACAGACTTCAATGAAAAACTTCCTTTGTCCTTCTATATCTTGACCATCTGAAGTTTTCAATTTCTCCTCTCCAGTCTCAAGCAATTTTTTAAAGTTCTGCCTGGCTCTGAGTATTGATGTATTTGACACCTCTTTCATGTCAATGACACTAAATTTCTCCCCTACAGCAGCACCAAAAAGAACCTGAAGACAGCTACTTACTGCATAAGGTTTGGGAGCTGATTGTCTGTTCCACAATGCTGTAGGAGGGAAAGGTCTGATTTCCAGCAAGACCTCAACATACATTCTATACAGAGACCACAGACTAGAGATCTTGTTGATGTCTGGTGTATTTGATTTCATCTCTGATGAGAACATGCTGAGAGCTGTTTCCACTATTGATTTTGCCTCATCTACCTTTCCCATGATTCTTTCCAACATCACATAAGCACACCACACTGGCAAGTTGTTTCTGTTGTGTTTCTCTTTCAGCAGTTCTTTTCCAAGCTTCCTTAACTCTTTCATATCTGATTTACTGGGTTTATTGGACAGGGTCATGCTTAACTTTGAACAGATGTGCTCTAGATAGATGAGTGTTAATGATGTCTGCTCAGTGCCTGTAAAGCGACAGATACACTGCTGTAACAGACTGGTAATCAAGTTATGCTGTACTTCACTTTTTGACTCAATTGAGTTTTCCATTGCATCTATCCCCTGAGAGCAAACATCTGTGACAGTGTCAACAGTGATAGTAGATAGTGATGGATAGGGTAAATTAAATCCATGAAGTCTGCTTCTGAAATTGGCTCCAAGCATTTGCAGAAAATGGAGGATCAACTTAAAGTGAAGACTTGTCGGAATAAGAAATAGATTCAATTTTATGTCATCAAATAGGACCAAACGATCAATATCCTCACAGTCTTCTTCTGTCTCATTTTTGGTCAAATCAGGTTGCCATGGCAACCAATGGTTATTTTCTCTCATGACTTCTATTTCAAGCCAGGTCTGCCATCTTGGGAGCTTTCTAGATATAATCTTATCTTCTGCTTCATCAATGTCAACTGAAACAAAATAGACTGATGCCGATCATTTCATTATACACAATGAACTACTAAAGCCATCAAAATGTTTCTAGAACAGAAAAGAAAAGTTTTTATTCTTAAATATTCAAGAATATGTTTTACAACAATCCTTATTTTAATTTTATTTATTTTAGGATTTAAGGAGATAACATTTTATTTCTTCAAATTTGAATGCCTTATAATGCTTTTTTGGACAGCATTAACAATTTTTATTCTAATATACCTGTATTTCTCTAAAGAAAAATTCAGAAATCATAACATGTTATGAACTTCAACTTTATAATATTTCAAATAGCAAAATGGACAAAACCCAACTCTCCTTGTTTTCTAAACAAATAAAAATGCAGTTATTCTATTTAAATAGTTCAAATTCAACATTCCTTTACCTGATATTTGAGGTACTAGTTGTTCAACGTGATCTTTATTTCTAATCCAATACTGCCAACCCTTTGCATTGGCCTCTCCTATCCTTGCCACGTTGCTGTCCCAGAAACTTTCAAAGAGTGAAATTTTATCCTCCCTTGAGAAACTCTTGAAATTTGAAGGACAAAACAGATTCATTTCAATCAAAGCCTGGAAAGATGCAACTGCTTTCTCCTTGTGTCCTGCATGCTTTAGGTAATAGGAGTATTGGACAAAGATATCTGCAGATATATAATACATAATTATAAAAATCATTAAAAAAAATATCCAGCAGCAAACATATTGAAAACTGGTAACTGGATGAGGATACATGTATATTCAAAAGACTGAAGGAGATGGCCCCAAAAATATCAGCATTGAAGGCTATAGTAACAAATGCATAAGCTCTTTGTCTCAAGGAACAAAACAGAAACAGGCCCTGATCCCTACTAATCTCTTTACACAAGGACTTTCATCATACTAACCTTACCATCCTCCTACCTGATGCATGTACAAATTATGGCAACATATGCAATGAATAAAATTAAATTTAAGTCAACCTGAAGTTTACAAAATACTTGCTAAAAGACAAGGCATAATGGGGAGGGATCATCATTAGTTTTATAAAATGTGTTTGCTTTATGTTGTTCAAATTTTATACTCTGTACATATATCCATATCTTTATTTAGTGTTTATATGTACAGTACTGCATTCTTAAATTACATAACTGCAGATCCTTTACACTAAACCAGTCAAAACCAGTCATTTCCATCCTGTAGTCAATGTCCAGGTCAGTCATATATATATTCACACAGATATGATAATTTTAATAGCTACTATTACAAACAAGTTTTGACCAATAGGACATAATTATTTGATTTAACTATGATATTTGTACATATGATTTTCAAGTCCTAACCTATTCACATACAGGTCTGAAATGAACCATGCTTACTTACCAAAAAATATCAACTTGACAAAGATTGTTTTCCTGAAATGTATGTGATATTATGATCAGGTGATAACTGTTAATAATAAAATTTGTGAGAATTTTTTAACAGTGTGTACAGTGGTTTCCTTCTTGAACAGCCCCCCCCCCAGAAGTCACCTGATTTTTACAGCCAAAATATCTTGGCACTGATGAGTTTGTGTTCAAAGGTACCCCTCATGAATGGCCACCTCTCTAGTGCAACCAAGAGCCACAAAAATGTAAAATGTTCCCCTCATTTTTTATTTCAGATGTGTCCAGAACCAATAATTATTTCATATTGTAAGGTAAGTAATCAGATTATCTCTACCTTTAATACTTGTCACCCGATGTCAGGTTTCCGATACTGAAAGAAGTGTTGGCTAAAGTACATATAACACTAAGATTAATATTAGGTCACTATATATAAAAGCCAACATTAACAGGAAATATGTTCAACAATGTTGTGATTTCACACATCCATCGAGTTCTTTTGATGATTACAAATCAGGGCTTGAATTTAACGAAAATTTCTTTGTAGCCAGAAGGACTAGTGTACTGAGAAATTTACTAGTCCTGCCAAACATTTAAAAGTCCTGTCCACAAAACAATGTCACATACTTATATTGAAATTGTTACAATTTTATTTCATAAATAGCATTATCATATAAAATGTAGAGGTACATAAGTATAAATTCTACTTCAAATCATCAATCAGTCAATTGACATTCTTGTTTCTCAAGCTTTCATGTACCGATTCAATTTTCAAGTTCAAATAATCTGCAACAAAACTGGATGTTTTCCTCTGTGTTTGTTTTTGTTAATTCCATACACCAGTTACACCGCATAACGTTATTGTCCTCATCATAATTCAGCCATTCCCTGTCTTTTGTCCATGTCTTCTGAAACGTCCAATTATGCTTTTCCCTATCATAAGAATTATTCCTTTTATGTCATTTTCATTCAACTTTTGCTTTTTTTCCTGTCTTATAAGGCGGGAATTGTGACTTGTTTTGAAATACGAGATGTTACAGTATAGCTAATGTGAATTATTTAAAGTAAGAAAAGGAATGGCACAGTGTCCTTTATAAAAGAAAGTCCTATCAAGAAAAAACAATCAAAACATGTGCCTTTGCCCACCCACCCCAATTCAATGGCCTCTCCCTAATAAAGTCTTTACTTCAGCGGATGTTCTGCAGGATCAAAGCAGTGGCTATTGTAAACACAGTTATAAAATATTAACATCAAAAGATAATGTTAGTTTCATCTTGGAAAATAAGTGTTCCCATCATACGAAGCCATCTGACTTGGCGCATGGTATTTAACAGCTCCAATTTAGAATTACGGTCTCATCATTAACAGCGTGATTAGTAAGTGTTCCTAATTAATTGGACCTCAATGTATTGTTGAAATTAATAATAAGCTGGAAAATTTTCAAATCTTAGATGCCCATGCTGAGAGATTTTAATTCCCAACAAATGTACGGCATTCTGCTTAGATATCTCCCCATGTATTAAATTATTTGTTCAGTCTTGTATGGATAATATTGTATGAAAATGAAATGTCAGTAATGTGATCATAATAAATTGATCAAAATCTTATAATTATTTCGATGCAAACATAAATTATGCAGTTTCCCGTTTGTGACTGTTGGTGTATTTGGCTAGCAAGCAATAAAAAAAAAGGAAACAAACAAGCATTCAAACTAATTTCTTTGAATAGTTGATGCCATGTTCTTTTGTGTTGTAGTTTCGTAGTTTGTTACTGTAGTCATGTGAATAAAGTGTGATACCAGGTTATTTTTCATTTAATTCGTTGTCAGATTAATTAGGATATCAATTACCAAACTTCTGTTGTTAATGAAGGGACCATGATTGGCGCTGTTAAGGGAAATTAACAAAATCAGATGGCTTTTTGTAATATAAACACACATTTCTGAGGCAGAAATTGACTTCATCTTCTCATGCTAATATTTTATGACTGTGTTTACAACGGTCACTGCGTTGATTCTACATAATATATGCTGAAGTCATGTCTTTATTAGGGTATTGAGTAAACAAACGCTGACTGTTGATAAACAAAACTTACTAGCCCATCGGACTAATAACATTATGATAGTTACTAGTCCAACAGAAAATCTACTAGCTTCGGGCTAGTGGACTACCGCTAATTTCGAACCCTGCAAATGGATGTAATTGTCAAGATCATAACATGGTCAGCATATAGATTTTGTGGATTAAAAAACTAAGAAATTAACCTTGAAAAAAACATGGTACCAGACAAAGACCAAAAAGTCATGTGACAATACATCTATTGCTTCTTTTATGACGGCATTTTGTCCACTCTATAAAAGTTTTGTCTTAATTATTGAATCGCATAAAGTTAGCAGCATCAGAATAAATCATTACCAAACAATGTCATCAAATATTACTTTAGAAGAAAGTTGGTTACTCGACTTGATGACATAATGGTTGGGGAGGGGAACAATTTCATGTTGTTGTTGTTGCTGTTTTAGGGTTTAATGCCATTTTTCATCCCAAGATACATGGCGGCCAGTATAAATGGTGAAGGAAGAACCCAGGAAAACTGCAGAAAGAACCACCAACCCACAATAAGCTACTGGCATCCTTTCTCCCATAACCACATTAACCGAACCCAAGACTTGAACCCACACAGACGGAGGTGAGATGGCAATGATCCGTGATAGTGAGCGCTTTAGACCACTTGACCACTTGGGGCCCCCAATTTTATGTAGAAAAGACTCAAATAAACAATGTCATAACTGATAAGGAGATTATTCAACAACAGTTGGAAAATGGAGCAAATAGAAAGAAAATTGTGTATGTACCAAGACTTAAATAAATGAATTTGCAATGTGCATGACAACAATACCCACTCACATATCATTCTTACGTCAAGAATAAGAACTATTAATGTATCAATCTATTGTTAAGACAAAAAGATCCTTTTAATAATTTATGTTACTTTTAAACAAAGATATTAAGTACTTTGAAGTGTACAGCTTTCTTACAACATACATTACATATACTTCTCCATTTCTTTTTATCCCCACCCCCCAGAAAGGCCACCCATCTGATATGGTCACTTTTTATGTGCAGAAGGGGCGACCATATAAGAAAGGAACAACGGTACTTTGATTTTTCTTCGCATGCCCTTTTCACCAATTCCTTATTTATAAGTTACTGAATTTGTATGGGTAAATATGAATGAGTTTTTTGGATGGAATACTGCATGACTTTGGGAGTACAGTACATCCAACAAACCAAGTTGATATTTTCCCATGCACTAACCTTTTTATTATATGATCATTTAATTAATATACCAAAGGTTTCATTATGTAAAAAAAATACACTACAAGAAACAAAGTTGTTATTGTTGTTGTTATAGGGTTTAACGAAAAAATTTCAGCACAAGATAGGCTATACATGACGGCCAGTATAAATGGTGGAGGAAGAACCTGAGAAAACCCTTGGAAAGAACCACCAACCCACATTGGCCGAATCTGAGACTTGAACCTACGCAGACAGAGGTGAGATGGCAGTGATCTGAAACAGAGATCTCTTTAGATCACTCGGCCACTCTGGTCCTCTCTTCACATACGTAAGTTTGGCTCATATATCTTTAATGGTTTGATAATTATGCTCTGGAAATAAAAAGGTTTATGAACAGACAGACAGATAGACAAACATAGCATTAACTATAACCTTCCACCATTAACATGCAAGAGACAAACTAATAAAAAAGTGAGAATTGTGGATGAATGATGTATGATGAACAAAAATAAACAGAATATTGAAATGAAATACTTGCTAATAACAAAAGGCAAACCAGCACCACAAGTCTAAGAAGTATATCCAATTTCAGAATGATATTTAAAACAATTCTGGAATTTGTGGTGTTTACTTGATAGATGGAAAATGGATACAAATTATATTGCAACTGAAGAATTGTGAATAAACAAAAAAAAAACATATCAACAAAACAAGCCTAATATTATACTAAAATGCATCACAATATATTGACAGGTGTTATGGTTATCCTCAGGAAAATGAAAGTGTGAACAGGCAAAGGGATGAAAACATTAAAATACTTAAAAGAGTTGTGAAAAACAAAAGGCATATCTTCACTGCTAACCTACTTTTTGACCTACACTTTAGAGATATTGTTGTAGTCGGGTTTAATGCCATTTTTCAGCACACGATAGGCTATACATGACGGCCAGTATTAATGGTGGAGGAAGAACCCAGGAAAACCCCGTAAAGAACCACCGACCCACAAGAAGCTACTGGCAAGCTTTCTCACATACCCACATTAGCTGAGCCCAAGACTCGAACCCACACAGACCAAGGTTCGAGTAATCTGTAATGGTGAGCGCTTTAGACCACTCGGCCACCCCAAGAAACAAAGCAACTAAATGTATGCAATATTCCAAAGTAAATACACAAGCACAGATTCATCATTACGCAACAACATTATTAATGAGCACACAACTCCTCCCAGATAAATTTGAACTTAGTTGCGCAGTAGACAACTTTCGAAGGAAAATGGTGTTTTTTTCTGGGTCTACTAAAAGTCTGGATTTATCTGGGCATAGAGGAAGAACTATGTGTAAACCTAAACCTGCGATTTTTAACATTGTGTGGAAACAGATTACTGTTGTAAAGGTAGTGAATAATATTACAATTACAAAAAAAACTATAGTATTTGAATGCAATAACATGTCACACTGAAGTAATCTATTACAATTACCTAGTATATCCAGGTACAGTAATTACAATGAAGTAATCAATTACCTTTTATATCCAGGTACAGTAATTAGAGTACAATTATATTATTACTGTTCTGTCCATCACAACTCACAATTCTCACTGGTTAATTAGAAATCTGCACAGGTCAATATTCATCACACTAAGAGTTCAATGTGCTGAAAAACGGTGTTAAACCCACAACAAGAACAAAGTAATGTAAAATCTGATTAGAAATACAGTTTCTAGTGTAGTAACATGTTGTGCCAATAAGGCAAGTTCACCTCATTAATATGTATGCCCCAAGTTTATTTTTGAGATCACATGAGATTTTGATCATATAAGCCTATTAGTATATTTCTAAATGCCTTAAAACCAACAACATGCTCAGCCAATCAGATATAAGATCACCTCATTAATATGCATCGATAGTGCATATTATCTGATAACCTAAGGACATAAGCATATATTTCAATCTGAGCATATATTGTATCAGAAATGTGGAATCCAGAATGGTAACAAGCTCAGGCAATGTAATGCATGATAATCTCATTAATATGTATAGATCTTGCTCTTTTTTAATTGATCTGAGAAAAAAAGGCTATGTTCCAAGCATATTCAAAATTGGATTAAAAAAAATGGCTTCCACAATGGTAACAAGTAATGTGGACAGGCAATGGATGCAGCATGATACAATAAGCATTTGGACTTATGGCTAGGTGAGTTTAATAAAAAAAACATTTAAAATGAAAAGCGATCATAAATAACAATGATCAAAAATATGTTCATGAAGCATGGATGCTCTACTAAACTGCCTGAAAACTCATCTAAATACAAACCTTAGCCAAGATGTCAGAGATGAATGGATGCATGAATGAACACATGGACAAGAATAACACTAAATGTCCAACCAATACTATAGTGTGGCATAAAATGGTCCATTTTTCATTTGTTTGTATGTGTGTGTGATTTTGATGTATAATGTAGCTTTAACAATTTATTAGTCATATTGCTATGATATCTGCATGGTGGCAGTTTAAAGTGATGTCTAGCACTGGGACATCATGCTGCAGATATGTAGCATGATGTCCCACTCAGTCACATTATCCTTACACCAGGCTGACCAGTCCTAACACTAACCTCTTAATGCCAATCACCAAACAAGGCAGCTGTTAATACCATTTTTAGAAGTCTTTGGTGTGACTCAGCTGGGGTTTGAACTCATGACCTCCTGCATCTGGGGCAGACACAGTAACCACTAGGCCACTGGAGCAGTCATTTCATTTCAGCTGATTATCAAAAAGAAGATCTACTTGGTATTTAAATATGTTACGCAAAATTTGACTGTAACACATTCTTTATCATACAGTTACAAATATATGATAAGGATATTCTTTACTATTATATTTACCCAAGATATTCTCATCAATATTTTCTGGTATTGAATGTGTCTGCAACATCCCTTCCTGAATGCTGATTAGGGTCTTGAGACATTTGTGAAACAGTTTGGTGACCCTTGATATACCACTGGTTGACAAGCGTGTTTGGTTGAATGTCAAGTAGTATTTCCAGAGACCAATATTTTCTGGATGTACAAAGATAATTTTTTCTAACTCTTTGTTCACCTCTGAAGATTCCCATTTTTCACTCTGATGTTCAATTAATGCCATTTTCAATTCAATACAGCCTGGGTTAACTTCTAATGCCTTTTCTAAAATTGAAACCTTCTTTTCAAAAACTGCCACCCTATTAATTTGTGTTCTTGGCACATCTACCTCCAGAGGTAGTTCTTCTATTTGTTTATCTTGAAATTCAACAAATTCAAGCCACAGTGAAATGTTATGTGGGGTCTCTCTTAGTTGCTTATTGTAATAAGCAGTTTCATCTGTAGGATACTGAAAACTGGTCCTTTTATCAGATTCTTCCTTCACAACCTTAAGATCTTCTGCTCCCTTTCCCTGTATAAATCTCTGAGTTGCTGCATCTAGAATCTGATTCCTGGCATCCTCTCTTGGAAGACCCATAGTTTTGCTATTTAGGTCAGTGCTATGGCCTTTTACACCACTCAGTGGATAATAATTTTCCTTAGACCCACTGAATCCAGATTCTGACAAAGATAAACAAATTTCTACTGGTTTAGATCTTACAATGGCGCTGTTCTTGCTGTCGTAATATCTACCAGCCTTTTCTTTGGAATCTTGTAAATGTTTGTTTTTAAAATGCAGAAATCGGTCTTTCCCTGTGGCACCCCAAATTTGGTAGGAGGCTAGTTTATATCTGGATATATGCATTTTGTAAATGGATCCATATGTAATATTATTAATATCTGGCTTTCTGTCTATTCTCCACGCATGCTCTGGTTTCAATTCTGGAATTTCTTCGATGAAAACTTTATTGGAAATATGTAACTCTGGCCTGTGAATATAATTCAAAACAATTTGTAACAATAACACATGCTGATAAGCATAAAAGATTAATTAGAAGCTGAATAATTATTTTATTATGCCTTTGTACTTACTATCAGAATCAGAATATGTCACCAGAAAAAGTTTGATTTCCTAAAGGTAAACACATGTGTTGTCTATTAATGGGAAACAATATTCAAAGGAACAAACTGCTATTGGGGAAAAAAAGAATTCTTCAACAATGAAAACTCTAAATAAATATAACAGAATCATAAGAGAATGGTCTCCACTGACTTGAAAGATATTGATTCTAGTGTTTATAAAACATTATCTTAAATTTGTCTTTTCTATCATTCTCTATAAAACCATGAAGATCTACCTTAGAGACAATGCACTTAAACCCTTTAAATCAAATATACATTAGGGCCTCCATCAGGTACATGTACCCATATGTATGCATATTTATATGGTGGACAAGGTCCTATGTAACATTCTTATACAATCACATGGTCACTTAAGCTGAGGTAAACAAAATGCAGACTAAGCTGTTTTGTATTAATTTCACTACCTCCATAATCATGTCATGCATTGACAGGAAACAGCAGTGTAATAAAAGTGTGAGACCTAAATTATCTGCCACAAAACCATCCCGCTGATACGTAATTGTCTGGTTTTCACATTAAATTACAATTTAACCAGAAAAACATGCAGAAAAATGTTTACATACCGAATATTCTTCTCCTTTTCATGCAAATGTTCTTCCACTTCAATTTCCCTTTCAAGATGCTTGTGTTCTTTATGTTTCTTTTTGTGTTTGTGCTTCTTTTTTTTTCTTGCCCTTTTTTTCTCATGTATATCATCAACATTCTCTTCGGAGCTACAGAAGATTCCTTTCCCATCAACATCATTAATGTCATTATCATTTGGTTGACTGGAAGGAAAGATTAAATGCATAGAGAAATGTATAATACAGTCAAATTGCTTAAAAGCTCACCTCCACTAAGCAATAACTATTCAAGTTATTGAAAAAATGAAACATCATTAGGCAGTCCCCTGTCTAGAGTGACCATTTGTCCACTTTCAAGATGTGGCTAATTATGTAGCACTGACCCATATTGTATGACTGTCCATGCAGTATTTTTTGTTATAGAGACATCCATGTTTTTTCAACATACAGTAGTGTCAAGAATGCATGACATCATATTGTATGCACAAAGGAACCATTATAAATGTATTGTGAAAAAACACATTTGTGCAAGCCAGGTTTAAGTGTAAGTTTTTACCCACAAATGTTGATAAGTAGCAACCAATTTTCTCCTAGCTCTCTTTTTAGTGTTTATCAAACTTTTACTAGTAATTTTTTGAGTAATCTGTTTTACTTTTCATGTATAGTTCTTTCAGCTATGATGAGTTGTTTTTTTATTCAAGGACTTTTTCACATTCTTGGTGGCTTAGCAATTAGTGTGGTGGACCCGTGACACAAAGTGTGCCGGTCAACTCATAACAATGGATCAGCTTATGTCAGTTACCATAGTGCATCCTTAGGCAAGACACTTAAATTGCCTTGGCACTAAATAACCTACTTGTGTTGCTGTGCCATAACAACAATTCAACAGCAATAAGCATTTTAAAAGAAATTTCAATGACTTCAAAATTTCTGAAAGGAGGATTTGTCCCATTAAAACACTAAATTTTAGCCAATTTAAATTATTTATCCATTAATTTTGGACAGTATGTACATAAAATTAACTTCTTACATTTTATTAAGTTTTAATGTTCTGTGTTCCTTCAGATCAAATAATAAATTATCTGACAAAATTCAAAGAGTTTTTCAACAAATTCACTGAATTGTTTTAAAAAGATGAAACAAGTTTTTAAAAAGTTATGGGTGGACAAACAAATGTTAAATGACCAATGACTGGATGGACAATGCCACAGCATATGTTCAACTTTAGCCAGGTGTATAAAAAAACATACTGTGGGCACAGCCAACATAACCTAACCAGGATGCCCACCATAACCTCACCAGTTTTTTTTTAATTAATTTTTTTTATGGTTCAACGCCATTTTTAAGCACAATATAGGCTGTACATGGCGGCCAGTAATAATGGTTGAGGGAGAATCCGGAAACTCCCCGGAAAGAACCACCAACCCACGAGAAGCTACTGGCAAGTTTTCTCACATAACTACATTAGCCGAATCTTAGACTTGAACCCACGCAGACAGAGGTGAGATAGCAGTGATCCGTAACGAACAGCACTTTAGACCACTCGGCCACTCAGGGCCCCATAACCTCACCAGGACTGATTACTCTACTATAAACACATAAATGAATAAAACCTCACCAGGACCGATTACTCTACTATAAACACATAAATTAATAATAACCAAACCAGGAATTAATAAAAACCTAACCAGGACCGATTACTCTAATATAAACACATAAAATAATAATAACCTAACCAGGACCGATTACTCTACTATAAACACATAAATTAATATAACCTAACCGGGACTGATAATCATGTGAGAAACTCCAGGTTTATCAATATCCAGTTTGGTCTGGCATCAATCAAAAGGTGTGTGTGTGCGTGGGCATGTGTTCATAACTCATTTCGCCAAACAACCTGAATAAAAGGTTTCATTAAAGCTGTACCGATGTCACTTTTTGACGATAATGCCGATACCGCGTATAGCCGATTATTAAAACTGCCAATACCAATTATTTCATTATCACAGTATATACTCGCGTATAAGCAGAATAATTTAGGAAAAAATAAAGGCCTGAAATAAGAGGGGGAAGGGTCGGCTTATCTGTGGACCAATGTCTAAACTTTACTGTTTTTAGGTCTTTCTGTTGGCTACTGTAACGGATGTAAATTTTGGGACATGAAACAACAATTTTTTCCGTGTCCTAAGACATAGGCATGTTAAAAAAAGTAACTTTCGGTAACCCAACAATTATTAAACTGTTATAAAGTACTATTATTGATTTAAAAGAGAAAAGTTAATATTCATGTGCAAAGGGTGACCCGTCGTCAGTGAGTAGCATTTGCACTAAGACAGAATCAGTGTGAAATACACTTTTATATTGACAAATTACATTCTGGTTACCTTTGTGTAATAAAATCCACAATAAAATATTGCATCGATCACATCCTGATACGAATAATATGATATTCAATGTCGGCATTAGCACATGGTTGGATAGTTGTTATTTACATGCTTCATGTACATGTACTTAAATTGGCCTTGATTTTGGTCAGTCTCTTCCCATCTTATTGAGGCTACCAAGGGGATTGTGCTATTCACAGGTAATTGAAATGCTGTCAACAGTACATGTATTCTCCACAAATACTTTTGTATCGGATGCTATGATGAACATTAAAGCGACTGAACCAACCACTTGTTGCAGCGAAGTTTTCTACACAGTTTTTTTTTTGCAAATGCTTCATTGAACCACTTTGTGGCTTCCTCTACGTCTTCAGATGTAGCAGTCATTTGCTTCTTCCTTTGGGGAACACAGTTACCTTCAACGTAGTCTTTCTTTATTGACTCAGCAGCTTCCATCCTTCCTGAACGGGTGTTATTTTTTAAGCGAAAAAGATCCACAGACCTCTTTGCGAGATGTTCAGCCCTCAACTTCCTTAACAGCCAGATATTTAGTTTCCAGAGACTGTAAATTTAATTTGCGTTTTACACTGCTGTTGGTAGCAATCATGAATGTAAATATAGTTAAAAACGAAACTTTCACAGCAAAATAAACTTGTGTTAATCACCGAACACTTTCAAAGGTCTCGGAAAACCGTAATCACACGTATTTGGACGCAATATTTTATATCTGACATTCAGACAATAATGTATACAGGAGTCCTCAGTACGCATCAATTTAAGGGCTCGCTATTTGCTAGTCCTGCTTTGACCACCTGTAGAGTTGGAAAATGTGTTGATCAATTGATCATTTTAGCTGTTTACAATCAGAAAATTCAGTGGCTGAAAGACCCACAGATATACATGCTGTCATTGTAAGAGTACATTTGAAGAACATGACACACAAGCTAGGCGGCAAGATCAAAGACTTAACTAGCTGCAGAGTGGTGAGAAAATGTGCTGCTATCTTGTTTTTATCTGACCGTGACATCAAAAGCCTGGCAGCAAGATCAACTAATTGTTTAACAAAGTATGGGTCGGAATTGGCAGTTTGTCGACATAAATTATTAGAAAACAAAGGATTTGTTAAAGCTGGGACCAAGGGCTTCTGTCGACATGTACGTTGATCTTTTATCTTGACGTCGAGATAAGCATAACAATTTGATAGTAATAGTAGACCAAGGGACTGGGACTTTGCTTTTTTGTCAACATAGGTGGCTTGTCGATATAAGCGATGTCGATATAAACAGGTAGGACTGTATTAACAATAACTTGAATGGATGTGAGGACAATATCATAAGAGATACTGAATGTGATGGCAGCAACAGTGAAGAGGACGAATTTGATGGATTTGAGCCTGAGGAGGTTGAGTGGGCAATTAAGAATGCGGACAGATTGAAGGATTTAAATTAAATATATCAGCGGCAATCAAGTTTTTTTCAGCAGTACTTGGATGTCAGATATCACTGCTGTGTAAATAAAAGATGTTCGGAATTAGTATGCTTATCACTCACTCTGTAAAGTCACTATCTACCAGTATATCTATCTCTTTCTTTTTCTCTCTCTCTGACTATATTTTTACGAAAAGTGAAAACAAACAACACTCACAGAGTTTTCTTTTTTAAAATTTACTTAATAAAATATGTTTGAGTACATTTTCTGACATGCAATTTTCAAATGATTTAAAAGGTGTCCCACAACTTACGACTCGAAAAAAGCTGTGTCCCAGAATATACAGTGCACAAAAAAATTACTTTTAAAATAAATTTATGGTGTCCCAACAAATATGGTAAATACTGTATGTATCATATGAATAGTAAAATAGATCTTTATCGCTCATGATATGTTAAATTTGTTACAATAAAAATGTTTCTTTTTTATGGTAAAAATCAGATATCCATGTTTTGTAGGTTTTACAAAAATGTGTGTGTGTGTGTGTGTGAGAGAGAGAGAGAGAGAGAGAGAGAGAGAGAGAGAGAGAGATTAGGATTTTTAACACAGATTTAAATTACCAATTTTCCAGTCATATGTTTGAGGTCTGAAGTTTGGCAGTTTATCAGTTTATAGTGATGTCTAGCACATCATGCCACAGACATGCAGCATGGCGTCACATTATCCTGACACCAGGATGACCAGTCCAAACACTAACCTCTTAATGCTGAGTGCCAAATGAGGCAGCTGCCTGTACCATTTTTATAAGTCTTTGATATGACTCAGCCAGGCTTCAAACCCATGACCTCCCCGTCCTCGTCTAAGACAGATACTCTAACCACTCGGACCACTGGAGCAGTCTTACTAATGTGCTTTGCCTACAAGAAAGTAGGGTGGATGGATGGATAGATAGATTGATGGACAAAAAGACAGAAAAAAGTACAAAACCAATATGGGGAGGGGGGGGGAGGATGAGCAAGAAGACAACTCTTTGTGACTTAACCCACCATTTAATTAATGTCATCTGTTTGCAAGCACTATTGCTCATATTAATGTGGTATGACACTTACTTTAATGTGGAATTCAGTCCTTCAATTTCTGTCTGAAGCTGAGCAAGTCTCTGTGCACTTTCAGAAGTATAGCTTTTATTTCTGAGCCATTCCAGTTCACCTGTATTTCCTTAAAGAAAATCATTACATTTTAGATACTGTCAAATTGGATAATAGCACTATGACATTAGGTGAAAAGGCATAAAAAGTCCTTCCAGTGGTTTTATAGCAAATATAAGCACATATTTGTATGCATAAGAAATATGTGTATTTTTTATTTTTAATAATGTTATTGCATTTTTTCAGTAATATCACTATAATGTCTGCAGTGTGGCAGTTTACATTGATGTCTAGCACTGAGGCATCATGCCACAGACATGTAGCATGATGTCCCAACCTGTCACATTATCCCGATATCAGGCAGACCAATCCTAACTCTATACTCTTAGTGCCAAGTGACAAGTGAGGCAGCTGCTAGAACCATTTCATAAGATTTTTGTATAACTTGGCTGGAATTTAAACCTGCAACCTCCTGCATCTAAAGTGGATACTCTAACTACAAGAAATGTTAAACTTGTAAATGTACTGTTTTTGTTATACATATATATGAAATTCATTTGTATCTATGTCAACAATAAGACTACTCATCTTGTTCTTCCTTCCTGCCATAAATCTTGTTTAATCATTTTAATATATTATATTATTCAAAATGATTCATAATGTAATATTTAAACTCACAATTTATTAATAAATAAATCTATCAAAACAAATTTCAATAATGGTATGTACTGCCCTTCTCTACTTTATAAAAAAATAAGCATTAACCAGACTTTACAGAAATATTTCAGCTATGAAAATAGAATACATTCTAAATATTTAATTTCTTAACTTTTTAATCATCTCCATTAGTTTTTGAGAATATAATAGTTAGTTACAAGTTATGAATGTAGTTTTATAGTTGAAAACGATTCTACAAATACATGACTAAATATATGAGCTAAGGGTTGAAAATAATACATACATAATGCAATATTATCAACTTATTTTAAGGTAAATTAAAATTCTAAATTTTCTTTATGTTTAAAGCTCTCAGATGCTTCTCTTTTCATACTTTTTTTATCTAAATGGACAAATAAGTGATTGAATATACGTATAAAAAAAGATAACCAGAATATGCACGTGTGCTAAAATAATTTCTTTGCTATCCCGACATAACTGTCAAACAAACTCTTCTTTGAGTATTAATGTCAAGGTGCACATGTCTGAAAACAAAAGTGAAAAATACCTGCCATCCTACCACCTCAAAGTCAGAAATAAAATATTTATATAAAAAATGAATAAGACCCTGAAACATTTTTCCAGGTAAAGTTAATATACTGTATATACTCACGTAGAAGCCCATTCATGTATAAGCCTATCCTCAACTCTGAGACATCTAAAGATGTACGAGGTAGGTTCCAAATTCATTTATTTAAGCAAACTTTTATTAAAAAAATTACATGTATACTTATCTTGAGGTTAGTGTGCATGATTGTTAAAAAGAAATTCTATAAACTTGCTTGAGCAGAAACTTATTTAATTGTATGTTTTCTTATAGTTTCTGCTTACTTTAGATTGTTTTGTTTGTTTGATTAAAACTTTTTACATAGCTTTAAAAAATTTCAGTCATATCGCTATGATGTCTGCAGTGAGGCAGTTTATAGTGATGTCTAGCACTGGGGTATCATGTCAGTGACATGTAGCATAATGTCCCACCCAGTCACATTATCCTGACGCCAGGTTGACCAGTCCTAACACTAACCTCTGAATGCTGAGCGCCAAGAGAGGCAGCTGTTAGTACCATTTTTGTAAGTCTTTGGTACGACTCAGCCGGGGATCAAACCCACGACATCGTGGAAGCTCTAACCACTAGGCCACTGGAGTGGTGCTTTAGATTTGTGTATAATTTGATCAAATGATGACAAGAATTTAACAATTGCAAGCTGCTGTAACACTACCTCTATTTTTTTTTACTTGATTGTTTGCTTATGCATTATTGCAATGGACATTTTATATCAGTGTACTGGCAATTACGTTATTACTTTGCTCTGAAATTGTAAAAACTTAACTCATTAAAATGTAATCCCAGTATGACAACACAACAAACAACAATACGATTTGATTCAATGCTTGCAATTAGGTTACTGAATGTATTTACATAATGATGCCACCACATGTACATTGTTGGTTTGATTACACGCTGAATTAAGTACATCCATTGGAGTCAAATCATGGGCACCATTGTGCTAAACTTCGCTATCTCTAAAATACATTAATGTAGTTTCAGAAATAATGCTTCAAACATTATGCTAGTACCAAAAATGCCAAGTTGTAGTTTGATGTAAGCGACCTTACACTGAACCTGTCAACCACAACAATACAAAAATAACAAAATAATTCAGAACAAAATAATAAACCACAACAATAAAACCGTCCACAATTAATTTAAATATCAAGAATGATTACTACGAATGCAGCAAATCTATATGCTATAGCACCATTTCCACGAAAGAAACATACATGAACACCTGGAATTTTTATACCATATATACCAATGTTAAATTAAAAGAAGGAATGAAAATGCATACCATGCAGCAAACGTGTCCACAAAAAACTAATTCAGAATACATGTTTTATCGTAAACAATACTAAATGCTTTACCAGTTCACCAGGCCATGTAGCATGCTTACAGTCTATAATCTATAGTGAACTATACTAGTGTGTTTGTTCCTTAAAAAAAAGATATGAAATGATTTGGTTTTATTCATCCTTTTTAACTACACATCATTGTTCCTGATCATATTTTATCAACTGGTCAAATGATATATGATTTTTCAGTATACTGTTGGACACACGAGTGATTACCGGCATAGCTTTTTCATTTATCTAATTGATCAAATAAAGGGATGTAATCCATATTAACTCCAGCATTCTATGGTTATTTATAAAATACCGTTGATTATGCTTTCTACAGAATCCCCCAAATCATGTTTATAATTTTCTTTGACAAAGTTTCTCAAAAAAATAAGGCTCAAACTAAAATCAGATATATAAAAATTACTACTCATAGATACAATGATCCATTTTTGGAATGAAATGCAGACAATAACGAGAACATTTCCAACTATCTGAGCCTTGAAATGGCAGCCATTTTTCATTCTGATACGGAAGATGAAGATTTTGAGGGATTTTCAGATATTGGAGATGATTAAGTGAACTCTTAATCATTTTTTTCTTAATTAGAAAGTGGAACAGTTCTACTACAGATAATAAATGTTCCTATTGTTAGCCTCACTGATTTTATCTCATCTATTGGATCTTGTACTCTAGACTGGTTTCAATGGGAATAATCAGTTTAGACCTTTAATTAACATGTACATAGAATGCATAGCCATATGGCTCTTGTTGCAATGTATATCATATTTAAAACAAACATGGACTGTTTATTCAGCTTTGTCAATTGATAACAGAATATACCAGTGCCTTGTACAGGAGTAAAATTAAGCATTTTAGCATCAGTGATGCAATTTCACAATTGCAGGTAATATGAAATATCACACAGTGATACCATTAATATTCATGAAACCAGAAACTACTAGTGTAAAATATGAAACCAAGTTATTGGCCAGGCCTTGTCTTATACTCTGAATCAATTTATATATGGATAAAGGATGGAAAATTTACAAAACTGGTGAATTCAACTGATACTTTGCATGAATTTTAAGTCTGGAAAATTCAGCAGTAATAAAAAGAAATCACTAGACCTCTCACACAATAACTTGCATACAACAGGATCCAGAAACAGACCACACTTGTGTGATTACATGAATTTACTGAGGGACCTCCCAAAAAAATAAGAATAGATACCATCCCTGCTAGACATTAAGAAAACTGAATAGGTGGATGGGGTCATAGGCTGCTTAATGTTGGAATGCATGTTTTGTAATCATGTTGTAAATAACTGTCAATAAAGCACTTTTCTAACTGTAACATAACTGTTTGTTTTCTATTTAAATTACCTATAGTTTCAAGATTACAAACCTCTAAAAGATAATTAAAATTATTTTAACTGGTTTCAAAATCCTTCACATGTAAATAAAACAGAACAGTGTGTATTATGACACTGCATTTTGGCAGCCCATAAAGATGCTTAGTCATATTGCTTTAGTTGGACTTAACTTGCTCTAATGTCTTTATCTAATAAATTCAAATTCTGAGAGAAGCAAATGGACATGTTTTCAAGTTCAACCAACCTATGATTCAGTTGGCTGAAATACAATGGAAGCTGGGAATACCAAAATTAGATAAAGTTTAAGTACATGTATGTTTCTTTAACGAAATGAATAAAACTATTGTGCGGGGTATTCTTAAAAATTTTATTTCTCTTTCCAATGTTAGTCGACTTCAGAACATTCTACACACACACACACACACACACACACACACACACACACACACACACTGTTATTTAGGCTGTAAGACAGCAGCCTAAAATACAAATATCTGGGTAAGCATCTTACACTGCAGGAATATTTTAATGCAAGCGCCTTTCCTAGATTCTGTGGGAAAAACTAAGCATAGATAGCCTAAAAGACATAAAATGGTTTTATATTAAAAGTTTTACATTAAGATCTACTGCAACACTTATTCTGCACAAAGCTAATTACAATTTTGTAAAATAAACTGATAATCAGTTAACTATTAGTTTCTGTGGCTACTTTGAAAAAATATAGATATATAGTTTATTCATACTGACATTGAGAGGGATGATTGTTAGAAATAAAGAAGAACAGATATTTCTTTTGTTGGTAAAAAAGTCGCTACAACTGGACTAGAATTAGTCCTACAATGTAAGACATATCACATGTTATTTATGTTTTGGTGCTAGGTCTTACTGCCTAAATAACAGTGTTGTGTAGCATGTTCCCAAGTCGTCTGACAGGAGAATAAGAGGTAACATTTTCAGGAATATCTCAAACAGCCTATACTGAGACTCTTATACACATTAAAAGTTAATCGATTATACTTACTTTGCTGTCTTTATCCTAATGGAAATAATATCTTATATTAGCAAAGGACACATTTTCATGTTCCTCTGGTTGGAATGCATTGTTATCTGGATCGCCGAAATAGAATTAGAATGATCATCGTATCTTAAAAGAAATGAATTTTTAATATATATATATATATATATATATATATATATATATATATATATATATATATATATATATATATACACACACACACACACACACGTTTCGTTTAAGATATTTATCATCCTATTAACCAATTTCGGCATTCTCTGCTTACATCATATTTCAACCAACTAAAATGTACGTCAACGGAACTTAAAAGCACGTCCATTAGCTTGTGTGTGAATTTGAATTTATACGGCGAGAAACTTCAGAAAGGAAAAAAAAACATCAAAATAAAGTCCGGCTAAATCAACATGACTTTAATTTGTGGAATAGCTTCTACAAACTGTATGTCGATTGGATACCAACCAATATTGGAACAAGCTACACAAGGCCGCTATTTTTTTCGCGAACGTAGCAAAATAAACATGAATATCTGGCGATGAAAATCTCGAAAACATATAACAACGAAATATAGTTCAATTATTATTCATAAAACGTATTGGAGTGAATATTTATAGATACAATAATTCATTTAATACCAGTGCCAACTGAATCTTTAATAATTGTGTTGTCAGCCGCCACAAATGTACTTTGCACCGGAAACAATGATATTTTACATCTTTTTTTAAACAGTTCGTCTTCTTCGACATCCATGTTGATCTCATTTGTGTACAACGGCAGGTATCACTGAAACCACTGTACGAAATAAGCCGAAATCACCCAAATGGAGAAGTGATAGGTGTCTTGGGAAAATCGGGCGGAAGTAAACAAATGCACAGACGTCACAATTTGTTATGGCTGACTGTTGTGTAGATTCAGCTCCACCAATATTTTACTGTGAAGTCCTGAATGAGAGTGCACCTGGCCTTAGGGTTGCTGTCGAGCGTTGTCCACTTTGTGGAAAAACAAACTCTCCATTTTTCTGTAAATCTTGTGTTAGTCAAGGAAATTTTCTTCATTCTAAGCACACCTACACAGAGAGGTATGTTATGACTTCGCTCGATCAGCTGTTAATCATCTGGCTTGTGGAATGTATCATTTCGTTATCACGTAACTCTCACATGTTTGTCTGTTATGTTTCAGTTTTGCGGAAAAACAAAAGAGATGGGAGATACTGAAGAAACTAAGGAGTTCTATTCTAGAAAGGTAAGATAAATTATGTCAATCATTTTTATAAGAAATGGCGCACATTTATTCGTGTCCCGCGTGTAACATTAAAGCCAAAATTGCTCGTAGTATTGTTTAAATTTGCTTCTAAATAATGCATGTACTATATATATAATATACAATGAATAACACCTTTCAACCTTCTGCATATAAGTTAAACGTACGGTCCCACAAATTACAATATATAGTACATGTATTTGTAGTAAAATTATAAGCAAACGATTCCAGCCCATGTGATGTACGCCAAGTCATGGATAAAGGAACTCATTTAGGGCTTGTGTGAATGACCTAAATGACGTAACAGAACTACCGTAGCATGAGGCAAAGATTTACCATGTAGCCCCCAGTACTATACATATAGAAGACCAGATATCATATATGATTGTGTTTGCCTTATAAGTACCTGAGCCTTATTGACCACACCTGCCTTTCTGATTTCTACAGATATTGCTTTGTATATTTTCAGAAAAACTCAGTAACTAAAAAACTGAGCAAATCCTGATGTCAAACAGGATTGTTTTAGCAAACTCCTAATTAGTAAACCTATATGACTGGTACTGTACTTGTATGTGTTCCACAGTACTTTAAAATTTACTTTGGTTAAAACTTTTATGCTAGAAAAGAATAAGATAAGAGTAAAGAAATGAATATTTACCACAAGCTTTGAGGTTATAATTTTATTAAATTAATTTTTTTTAAATTATCTAGTATTTGAGTCCATAGAAATGGACCACATATTACCTCTTTATTTGTACTTAAGTACAATATAAATATATTAACTTAAGGGATAAGCTCTAACTAATAGTATCAATATTCTTCAATGGTTATTTCATTATATCATTTTGTTCCATCATACAACTGATAATGCCATAAACCAATTAATAAAACTGTTGCAGCTATCATACTTCCTATTATATATTTGAGTTAGGTTAATTATTTTTTTACTTAGATTACCTGTATCTTTAATTCTGAACTCATGTGATTGTAAAGATTATATATATATATATATATATATATATATATATATATATATATATATATATATATATATATATATATATATATATATATAATTGTTGACTGCTGAAATAAATAGGATATTTTTTATGTCTCTTATTGACTATGATTGTTCACTTGGATCTATATATTTAAATCTATGTTTTCTCTTCATATTTGTAAATGTCCACATGAATTTGATGTGATTCATAAATGAAAGTGAATAATTAGTATCAGACAATGCATTCTGTGGTGATAATAGCAGACCAGCAGAAGAACAGATTATTAGCCATCATTTAAAAATCCACATTGAAGATTTTGCATTTTCTGTCATTTTTTATAGCTTTAAACATTAAATTTCCATCAAAAGCTTCAACTCTGTTATTTGAAAAATAAGTTTGTTTCAGTCAAAATACATAGCCTGACAAAAGGTAAAATGTTTTAAAACTATTATGAACAAAGATGCATCTAAATTTGTATCAAATAAAACACAAAGATCTGTTTCATGTTTCACAAGATTAGAAATTCTGTGCTTAATAGTAGAACTAGTAATTCAGTCTTATTCTTATTACAAATTATATAATTTTTCTTTTTAAAACCTGTAATAATTGTTTCTTTATGTTAGAAATGGGAAGATAAGTTTAGGTTAAATTACTTTTTTATGATTTAGACTTTTTGTAATTAAAAAAACCCATTTTTTTCAGATGCTTTTGCCTTTAAACAAAAGTCAGAAAATATACTTACTAATTCCTTAAGTATCTTAGCTTTTTGTTACTGTGGGGCTTCTTTAAAATACAACAGTAATAATAAAAATCAGTGTCTGAAGAACAATAACTAAAACAATTTGTACTCCTTCCTCAAATATCAACTGTGGTGACAAAATGAAAATGATAAAGAATAAATATTCAGATGTTAAAGAGAGAAGAACCATACAATTTACATGCACATTACACAATCAAGTAAGATCAAGAATTTGACATGGTCTATGGTAATTACTTGGATGGTCAGTTGCAAGCAGATATTGTTGATATACAAATATTTGACAGTTAATACATACATCTTGCAAGTGATATTTTTCAAAACAAACTGCTCGAAAATAAAAGAAACAGCAAGGAATTGATAATCACGACACTTTCAGTTAATTTTTAATGCATCTAAACAAGTCATATACCATTAGTTCAATGAAGCTAAATAACTTTTTTAACTTGTACATAAAGGAATTATTTGAAAAAGAAAATATATAATACTTTTCCATGCCCTTAGTTTTAAAAAATCATCTTTTGTAGAAATATTTAAATGAGATTCGTAAAAGATAATGTGGAAGTATTTACTAAAAATGAAACTGGAAAATGGATAGATGTATTTCCTAACAGTCAATTAATACATACAATACCAATTCAGACCGATAACTCTAAAAACTGGCAAATAGGAAAATGCATTCATTATTTGCCATTTTATTATTATCTTTACTGTGTCTGAACTAGCTAAATTAAATAAAATGATTAACAAAAAAATCAGATTTATAAGTGAGATATTCATTCTGTATAAGTGGAAGAGAATATTACTTGTTACTACTATGGTGTAAGTAAGATTATTGACCTCATGGAAAGTCAAAGTATTTAGTACAGCTGATGTGAATCAGGGATTATATTGGAGGAATAACTTTTATTCTGGTATTCTAGTTGAGGAATAACTCTTTTCAATAACAATTTATAAATTAGACATTGATGTATGTGTATACAAAAAATGTCATTAGTGCCCTGTTTATTAATCCAAGATGTTAACAACATTGAACAAAACATTATGGAAAGGTTACCATTTGGTGAAATTTTAAAATGGTTGTTCAGAGAATTACATACAGATGAATCCTGGACTCTTCACTCCTGACACAGAGGAGTCCTCTATATTTCTGGCAGCATAAGCTCTTCATCACTCACATGCAGAACGATAGATAGGAACACAAAACAACACATGCTCATTTTTCTGTTAAGGTCAGGATTAAAATCTTTAACATTTATAATATTGCACTGAAGAGAAAGTATTTCTTAGAAAATAGAATGTTAAGTTTAAACATTATACATGTAATATTTTCCCCCATAACAAAACTACAGTAAAAATTTTAAAAAATATCAAAAGATTAAAATTCCAACAGTAAGTTTCAATCACAAGAATGAAATGCTATGTATATTTTTATTTTTGGTGACACTTGATGTATATAGTTTAGTTTTTGTTTATGATGTAAATTGTAATGATCATCTATTGTCAAGAGATTAGAAAGCTAGATTATGTTTACACGTATGAAATTCATTTTTAACGTATTAAGAGTACAGCTTGCTTAGAATCTATAAATAGTTGTTGACATGTATTAGTATTAGTATTACTGATAATAATCATAATAATAAGACGATGCATTGACAACTTTGAGGTAATTTCACATTGGCTGTTGAGGTCAGGTGGGTACTTATAGATTGCATTGGATGAGTTTGGTCACATGAACAGTTATTGTGAAATATTAGATTGAGTAGTAAAAGATCTGTCATGTGTAGCATATTGTGACCTGCAGTCACAATAGACTTTTGAAACTTAAATAAAAGTGTATATAAGGAGAGAACTGAGCAATTAATTCAGTTCTATTTTGGATTCATTCATCTTTTGGAATTCTTATTTCATATATTAGTCTGAAGATGTGTTTAATGTTGTGTTTGGATTATTTGAGGATATGTTTGTTAGGATTATTCATTGGAAGAGATGTTTATAAGGATTATTAATTAGAATTACAAAGCACTCGTTGGAACTAGAATATTATTTTGGGATTATTGTGAAGTACATGTATTCAAAGGAGTTGTGGACAGTGCCATTGTGGTATGTACATTCAGAATCCACCTGAACTATCATGCAAAACATTCTGTCCTTTTGGACTGTAATATAATTTATTTTCCTGAATATTATGGTTTCAAAACTTACTACTGTAAGTTCCTCTTGCTTTTCATTTTATAGCTTCATAATTAAATTAGTTGTTAAGTTTTACAGAACTTGTTAGTCTGGTTTCTTTCTTTAGCTTAGTTTAATGCCTTATGACCAATGAGTCTTAAAGGTCACAAGCCATTCTCTAACATTTTTCTTTTTAGATCAGATCTGCATTACATGATTATAAGTAGTGATAAAAAAAATGAAAACAATTATCAAGTGCAAAGAAAAAATAATAATTACTCAAAATAGAATTATACAAAGCTGTTACTTCCTGTTAACTACGATTTTCAGCCTATGTAGGATGTCTATCCCCACAAGATGAACCACATGCTTCTTGTCGAAAAACAAAACTATATAAACTGTGGATAGGGAACGTTTAGATGAAACTATTGAAAACTAATTTACTGTTCAGCCTTTTATTGATGTGCATGCATGAAGCACTAGAATGTGTCACTTTCAAAACTATTCCATTGTTTATTTTAAAATTCCCATTAATACAGGTAAAAAGAAATTACTGCTGGCTTCACTATGTTGGAAAACTTTGTAAATAAAAAAGATATCCACACACTTAAAAAATCCAAAGACATTTTCAGGGGTTTGTTTGCTTAGTAATAAAATAACCTTTTTTTTTTTTTGATATACTGTAGGTTAAATTTAAGCAACATATATTGCTAGCTCCGGTTGTTTATTCATCACCTGGGCTTCCATTTGTTTGCCACATGTATTCATAATTGATACAGTCATTGATGTTCACAGGATAAATAGAATATACAACAATAACTTGCTTTAATAATACTTTTGTAACTCATGCTTGCGAAAAGATTATCATTTGCCTTCACAGTAAATGTACATGTATTTTTAAATAATAATTTTTATATGCAAGAAATGATCATAAAATTAACCCAGATACAATACAATCTTATTATGTATAATGTGTGAATGGCAGGTGCCTTCAATCATTCAGTTATATATATATATATATATATATATCAGCTTCGGTGAAAGGCATTTTGGTGCCCTATGCGAGATCAGATATCTGGCACACACACCATCCACTTACACCTTCCCCTACCAGTCCATCATGAAATAAACCCATAGCCCAGCACCCTAGGCAATTGCCTAGTTCGCCTAGCTGCAAGTCTGTGCTCTTAAAAAATTAATAGGAAAAAAAGTGATGTTAACAAATTTTCTAAAATTTAACAAAAAATTTATTTTCTCTAGAATATCAAGTGAAAAATGAAAACAAAAATCATACGGTGTTATGAATGAAAATATTTATCCAAAAATAATTAAACAATTAAAATATAGAAGTCCTAGTAATAAAAAGTCCAGAGTTTGAATCCCAATAAAATCCAAAATGGAAGATGATGACATCTGTTGTAACCTATGAAATGCTGCAGTGTCAACAGCCTCTTGTTGAATGACAAAAATATATTTTATTGTAGATTTTAAATTCTGTATAATTAATTAGGAGCACTAGTATTTCCAGGGAAAATAATCACATGAAATCTCAAAGCTAAGTGTACATGTCATACCCAATGTTGGCATGCAGAAACGATCAATCATTTGCAGAGATTTTCAAATAATTGTTTCATTTTAAAGGGCGAATTTTTAAGTCTAATTAAACATTTTTATGGCGTGCATAATTAATATATGCATTTTTTATGACTAATACGTTTGTACAATATATATGGCCAGGGAGCTTTATCATATCACTTTGAATGTTGTGTTGTTTTCTCAGCAAGTAAACCATTCCCACCTTTTTTTTATATAGTTATTTAGACATTTATATATCAAGAGCCAATTGCCTATCATGTAGTCTGTCACCAGAATAAGGACTTACTAAATATAATACTCACAGTCTTGAGAAAACAATTAATTAACCTATCGATTTCATGCAAGCAATGACTTAATGTAACATCCTTTACTTTGCTAGGTGTTTTAGTTATATGCTACTCTATGCCAACAGTGGCGGCAAATTCCAACTTTTTGATGGCCAATTAGCTCTAACCTCAAACCGTAACATAACTGTCTAAATACTGTATCTAAAATGTGAAGGGAACAGTCAGAAGAAGGCCTACATTCCCACCACAGTAACTAACACGAGTAAACACCTGACATCATACAGTACCGGTAGACCAACACATTGTTCTCCACTTTTTGTGTGTGACGGCAGCCAGTCACTGTTAAATGCTTTAAGAGTTGAGACCCTGGAATTAAGGTGCAATATAACGTGGTCTATATAGAAAAGATAATCAATATTGGTACATAAATACATATAGCTCGAAACTGCAGATTTCACGTGCTTTTTTAAGTACTTATAATAATGCAATTTTTGAGGGTTGGGGTGCTAGTATTAGTGTGATTTTCATCACAGTTCCATTTCCCAAAAAATAAAAAGTTTTGCCAACTAATTATTTACTAGTTTGCATACTTTTCTCAGTTTTAAAAGTCTCTACTGATGTCCTTTAAAAAATCACAGGTACATCATCATTGCTATTATTAGTATCATTATTATTATTAGTATTATTATTATTATTATTATTATTATTGCATATCGATAGTTTGACAATATTGTCCGAACTAAACTCAGACAGGGCAATGATTACTTTGGTTTGCCGTGATCAGTTTAATTTAAACACAGTTACAACATTTAGGGCACTATTTATTTGCCAATCAATTAGTGCTAATAACATACACCCCCCGAATTAAAACGTGGTTCCTTTAAGTGTGTGTGATTAGTGTTTGTAGAGGCTTGTGGTGAGTGATATAGTAAGTAGTCACATTGGTCACGGCTGATCAAACAATGAAAAGTTGGAGCGTCATGTGGAAAAATGAGTTTTTGATCAGCAAGCACAGGTGTCCGAGAGCCCTGCTTGGGTTAAATAATTATGTAAATCACTGTGTGACTGTCCTCTTTACTAATGTGGTTGTATATGTTGTAAATATATACATATGCATTAAAGATTTTAAAATCAGTACATGTATTTGTTCCTGAAAATCAGTATTTTTTTTTACTCGGGGCTTGGCAGCTATGGTTATAGGAAAGGTAGCAGCAGAAGTATAGTATGTTTCGTAAAAGGCATAATAGGTGGAAGTGGAGGAACAACATGAAATCACCTTATTGGTACTGTCATGTATATCTGATTTGATTATTATTTGTTTAAATTTAATATTGTTTGTCAGTTTTAAATTCTTTTTTTTTTTTCATTTACTTGCAATTGTAATGTAAATTTATTCACTAGAGTGGATGCTTTTTCAGAAAATTGATTGACTGAATTATTCTTTGAGAAACAAGAATTGTTGACCTCGATCCAGACCTTGATTCAAGGTTAATGGTAACCGCATAAACAAGTTTTATTTTAATTTTAAAATGATTGGTTGTTATCAAGGTCAAAATGGGACTAGTGAAGAAGTAAACAACTTTTTATTCATTAAGTAAAAATGATTGGTACTCATCATATTGGAAATACATTATTTAAACGATCACATGACCTTCCTTCCCCTTCGTGATTTCGCAATTTGGGGATAGGTAACAAGGACTAAAAGAAGACTAATTTCTAAAGCATACACTGATAAAAAAGTTTTTGGATGGCTTACATTTAAGGTATGGAAGAGCCTACCGATTTTGAAGGGCTAAATGGTAAGAGGTAAAGGTCATTATATTTTTAAAAATTAAGGTCAGCAATTACAGTTTTGCAGAATGAATTTGTCCTAGAGTAAGTTCCTAGACCAGATTTACTAGATAGCTTGTATTCTGGTTAATAAAGAATAAAGAACCTTTAGATGTGAAAGTCTAAAGGTCAGAGGTCATGACCATGTGTCCACAAAGAAATCATTGGTTTATGTACAGCAAGTTTAGTGTGTTCTGTGTTGGGTATATAATGTGCCACTGCCTGTCTTCATGTTTGATTTCTCGTGCATTTTTTAGATGTTTGCCATTTTCTATAAAGGACACTATCGTTTAATTTGTGAAATTTGTCTCCATATCTAGCTTCATTAATTTAATAGGTTATCCATTTTTAATTAAACTGACTTAACTTCTTTAATTTTGTTGACTCCAAGCATGTTTATCTGGAACTAGTGTAATTTGATACCATGAATTTTTGATAAAAGTACTGTTTTCAACTTTATGAAAAATTTAGTTAGTTAGTTTTGCCAGTCACCCCTGCCAGGGTATAGGCCACCCACAAAAGATTGCCAGAGGCTTCTGTCATGTGCCATCCCCTCAAGCTGACTCCAGGTGTAACCCATCTTAGTGATATCTGCCTCAAGGTCGCATTGCCAGGTGTTTCTTGGTCGTCCCCTACTCCTCTTGCCTTGAGGGTTCCACCTCAACGCCTGGCTGGTAATGTTGGTTTGCAGCTTATGTAGGGTGTATCCTATCCAACCCCACCTTCTCTTCTTTATCTCATCCTCTACTGGAAGCTGGGAGGTTCTCTGCCACAAGTTGTTGTTGCTGATGGTGTCTGGCCAGCGGATTTCGAGAATTCTCCTGTTGATGAAGGTCTGAACTTTATGAAAAGGCATAGTGAAAATATATAGTTCGTAGATTAATTATGTTTTTATTAAATAATTGTTATGCTAAATAACTAAGTATAAGAAATGATATTATATATATTGTATCTTGTATCTTTCCATGGGTAATTGGAAGGTCTGTATATATATTAAAGATTTCTCCTTCATTTGGTACCACTCTGTTATGATCATGAAAGTATGTTATTTCATATTATTGTCATGAAAATGGCAAGGTCTTGTTTCATAGTTTTTCATGGTTTGAGCATCACTAAAACCTTGATATATAGCTGCCATGAATAAATATGAATATTCAGTTGATTTGTTTTAACAATGAATTATGAAAAGTGGAAAATGGATATATTTAATGATTTAGCAAAACAGATGGTTTGTCATGTGAAATTTAGCTGTAGCCTTGGATGCAGGAGGTCATGTGTTTGATTTACAGCTGAGTTATACCAAAGACATAAAAATGGTACCAACAGCTGTCTGTCTAGGTGCTCAGCATTAACACATTAACCCCTAGCGACGTCTTTATGGGGCATAAGGTAGTAACCTACTTCCAAGGTCTGTAGCGTCAAGGTCATACATGATACACTCAAGTGGGTGGTATCATAGAAAGGTAGACAGATGTATCTCTACAATGATGGCCAAAAATCTGGACATTTTAGTTGCGCTACAAAATGCAGAGGGAAAAACCAAAGATTTTGGACCCGTTTTTTTTTTTTTTTCACCCAAAAATCACACATGGTCGGATTCCGAATTTGTGTCCAGATTTTAAACTTTATGGCCTCAGATCCATGGCAGACCAGTCTGAAGCGCACACAGACAGGTGAACCTGTGCAAACAGTAGGATAAAGTGGATATTTTTAATAAAGAGTCTTCTCCAATTTTTGATCTTATGCTCATGCGCCAGCAAACTAACCAATGAAAAACATTTTCTTTAGCACAACTAGCCATTTGTCTAACAGAATATTGCTTGGAAATCGATGTATTACGATGTATTCAGAAATCCACCCCCACCCCACCCCCCCACCCCCAATGTGTTTCCTACGAAAAACAGCAAAAACCTCCAAGGGTTAATGTGTTAAGAAGTTAGTGCTAGGACTGGTTGGCCTGGTGTCAGGATAATGTTTGTCTGGGTGGAACTTCATGCTGCATATCTGTGGCCTGATGCCCCAGTGTTAAACATCGTAGTGGTATTAAAAATCCTAATCACACATGCACACATGCAAGAGTTTTCTCCCTTTTTTAATTTAGCTGGTTGTTGATAAGTCACTATTTTCACTACATTTAGAAGTGTTGTGCCCTTTTAATGATTGTATACTCATCTCCTTTATGAGGTAGATGGGATGTAGGATAGGTAGGGGTATATTCATGTAAACAAATTGCTTATCATTTCTCCAAAAAGAAAAGGGACTGGGGCTATTATTGCTGCAAGCAAACAAATTATCGATGCTATTAAGAATATTGTAGATTGTTCAATATATAATGTCATGTGATCTTCTTGTAACCAAAGATGAATTTGACATTCATACAAAATGCTTTTGGAAGTGAATGTACAAAATAACTTTGGAAATGTCCCAGATGTTGATGTGTGTAAGAGTGAAAGTGCTCTGAGTGCTGAGTTGTACGTGTGTTTATGTGAATGAATGACCGATTGTAACACCACACTGTATGTTATTATGTTTGAGTGTATGTGTGTGATTTAGATTTTTAACATCGCTTTAGCCTTTTTTCAGTCATATCACTGCAGTGTGACAGTTTATAGTGACATCTAGACATGTTCATGTATTATAAACTTATATCAGTTGATATTATAAATGAATCATTTATCAAAAGTACAGGGAGATACTATAAACAAATTACAGTGAATAACTTTCATTTTAGCTCATGTACATGTTTGAATTATGTAAAATACAAATTTTGATATAAAAACATCTTGTGTAAATATTGTTGCTTATAGCAATATTCCAAAATATTTGCTCAAACTCTAGTGGACTTGAATAAGATATTTTTTTACTGTGATTTACTGGAGCTCAAAGATTGCTTTGGCTCATCTGCAGTATAACATGTGATTCAGGGAAGTTTGTGCTTAAATCAAAATCCACTGATTTTAGATCCATTTTATCACCTAAATAAAATAGATTTGCATGACCAGTTGCAGCACTTATCAACTGATTTAAACATCACCTGTCAAGTAAGCCCAAACTTCGGCAGCCTGAAGCAACAGGAAAACTTTTGTTTCACCCTATCAAACTTAAGAATTCTGCTCTACCAGTCTCAAAAACATATTTACTAATAGGTTAGATCATATTTGGCAAGTACACAATAGGGAGAAGTTTCTCAAGCTTGGTATATCATTTCTTTTATTTACTGTATGTACCTGCTGACAAGTCCAGTCAGACTGCAAACAACATAGACTCTGATCTGTCATTGCATACCAGTATCACACCTGCAGAGCAGGGTCTTTGTTGTTTCTTATACTGGTTACTCTAACAAGCTGCACAGACCCAGATCTCTCAAAGCATTATGCAACTTCTGATCTGAATCTGTGCAGTTTGCACATTTGACAGTACTTGTATTTTATACATTTCTACTTCCTACCTTATTTTTGTAATGTAACAATTGCTATGTCCATTTCTTGATATGATGCATTATATATTGCTTGCTTTTTTTCCCCCAAAGATGTCTGTACATTTCTTATAATTGTTAAAACATTTAACTGTTTCAGGTTTCAAAAGTCAGTGGCACCATTACATAAATATGATGAAAAGGTAATCACATATCTAATATTGTTGTACATAATATTTATACATAATGAAGCAAGTAATAATGTACTTTTAATTTTGCCTGCCAATATTGGTTAATATTTCTTGAAGGATATTCAAAAATAGAAAGATAGAATTGAATATTAAATGCTTCTTATTGTCAACACTACAGATTCAAGCTTAACTGCAAATTCTGATTAAATCAACTACTTGGATCAAACATTCAAGCATGTAACGTATATTTTAGTCTGTTGCAGTGACCAGACTTTAGAAGCATGTCATGTACATGTATATCTAAACCTGTTTCAGTAATCAGACTTTAACAGCATGTTATGTACACGTATATCATAATCTCTTTCAGAAAACGGCCATTAAAGACTGTAGGAAGAAGATTGAGAATTTGCAGAGAGAATTAATTACTGCCAAGAGCAATCTTGTTAAAGGTAATATGTGTAAAGTTTAGTGTTATTCTAGGTGATTAGTTTGGACAAGCATCTGTCTTTTTAAGAATAATAACCAATTACATGGCATCGGTTATGATTTCTGTGATAGTCTTGGACAAAATTAAGTTCTGCACCATTCCAGCTGTTTAGTCACATTTTAGAAAATAGTTTTGGTTTTTGGGTCCTACAAGTCTAGCTAAATGAAGGAGCAAAATTCATAATGTTAGGAATGAAAGTGATACAAAAAGGACGAAACAGATGGAGAAGACGGAGACAGAAAATATAGTAATCATGGACATTATAGGGCTTCAAGTGGTCAAGTGGTCTAAAGCGCTCTCTGGTACAGATCACTGCCATCTCACCTCTTTCTGCGAGGGTTCGAGTCTCAAATTCAACCAATGTGGGTATGTGAGAAAGCTTGCCAGTAGCTTCTCAGGGGGTTTCAGGATTCTTCCCCCACTAATATTACTGGCCTTCATGTATAGCCTTTTGTGTGCTGAAAAATGTCGTTAAACCCAACAACAAGAACTCGTTTATTTTCTTCCTAACCTTGTATGGGCTGTAAAACTAATCTGAAGAAAATTTTGAAGAAAGAGCAAGAGAGACAGCGCTCCATAAACAAGCTCAAAAGTTCTATCCATTGTAGTTCTGTCAAAGCATAATTTCACTTTTGAATTGAACTGCTGAATGCCAAATTCAAGCACAATAGGCTGGAAAGTTCCAGACCTCAAATTTGACCTTTGACCTGATTTGACAGATTTATGAATACAAAATACTTTATCATAGCTTTCACTAATGTTGTAGATTAAAATTCCTCAGAGGGATTGCCTCTGGAAACCATGTTCATGCACACATAATGATCAGCAGGTATTGGTTACCTGACTTTGTCTTAGGTAATGGATCCAACACAATCTTTAATTATTCTACTAAATGGTTCTTCAAATGCAGGAATAGGTTCCAAATGAGCCTTAGGTGTCTACTTATTTTACAAGTAGGACAAGATCTACAGTATTTACAAACATCACTTTTGATTTTTGGACAATAAAAGTGAGTCAAGATTTTGTGATAAGTCTTATTACTCCCTAAATGACCAACCAAAGGACTTTCATGGGCGAGACTAAGTATTTCCTGTCTGTATGGTTTTGGAACTACAATTTGATAGTTTACTAACCACTCATCACCAGCCGTTACCTCAAGAGGTATCCCGTTATTTCATAAGAATTCCATTTTGAAAGAAATAACAGACAGGTACTTCATAGGCTTCATTTTCAGTAATGACCCTTTGATGCAAACAGGAGATCTAATGATGAGTTTAAGAAGGGCTTGAAATACTTTTCTACCAAAAGATTATTGAGTGTAAGTCTTATTTACAAAAGGAACTTTATGATTTAAAAAGTACTCATCAGCAGCACGAGCAACATTTTCCATGGTTACGATCTTGTCCTCATCAGGATAAGTCTTAATGTCACTATGGACAGTTTTTGAACTCTTGAAGTAAAACCAATTGTTTGAGACTTTCATAATCAAGGTCAACATTACTTGTTTACCAAAAAAAAATCAGGCCAACCGATTTTCAGAACAAACATCATCTATTGTGAATAAATTTACATTACAAACGCATCTAATTAGAAAGAAAAAACCATTTAAAACTGATAAACAAGCAATTAAATATATATTAAATCAGATATACATAACTATATATATATATATGTATATATATGTATATATATATACACATCCAAAGACAATACACATTGTTGGTGCTTGTTACAGTATAATGGGCTGTGCCAGAGCATTTGACATTTTTATACTTAATATTTATTCTCTTTTTCTTTTTGGTCTCCTTTTTTTGTCAAGCTCACATGAGTGGAAAGCATGATGCATTAGTCCCTTCTGCACCAGCAGTTGTTGCATGATAAAGAGATATAGTTCATTCCACACATCATCACAAAAAATATCCTTGTCTGTAGCTCAATGAATTTTTGTATCAAGAAAACATTTAACTCTTGCCACTCATTGCATGCTGAAGCAGGGTGGTCTGTTTATGTAAAATTTATCAATGCCACCATAACCCATCTCAGTGGAAGAGCCAATTTGCTTTTTTAAGCAGTGATCAGCTTTCTTTTTTGGACATAATGTAATTCCCTCCCTTTGATTTCTTCTGATGTGATAATTTAATAAGAAACAGATGCAGATATCTACAATGCTCTTTGTAATAATCTAGTGTTCAGGTTTTAATTGAAGTTTTCATTTGCAGATATGTGTATTTCCTAAACCTTTTGAAGACTGCAACTTTTTTCACCTTTTTCCATTAGGAAACAGATAATTGGTATTGTTCTGTGTATTGATACAAATGGTGTTAAAATCATGCATGAAACTGCATTAGTGTGGCCTACATAATAATAGTGTGATGCCAAATGTAGGATGTTGTATCAGATATTTTACATTTCATACACTTTTCTAGTTGTCAATTTTTTTCTGTGTTTACAGACTTAATCATGGTGTCCTATTTAGTTTATATTTTTATGTGCTAATGCCAGTTAAGCTTTTTCCAAGAGAACGATTCCTGTTTTAGTACTGCTTTTCTGTATTGTTTGTGTAATGAACTAATCATACTTTTACTTATTTCAGAGAAAGCAGCCTTGGAGAAGCAAAAACGAGAAAACTTGATGAAGGTTTCCAAGACAAGGAAACATGCTGAGAAAAAGAGAAGAATTTTGGATTACATTGAGAAATCCAAAATCCGAATCAAACAGAAAGACGAGAAAGCACAAGACAAGAAGGAATTATTGCAGAGGAAAAGACTGTCTTTTGTTCATAATCTCATGGAGTATATCTTCCCAATAGAAGAAGTTAATCCAAATAGGTATAGCATTATCAAATCAGTCATGGTGTGTAAACATGTATCAACTTGCATGATATTTTATAGTGGATTCCGATTAATGAAAGTATGTTTAAAACCCCAATGCTATAGTTTTTCATAAATTTCACCATTCTTCCAATCTAAAATAAAGTTGACATGGAAAAAGATGATTTTTTTAAAAAAAGTAGCTGACATTCATCATTCTTTGAAATGATCAGGATGTTAAGTTTAAACAACGTTCGAATTTTCAGTTTAGAATTAAAATGTGCCACATCATAATTCATTCTCCAAAGTCAGTTCTAATTCTGGTGGGTTGGTGGCAGTGTGACAAAAGTAGTGATGTAGTATATTTGAAAAATTCCATTAATGACTAATCTAATAACAACAACATTTGCTCAAGACAAATTGATTTGAGAGAATATGAAGAGAGGCAGTCCCATTTTTTTTTAATGACTCTGGGACGAAAATGTGTGCATTAGATAAAAATATGAAATGGGAATATTGGTGATCAGCTGGGCATTGGAATACCTTGAAGGTTGAACTTGGGTTGAAGATAAACCCAACTGTTGCAGATTTCCATAATTGGTAAGCATATGAAATAGATTATACATCAGTTATGCTTTTCAAGAATAAATACTCAAATGCAAGTCTTGAGTACTGCATCATATCAAACAGAAAATGAGAATAGCCTATCACATGAGGATCCCCTATCATATCTGACATATCGTGATATTGGCTTCTTATGTTTACAACAATGATGTCATCAAATTTTGTGTTCCAGCTTTCAACTGCAGTAGGGCGACACAGATGTTGCATATCAACATCAGTTTAATTTGTACACATCTGTAAAAATGTCTGGGTTTCTCAGCTTGAGTGAGATTTTTGGTACATACAGATCAAATGAGACTAATAATGTATAATGTAGTTCCATTACATCACATCAGATAATTGTAATCCTTGCCATTGTTTAAAAATCATATGAAATATGGAAATAATAAATCATGATCTGCTGACATATTTGGGTACATTTTCTCAATTAGGGATGTGTCAAACTCAATACAATATTCACTGGTATATCTTTAAAAAAAACCTTTTCAGTGATGGTGACAGTCATGGATTTGGTGACACTTTGCGTGCATTACTGAAGGATGCTTGCCAGACAGCATATATCCGAGGGCGCTGGGTTTATGGAACTAATGATATGGACATGAAATACAAAATCGTTGACCCAGTCTTGCCATCAAATGGAGACTACTCACAGTTCAGTGTGTGGTGTAAGTCCTATGTTTTGCTTAACTTACTAACCTGTCCTCACTCTTTCTCTCTCTTGTATTTAATGGCTTGTCGTTCATCCATTAGCACAAGTTTGTTATCGGTTCTCGTTCTAAATTATTTGATGGATTACCATGAAACGTGACACTCACTATCATCACATGCTCTTGTAATGGAAATGGTGGAGTTCGGAACTCAAGTATTGTTGTCACAGTGGCCATAATAGAAATTATTGAAGAATGGATGTTCATGTCATCATGGGCTTTTCACCAATACTTATTATGATATCAAAGTTGGTCCTAAATGAAAATAATGCTAATGTCAAGTTTTTCCCTAAAGAGTTTGTATGATGTCTAGTTGGTTCTTGTGACAATGATGTCACTCACACAGCCAGTATGACTGGCCCAGTGTCCAATGGAAAATCTTTTAAATGCTACTCCTGAATGGATGGTCATATAAAGATGGGGTTTTACTTGATGATTTCTTGTGATGTCTAGTTGTTATTAACTGAAAATGGCGACATTTACTAAAATAAAAAAAATTCATCCTTTCTCTTCAACACTTGATTATTTCAGTATAAACTAGCCTGTGCACAGAGCATCTTCACATAAAGGCCTTTCAAATTTATATATTATGTTTTGAAGGACAGTGAGGTTACAGATATGCATCACAAAGTAGCAAACAATACAACAATACAACCCAGGTTTTTAAGCTCATCAAAACAAATTAATTCCCAATATATAAAATACAAGTTTGCATAAGACCTTAAATCTTTTATAAAGTATATATATTTTTATTTTCTGTATCTTCTTCAGCTTCAAATTTCAGATTTTTTTTAATTGAATGTATAATGCATATTATTTTGTTAATTTTTAATACTTTTGTTATTGAAATTCATGTATCATTAATTTATATTTAGTTACTTTCATTGTTTTAATGTGTAAACTACTAGACTGTTCTGGCCTCACTGTTGTAGCAAGGTCAGACATTAGATGCACGATTACTTGGACCTCATCTATCTAACCCATGCATGATCTTGATAATTGAAGTCCATATTTTTTATTTGATCAGTATCACACCACTAATATGGTTTCTAGAGTGCTAACAAGCTCAGCCAATCAGATTCAAGATCACCTAATTAATCTGCATGGATCAAGGTCATTATTGAACTTGTCAGAGATCCTAGTGATGTAAAACAACACATTTTCCAGGTTTGCTAAATTGGATTTGAAATGCCACCTTCATGGAGATAGAAGGCTAAATCTGTATGAACTCCTTATTAACCCATTTTATACTGAATATGAATACAGTCTTAATACATAGTTTGAAAAGAAACTGTTGTCTTGAAAATCAACCGATAAAATGATGTTCATAGCGACATTGAAGTTGATGATTTGGAAAAATTCTGATGATAATATTGACTTAATTAATGGGTTAGAATTGAATCAAGTTGATGAAAGAGATGATGTATGGCTTCATGCACTTTTTGACAGTGTGATTCGGAGAATGAAGCTGACTTGGAAGGCTTTCAAGAGGAATGCATCTGGGATGATTTTTCACCTCAGTTGCAGCCACAATTTAAATTCATAGAATATTGTTACTACTTACATAGTGATGATGTAGACTTCAAAATTTAGTCAAAAATTGTACTGATTCGTTATCTTTTTCTTACTGAAAGATTTCTAGGATTTGTGACAAGTTTTCATGAGAAAATGCACACTGAAGTACATGATCTAGAGTGTGAAGTAAACAAATTGTTCCAGGTGTTTTGTTGTCCATGTTTAGTAAAATTATTTTAACTTTTGAACTAACAGTGCTATAAACTTAAAATCTGGACCAGAATACTTGAAATAGAATTATCTTTATTTTATTCAGTACTTACATGTATTAGGATCATTTCATTCAACTTCATGAACAAATGAGTCACTGAACGTCATGGTAAGCTTTTTAATGTTTTTTTTCTTCTTTTCTTTTAGTCATATTTTTTAAATACAGTTGTGAGCATGTACATTGGTAAATAGTAACAAAATACCAATGTGATGCAAATTTTAATAGATATCATACATAGTTTTCTATACTTTGAAAAAGAAATGACAATGTTACAACATTTTTAGTAAACATGGTAACTGTCAGCAGATACTGCTGCTATATGATGCTCCATTTTACCACAATGTATTTAGAATTTCTTTTTAGTAATCAGGCACTGTAAACAGTATATAATGGGTTAAAATACATGGATTATGATCATTATAGAATATATCAGGGCTATATTGGTGTAAGCATACATTCCAAGTTAGATTCAAACTTGATGATAAATATGGCCACCGGAGTGGTAACAAGGATAGCCAATCAGATGCAAGATAACTTTATTATTATGCATTAACCAGCTTATTTATCAACCTCATCCAGGATATCATTGCATAAACCCATATTTCAAGTCTGGTTGAATTTGGATAATAAATATGGACTCCAAAGTGGTAAGAAGGAATTTCTGAGAGATTGATGCATGACAGACAATGCTTTGTGGAGGCATGGTTATCTTATGTGCCCACTTAACATTAGGAATAGGTGAACTATACAAACATTGTTTCAGAATTTGACCCAACGACAGAAAGACTCCAAGTATGAATGCATTAACGTTTATATAAATTATGCTATTCCTCCATAAAGTGTGACAAACATTGCTAAAATTGCAAAAACATTTACATTTTTTTATTGAAACAATTGCAGAATGGAATTTGAGCAACTTTTGAACACAAAACAACATGCTAAGAGGCGTTTCAATATTGGCCAAATGTTTCTTATGTGCTGTTAGATATGTGTTAAGATTTAAAACTTGAAAAGGCCAGTGAAATTTTTGTGAATTTTTTCATCCCCGGGCCATTTTTTTAGATTGTCAAAAATTCAAGGAGGCATTGCTTGGCCATCAATTCACAAAGATTGAATACAATAAAATCATTTGTCGTATTTTAGACAGCTTATTGCTAGGCTGATAAATACAAAAATTGTCCAATTGCAATTAAGAACTGATCACCAGGTGTGTTTAGTAACAATCCACTAATCAAACATTGTTTTGTGTTTGTCTTTGTAAGAGAAAAAAGAAGCTAAAAACAGATGGTGCCTGAAGAAATTCTCATGATTTAAAACATTAAAAACATTTTAAAAAAGAGTAATGGGAAGGAAGGAATATAGAGTGAAGGAAATAGAAAAAGAGATGAAACTAAATTATTCTTCAAATGGTTTGAACATTGTTGTAGAATTGAAGACTGATTTAGATGAACCAGTATTGATTAAACTAGGCGACACTTTTGTCAAGTGTGGCTTATGGGGACAGGCATGATGCAATTCATGTACAAAGCATACAAACTACAGTAATTGTTGCTCTTGAAACTCACTTCAGATCAATGAAACATGTTACTTTTAAAACAAACACATACTCTGGGACTGTTCCAGTGGTCTCAGTGGTTAGAACATCCTTCTTGTATGTGGGAGGTTGCAGGTTTGAACTGCAGCTGAATCATACCAAAGACTTATAAAACTAGTTCTAACAGCTCCCTCATGTAACACTCAACATTAAGAGGTTTGTCTTAAAACTGGTCATCTTTGTGTCAGGATTATGTCACGGGGTGGGGCATGATGCCACATGTCTGTGGCATAATGCCCCAATACTATGCATCACTCTAAAATGCCACACTGTAGACATCATCATGATTTGACAGGAAGTGTTAAAGTTGTGTTAAAATCTAAAAAACACAACAAAACCTCAACACTACATTTTTGACAAATTGTTGAAAACAGTTCCATGATGAATCCGAACCATTTGGAGAAGTTATTAATACCGGTACCTCTGACACTGCAGTAGCAACTGTCACATTCGCAGGTGTTTTTCCAATGTGTGATAGCATTGCAAATGCTGAAGTATGTAATTCTGGGTCAATTTAGGGTTTTTCAATGAATACACTACAGGAGCTTTCTGGAGTTAATGCCTCCACAGCCCCCTACCAAGGTACTATTGCCTTGGACCTACAAAGGGGCCTATGCAGTCACCATGGTCCCTAGCAAGCATTTTTCCATTTTTTCAAACAAATGCTTTTCCAAGTCCTGATTTGAGAACTCTTGAAACAGTTGTTTTCAAAATATATGGAAGAAATGTATAAGAATGCTTTCCACAGATCTTTATTTCTTGGCAAAGTGTTTTTCCATTGAGCTGTTGAAGAGATGTCCTCTCTGGTAAGTGATCAGACTGAGATGGGTTGCCTATGTCTTTAACTCGGACTGCTGGCTGCAGTGAAGCATATGATCAAATGTCTTGTATTTTTAGAAACCAATATTTTAAATACATTAGTGTATAGTGAATTAAAATGAGAATATCTTTTGTATGGTATAATCTGTATTAACTGTTAAAAATAAGTCATGAACTGTTTTATGAAACTTCAACACCTGAGTAATTTGTAAGTATTGTATCACATATGTAGCTACGCTTTCGCATAGTAAAATCTTAAGAATCTTATATGATTATCTGTCTGGTGTAGAAAATGCAAACCTAACAAAAGCTTTATAGATGCATCCACTTTGTATCCTATCCTTGTACTGATTTTCTGTATGTTCTTTTTAAATGTATTCTGTGTATTGCAGTGGCTAATAGGAGGGAAAGTGGAGAAATTCAAAGAGAGCCCAACCCGAGATCCAATGCCTTGGACATTATTGCAGGACTTTGTCACACTGCTCAGCTAGTCTCTCTATTGTCCTATATCCTCCGAGTTAATCTTCCAAAGAGACTCTGCTATAGGTGAGAGATAATTTGTTATACAAAACATTTTCTTTTGTCCTATTTCATTTATGTTAGTCTCTTGGAGTTTTTCTATAATAGGTAAATAGCCAGTAAGATTTTCAAGTTGACCACAATGACAAGTATATATTTCGATGTCAAAGTGGAACCAATTTCATAAAAGATCAAGTAGACCATTGTATGAATGCTTCGGTGTAAAGTTTCACAATATATTGGCCTTCATACAAGTCATTAGTCATAATGGCCCATGTCAGGATAGGATGATGAATTATGTTTGTAAAACATTGTATCAAATGTGTGTCTTTATATTGGTCTTCATACAAGTCCTTAATCATAATGGCTCATGTCAGGATGCATGTATAATTAGCATTTCAACCAGACTAGTATGCCTGGTCTTAGACATACAGTGAGGCCAATATGAAAACACCTTAGTGCATGATTCAGTCCCACTGCTCAGTTAAGTCAATATACTGTCCCATGTATACTTAATACAAATCCTCTGCTCTTTTTGGACATGGAACTTGTTGCCATGACAACCTTATTAGCATTACAGGTATGCTTGCTAATGAACAATAGATTGCTCATGTGTGCCAATTAAATTTTGTCTGCCTTTTTGTATGCATATTCTTGATATGAGTATAAATTTGTGCCATTAATTGTTTTTAAGTCATAGTTTTCTGGACATTTGTTTGTAAAAAAAAATTGCTACCAACAGTAGGATAAATATGTTTTATAATAGCAAATCTTGTTTCTGAAGTGATGATGATATTTTGTATTCTTTTAAAACTTCTTTAATACAGTGTGATTGTACATTCTGTTTTTCCTTGACAGTGAGTTCATGAGCAATAATATAACAGAGCAACAGTATAACAGTGCAGTGTCCCGTCTGAACCAGAATGTCCTGTATCTGTGTTTTTCCCAGGGTGTAGATCCCTTGAGTTTGGAGCCAAAGCATACAGTGCAGAATATTGTTATCTTACTCAAATCTCCAATGCTTGGAAGGTTAGTTACTATTAAATTACTTGGTTAACATCCACTGTTTAGAGATTCTTGTTGTCATTTCACATGAATTTGTTAAAATACATTGCACACCCCATTTTTAAGCCCTTTCTTCAGCAAAAATGAATTAAAATTAGCATTTTGCCTTGAAAATATTTTTCATTTCTTATGGATTTTTTTAGTATTAAAAAAGGCATACCTTCACTACATCTTACCAGTTACTGTGCTTTAAAATAATGACTTCTGGATCCTTGATTTAATTATGGCTAAAGTGTTTTATTTTAGTATTAAATAAGGCATACCTTCACTACATCTTACCAGTTACTGTACTTCAAAATAATGACTTCTGGATCCTTGATTTAATGTGGCTAAAGTGTTTAGGTTCATATTGGCCCAGGGCTGCCATTTTTGCTGTGTCACAGATTGGTCCTTTAATTCTTAATCATGTCATAATAAATTTCAAAATTTGGTTCCAATGTAGTAATATCTATGGAACCAGTCTGTGAAAAGCACACTGCAAAACTGGCAACTAGTTGACACTGTAAAGTCCAGTAGAGACTCTTGAATACAGTTTTAGTAGAACTAAACTTGTCATCTTCAAGTTTAACTTTGTGAAAAGAAAATGGTCACCTATTTGATATGTCTTTTTTATTACTGAAACATTGCCATATTCATGAAATTAAAATGGACTAGCACCAGTATTAGCTAACCTTGATCTAAATTTGTTCTACATGCATTTGATAAATTCATTGTGAAATAAGTGTGAACTGGAATTTTACAATAAACACGAGCATGTGTTTAGTCGGGGTAAGTGTGATTTAGATCTTCAACAATTTTTCATTCATATCACTACAATGTCTGGAGTATGACAGTTTAAAGTGATGTTTAGTACTGGCACATCATACCACAGACATGTAACATGATGTCCCAACCAGTCACATTATCCTTACACCAGGCTGACCAGTCCTAACACTAACCTCTTAATGATGAGCACCAAGTGAGGCAGCCGTTAGTACCATTTTTTAAAGTCTTTAGTATCACTCAGCTGGGGTTTGAACCCACAACCTCCTGCATCCGAGGTGGACACCCTACGACAATGAGACCAGAGCTTTCCTTAGTAGGGGTAAAATGATTCATTAGTATATTGATGCATCAATACTTTTCCTGAAACGATACACATTTTTATACATAAGATGGAGAATTGATGCAAAACGATACTGCATGCATGCTATTTTAGTCTTCAGCATTCATGAATAATTATTATAAGCTGCCTTGTTATTCTGTCAAATTATAATCCATCAGAAACAGCATTTGCAGTAACAGACATTAATGTTTATTAGTAAAATCAAAAAAGTTTATTTGACAATACCCACTTGCCATCTACAAGTTAATACCAAGTGAAATGTTATGTAATCTCTCCCCTCCCCCCATTCGGTGCAATTCATCTTAACCCAGATATGTGTTCTACATGTTTATTGAAGTAATTTACTCATCACTTAATAACCACTTTCACACACAAGTTTCTACTTGGCTCCATTGGTCGATTTGAAGCTATGCTCACAGTGAGTTGCAGCAGCAGAGCAGGTGAACCTCACAACTTTCCGAGCGTCGATTCGGAAATCTGAGGCTTCCACCAAATAGTAAAAAAAATGGCGTCTATTCGATAAAATAAGATTTCCTTATATACGCCAACGTCGTTGTCATTCACCTGCTCTGCTGCTAAAGTTTTCAGTTCTGGGTTAACAAAAAATAATAAATGATTTCAACCAAATATTTGATCGAGTCCGTAGGACGAAAATCCTTTGTTGAAAATCGAAGATTTTTAGGATTTTACAAACAAACTAATCGCTAACACCTCTTCTTGTAAATCAATCAGATTATTTGACTGGTCGGTGAGTTTGAAATTAATTCTCGTTAACGAATTATTATGGCATCGCATGTAGACAGGATTAATTGGGTTTTCAATAATTAGGAATCCTGGAGGAGCTGTTGGTGCAAATGAATAAAGAATATATCCCTGCTGAGCTTGATTTGATTGCTCTAGATTAATTTGATAGCTTCCTTCAATTGCATCACATACTAAATTGAGCGCAATCACCGTTGAAATATTCACATTATGAGGGGCAATATGCCTACCGCCACCATCTGGATCATTATTATACCTGAAGAGGACAGCTGAATCTGATTTTTGTAGCGCCTTGATATCGGTTTTAACAATTCTTGCTAGTTCATCAGCGTTGTATTTGGGAAACTTGAAATTAAGCAGATCGGCTTCTGTGATATTGTAACTGGTTAGAAATCGTTGTTTATTGTCGCTGTTGTCATTAATTATTGTTTGAATAATTAGTTCATAGATATATTTCATGTCCGATATAAGCTGATTTATTATTTCAACGTGTTTTTGCGATTTTGTTTTCCGTAGTTGTTCTAGTTGTGTGTCATATAATTGTTTAATCTCATTAAAATAACCACGGACGTCAGTTAGCGTAAATGAAATAGTAACAGATGAGTCGGTTGTTCTTTTAATGATAAAATCCCATTGCAATGTTTCTTTGTTGGTAAATATAAATCTATCGGCGATTCTTCCTTTTCTTATATCAGATAAATTATCTTGATAACTGGGATTGATTTCATGATATGATTGTATGTCCGTGGTTAAGTCGGTGGCGGATTTTTCCGGTGGTTTTTCAGGCCATCCTAACACTGTTCTTAACGAGCTGTTATATATATCTACAATGTATCCCTCTGTGCTTATTTCGATCGACGACGAGAGTGTCGGTTGATGAACATTAATAGCTATTTTTGATTCTTTTCCAGTGATTGATTTTATTCTACGCTGAATTTCAGCATTGATTTGCTTAATTTGGTACGACCCAGTTGGTAACGAAACTGTTTCCCACTCTGGAGTACCATCGGGTTTATTCTTATACGAGAACACCAGTGTGTTATTGGGTTGCTGACCACTAAATGCAACCGATCTGATATTAGGCCAACTGTGATACACTCGTAGTTTTGCTAGCGCTATCTCCTTCACTGGAATCGGAGAGGGGAAATTCACACTGAATTCTGGATTCGTTGATGTTATTGATATCATACTCGTTTGTACTGGGTTCGTGTTCTCCACTATTCGTTGAAGTAATTCCATCGGTGTCGTCATCGTTGCTATACTCATGATTTATTTCTAATTTTGGTATCGAGGAATCATAAATACTGACCATCACTGAGAACTCACAATCTGGTAATGTTGATATTATTGAGATCATTTTTTGTTTTTTTGGGTTCGTGTTTTCTGATTCCATCGGTGTTGTCATTGTTATTATATTCATGTTGTCGCTCTAATTTCGATATCGCGGAATCAAAAATACTGACCATCGCTGAGAACTCACTATCTGATATAATTGTATCATTGAGTGACGACGATATCATCAATGATAATTGCGAGTATGCGGTTGATGCAATATGAAATTGAAGTAAGTAATTCTGCAGTTTACTCTGGCTGCATGATGATATCTTTTTTGCTATCCCGGTTAATATACCCCCGATTGTAGCCACCGCAGAAATGCAAATTGGAACTACGACCGGGGCAATCATTGTAACCGATGCAAGTATTATTCCGGCACCAGTGAGAACACTTGACACCGAGTATATAGTAACATCAATTGCGGTGATTCTTCGTCGGTATTTTTTTATTTTTATTTGATACTCCTCAGTGAGGGTTTTGAGTCTATTCTGAAATTCTCTGACCTGATCATAGCGACATTGCGTCGATGACAAAGTCATTGTTATTTTAAACCCGCTAGTGTTTTCAATTATTTGTCATCGTTAGCGGGAATTGTTAGTACTTCAGTCGGAAAAATGAGCTACGAGTTCTAAACACCAGGCTATTTTTGATCTAATGGTGGAGCTATCAACCGCGACGACATTAAAGCTTTTTTTGCGACCATCCATAATTAACGTCGCGGTGCCACCAGAGTAGGTTTTACCGTCCGCGATCATATTAAATTGATCGATAGAGATCCACGTTAGCCTGTAGATACCATCGGCCCATGTTGGCTTGTAGTCAGGGCCCACTATGCCGGGGAGACCCAAGATACCGATGGATAATGTAGTATAACCGTCTCTTATCCAATCCATGGTTCCATGATTAACCGTATACACGATATTTTTAACGCCCGTGTAGTGATGTGGAATCTTTACCTTTTCAGATATTCTTTTCAGGTTAAAAAGATCGTCGAAAATATCGAGATAATTTACCGTGATTCTGGTAGGATCTATTGTTTTTCTACTCTCCTCCCTGTTAGAGAAGAATAATGAAACCAGAAGGTCTTCAACTTTAAGCTCTGCTTGGGTTTTAATATGGTTGTCGATGTTAGAAAATTTCGTCGTGATATCTTGGAGGCTACTGCCCTCAAAGAACTTATTAACAATATCGCTGGTGTGCTTTTGTTTGTCAATAGCGCTTTTAATTTCCGCGAGAGTCATGCCTGTCAACGATGTGGTTTCAGACACAGGTGTTCTCCCTAAAAATTTATCCACGATGGTATTAAGTGTTGTTTGTCTCACCATAAACATATTAATATCTTTGAGAGTCATTGTAGATGTAGCCGGGACACCAAAGAAATTATTAGCGATGTAGGCATTGTGAGTGTGCTTGCCGATAAACTCACTGATTTCAGCGAGAGTCATGCCAGCCACAAGCGGGGTTCCAAAGAATCTACCAATGACGTCGTTAGTGGGTTTTTGATCTTCGCTTACTTTAAAAATCTCGAGATAATTTGCCTTGATTTCTGAAGCAGTCATCATCCTTCCAGCTTCCTTGTTAGCGAAGAATGAATTCAACAAGTCTTTAATTTCAGCGAGAGTCATGCCAACCACAAGCGGGGTTCCAAAAAATTTATGTACGACATTTTTGCGAAAACTATTATAACCTCGTATAAAATCATTCAGCTCACGTTCGTTGGTAGCAATCGCGTCGGTGATCGTAGACACAAGTGCGCCTGGTTTAAGTTGTCCATCGTTGGAATACAGTGCAATAGAGTTTTCAGCGGCAGCGCGATGCCGTATCAAAATGTCATTCACGGATATATTACTGCTTTTCAATTTACCCTGGCGATCTTGAAATACAACTATTTCGTTCGGGTCAACACTTGTTAAATTTAACGTCTCAGCGATTTCATCTTCTATTATTTTTTTTACATCCTCGATAGAACCCGCAGATGTTTCCTCGGTGGGTTCCAACATTGACAGAGGTTGTCCCCAAATATCGATCATTATTGTTAGCGTAACTTGTGTTTTCAATTTATTGATCCTTGTAATTTCCCACTCGTGTATTCGTTTACAATAATATGAGGTGGTTTCCACGGAGATCCAAAGGATTTTAATGAAATCTCCGCGAGGACATTTAATACTTCACGGCCGCATATCGGTGGATCATTTAATTGTTGTGTTGGCAGCGTGGAATAAAAAATCGGAAACCCTTTGAGTTTCATCGAGGAATTTATATACCGCATAAACTCGCTTGGCGGAGCTAACCCATATGAATCGAAATAGACAATCCCACGTGGATCAATCGCGTATGCAACCCAGTGAGTTCCCGATCCGCTGCTGTTATCAAGATTGATGATACCGGTTTCAACGTTATTTGGTTTTCTCGGTAATTGATCTCTCATAAAAACCCCTCTGAAGTTTTTTATCGCTAGTTTTTTAGCAGCATCAATTAAATCAAAATTGGACATGGGAACTATAAGTTCCTCAACCATAGGTTCCTCAACAATTGGGCCGGAAATCGAAGATTTTTCAACTAATAAACCGTTCCTGGTATTTTTCTTAGACCCGATCCGTTCACGGATTTGCCGCTGTACCATGAATACGGGGTTCCTGGTAGGTACAACCCCTTTCCCTTTTTTTTATATCCTTTCCCAGTTGCCTTTTTCAACGCCATCCCTGCTGCGGTCCCAACGGCCCCCAACGCTGCCGCCTTCGCCACCGCTGGGGCAGCCGCTGCAATCAATGCTGGTATTGCGGCTAACAATGGAAATATACCACCTGATTTTATCATGTTCGCGATTGCGGCTTTCGAAAAATCAATTTGAACCCCTCGCTTATTTTTCAATGCATCATTGAAATGTTTTATTTGACGATCCGTTAATGATATTTTATGTGTACCTCCGGACATCTGCGCTGGTTTTAACGTTATTGTTGTTCCACATTCCTTAGCGGATTTTGATCGCAATTTCTTGACCTGACCATCAGTCAGCTTGACACTAACAACACTATATGGCATTTTATTGTAAAACATATTTATTCTTTCAATTGATCTAATTGGGGGAATCCTATGGAAACTTTTCAAGTTTCATTTACAGATTTTCCACTGGTGCATCAACAAGTCTCATTCGTCCGCCAACCCCTTCTAACAACATTGATTTGTCGCTGAGAATGACAGCAACCGCTCTATAATTAACATCACCAGGATCTATACGAGCCCTAAAATGTATATCAACAACGGATTGCCTTGTTAAATCAAGATGTTCCAGTGAAAAGTAATAAATTGGATACAAGTTCTTAAAATCGAGCTGAGATATTTGCAAACCAGTATCAACATTTTGATCACGACCCATATATGACAGCATCCGATGATACACACGTGCTATTTGGTTGTTTCCGTAATTAAGCTGTATATCCTCAGATGGTTCTTGTTGTCCGTTTATTCTCAGTGAAACCTCACTTACCCCTAACCGATCAAATATCATATGACTGCGTTCTTGGGAACCTAATCGATTCCGATTCTGCAGCGCTATAAATATATGACGTGGAGCTGAAACGCCTTGTTTTGATGCCAGGTGCCATGTTAATGTACCAGCGACATTATCCTCTTTAGCATCAGTCGTTGTTGTTAGCCAACTTAGCAATGATTTACCACCGGTTTCCATAAACGAAAGTAGCCGCTCTTCCGTGGTAATTGATGGGGTCATTACTGGCATCCATAATACTATTTTACTCAAAACAACTTTACCATCAGCAGCACCAGTACGCCAAATTGCATCGTTGTCATTCCCTTTTCGCACTAATGCGATTGTGTGTTTGGCTCCATAGATAACTTTTCTTACATTTCTGCAGAATCCAAATATGTGATGGAGTGGAATCGCACATGAAAACCTTTTCTCTTGTCCTTCCAATGCTAATTTTCGTGTTGCAAATCCTAAATTGAAATTACCATTAACACCTCCGAGAATATCAAACGCAGCTCCGGGTCTAGCTCGACGTTCTGGATTAGTTGCTTCTCGTTGATTATCAACTGAAGTGTCTTGCGGTGTTAACACTTTAATGTATTGAAGGTGGTCAGCGTTATCAGAGGTATCCTTTGCAAACATCATAGATGGACCAGCCGATCTTGTATAATCATCGGAGTATCTTGATAGTCCGATTATTGTTGTTGCAACATCAACCTCGCGGTCTATTGATTCAATTTCTTTTCCATCAATGAGATATCTTGCACTTTCAAATAACGCCATTATACCGTTGTTGACGAAACCAACTCGGATATTTGAATCATTTGCATATGGGGTATCAGCTGCATCATTTGTTACAAGTTTTCCTTCTACTTCAATAAATGCTTCACATGGTAAAAAGTATTTACTGGTATCTTGAACTTGAAGTTCAATTCGCGATCGTAGGTCGGGTTGTATTGCATGATAGGAATAGTATTGATAATCGCGGACGGAATCATCCTTGCGCATTGGGGCTTCCATATCTAACGCGGGATCAGCTGTTCGTTTAAACATTTATAACATTACTAGCGTTTTCAATTGGTGAATTGCAAAGCAATTTCATCTTTGTAATCATCGTCGTTGAAAATTCCTCGAATTTCTTTTTTGTTTCAAACCACTTCCTGCTATCGCGTTCATGATAGCGCTATCTGTTACCGGTGGTGACGAAGTCAATTGCGCTAGTTTTTCTTCCACTGCGTTATTTATTGCTTTGCTGATTTTTGCAGGCATCACTGTAGTTGATGGCAGCACTAATGACGAAGTCATCGATGACGAAGTCATTCGTGGTTTCTTTCGCACCAATGATGCTATTTTATCTTTCGCAGCAGAAAATGCCTTTCCTGCAAGATTTCCAACGAAATTGATTCCCTTATCACGGATAGCATCAATGGCTTTCATTGATAATTGTTTAGCTAACGGCGCCACCTTGGGAGCCATTCTTGTAAATAACCCCGCAATGGTATTGCCGAAACCATCTCCGTACCACGCGCGATAAACAGGCAATCGTGAGTTCACCACGTAGACACTTACGGGTTTATCATGGTTATAGTGTATAATCATCTTGTTATAAAACTAGTAGTTTTTCAATTAGTGGTCAATCGCTTACATCCATAAGATTTTCATCGTTGTGATTTTCAACTAATTCAGCAATAAGTTCTCGATATACATTAATGTCCATGATACCACCAGCAAATAATCGTCTACAGATATCAGCGGCCTCGTTAATTATCTCGACGGAGTTATTTCCGGCTCGTTTCCCTCCGATGAGAACCTCTAACCGTGATATATCACTGAGAATATTACCAGGACATGTCACGGTAGAGTCAAATACATCCTTTGGATTTTTAATCGAATATCCCTTTCCGCTTGTTTCCTCAGTTGTACCAGTTGCGCCCTGACTATCATCAAGTAATTGCCTTTGTCGGCCTCGACTTTGTTTTTCTCGTTCTTGTTGTTTTTGTATACCATAACTATCAACTCCTACTTTAAAAGATCTATACTCAATTGTATCCTTTTTCAAATTACCAATAATCCCCTTATTCGTTTTATACAACCAATTAACCCATTCATCTCGGCTTATTCTACTGTTTTTATACTCGTCTTTTAAAAAATCCTTTCTAGAATCAAAGCTTTTGGCGGCGAAATCACCAAAAGTCGTATAATCTTGGTGTTTCTCCAATTGAGGTCGTTTGATTTCCTTTATAGCTCCTTCGGTGAGTTTGTCTATAAAGGAAACACCTCTTGGGGTGACGACATCAACAAGTTGTGGTTCAGGTGTGGAATCATCAATATCAGCTAATCGTTCATACTCACGCTGAGTTTTTATATCACTGGATAACTGTTGTATCCCTGCGCGTGTTTGTCCGGTCTCTGCTGCTACCTTTTCAAGCACACCAAGAACAGGCACTTCTCGTCGCTTGCCTTCCTTAGGAATATCTCCGTATATTGCTCGTTCAGTTGCTGTTTTCACATCGCTGGTCGCCTTAGTTACCGGGGCGAACAGTTGTTCACTTGACACAGAAAAGTCAGTCTGCGCTTGTTGTCGTTGTTGAAGTTGATCGCGAACTCTGTCTCGAACCGGTATAAACTTTTTAATTGCTGCTAGCCGCTCTCGGGCTAATCTAGTTGTAAGCGATTCACCAACCATATATTGTTTGTGAACTAAATTTTCAAATGTGAAATCCGGAGGGTTTCCATCATAATTAAAAGCTTAGTTATTAAATAACTTAGTTATTAAATAATGTACCATCAAGCTAACGTATTCATCTTCGACAGGGTTAAACTGTACGACGCTATTCGCGAGTGTTTCAGAAATAACATCGCTGGGGATTTCAGAATTGTAATATCTGAGAATGGCGATGAACGATTTGTGTTAACGACGCGGCAACAAGAACAATTACGTGAAAATGGAGGCGTCGCGGTGATTACTTGCTACTACGACCAGATCATCCATTATGCACATAACTGCATGAGCAAGTCCAAACTGATGAGTATCCTTTCAGGAGAAAATCCTATGTAACAAGTGTTACAAAAAAACGCTAAAAAAAAAATAAATAAATAAATTATTTAAATTATTTACGAAAGCCTATATTATTTTTTAGTAACACTCACGTGGTTAAGATACGGGTCGCTCCTCGTTTAACATTTTTCTAAGATCACGAACTTTAGAACCAATTTCAGCTCGTTTTTGATATTCTTGGCCAAGCTTTTGACGTATTGCTTCAACGGTGCTAAATAGCGTTATAAATAAATTAATGTCGTTACCGTACAAACAACCATTAATGGATTTTTGAATTCCTTTCACGAGCCTGTACATCCTAGGTAAAACATAACGACCCTTACTAGACAGATATTCAATATCTTCATATTCCGAGGTAATCTTGTCAACGTCGAGACGCTCAGATAATAATACCCCTTTATTATTTAAATTTGAGATTTCAGCAATTATAGCATTTACATCATTGATATCCATTATTTATATTTTTATATAAATAAATTTATTTATAAATATAGTATACTGTATCTCTAATTAATAAAAATAAAACATATATGACAACACATCTTTGGAACTCCTTGGGTGCCTTCGCATCCAAGTAAGCCCAAGGGGACCCGAAACATACATCTCCGGAAGGGAGGCCTAAGGTGGCAAACGCCATCTTAGACCGCCCAGAAGATATGCTTGAGGTATAACGTCACAACATGGACGGCACAATGCCATATATTTCCGCTCGAGTGTTGCGGCAAATTTTAGGCATAACATATACTTAATTAACATAATTAAGGATGGATTATAATTCAATGGAACGATGATGGTATGATGTGGGCGTGGTAAACCAAACCAACATGGCAACCCATGAAATCTCATTCATGGTTGCATGAGTTGGAAAAAAACACCAACCCACGCTACCGAGAATGCGATAGCATGGGTTGCCATGTTGGTTTGGCTGAGGGGGACCGCCCCACCCCCCCCAATTAATAGAAAAAAACATCTTCCGTTTCGCCATCAAATAATGTGTCTGCTATGGGGACCGAACACGTAGTAGTTGATAGCTATGTTTACAAGACAAACACGATACCATTACACCACGAACAGTCATACAGAATAGAGATTTTTTAATATATATATATATATCTGATATACTTAACAATAAGAGATTTTTAAAATAGACAATTTTACTGTATTTAGGAATATAAAATACTAAGTACACAAAAAAAAAATTAATTTAACTGTTTGTAAATATCAATCACGCATGCCTGCGTCAGTGAAATACCGATCATACAGGGTGGGAAACAGAAGTGTGTACTGAAGGTCACATGAATACCGATCAATATAGAGGAGAGGGAAGACATGTATACTTAACAATAAGAGATTTTTAAAATAGACAATTTTATGCTGCAACAATGAGAAATATTTTAAACAAAATAATACAGTTGTTTAATAAAACAGCGTTTTATATACTCTGTTATAATTCTCTAGATAAAATACAAGGAATTTTAACCACGCCCACATACTTCAATGAATAGGAAACACTCGCGTTCCGGCTGAGCGAACATAGGTAATGCGTGGATTATAAAGAACGTCTGTACTGAAAAGAACGAGTTATAGCTGTCTGCTTTACTGCTAGTCCACCCACCCCAAACATGAGATATGTAGATAAATAAAACTAATAATGCAGTTTTAGCCCACAAGTGACAATAAAAAGTTTTATTCTCTATCGAAAACTCATGCATTATATCTCCATTACAGTCACGTGGGCGCACCTAGTCAAGTACAGGTAAGCAGGCGACAAATTCCTTTGACGTCATAATACAAGGGAACTTAGTAGGTAGGGTGTGAATTGTAGTGCGGATTTATCCATAAAGGATTTATCTCCCTTAAATAGTTTCAGTGTATACGAACTTTATTTTATGACCATTTTTTTTAGACAGAGATGTTTTAATGATTTTTTCAGCAACAAATCGAATGGAAGTACTGCAAATATCGAAATATTTTCCAGCCGCATTTATCGACTGAAAGCTTCTCTCTTCATTATTTTCTAAATCAAACGATTTCACACCCTTGGGATGTTTCGCGTGCTTACCAGCGTTGCTTTTTAAAAGGTTATCGCGCTGCGAGACGGCTTGAAGATTCCCAAGACAATTATCAGTCTTCACGCCATTTATGTGATCAATCACAAGACCGTCTTCGATTAATCCGTAAAATGCTTCATAGATGGCTCTGTGACAGAGATACTTCTTCCTCCCAGCTGAAAACATCAAATAGCCCATATTATTCAGATACCCAACAGGTTCTTTGAGTCTGCGGTGCCTGACAACACCATCACTAGAGGCTTCGTAATTAGCAAGCACTGGGTGAGGTCTGAAATCTTGGCTCATTTGTATAATAATACTACTTGTCTAATTTATTATCTGCTTTAATTATAAATCTCTGGATATAATCTTGAGGGGTTTTTATTACTTTGTCCTTGATTTTATCAAGGATGACGGAGTCAATGATTCGTTTGTCATAGTAGCGTTTTAGTTCCCTGTATCGTTTACCCCCACAAGCAAGGCATAATTGCGATTTTCCTCTAACACCCACCCCACATTGGAGGCATGCGAGAGGGCCTTTTGAACCGTTTCTCACGCTTTGCATATGATACCCACAGAATTCGCTTCTGCATGATTTGTTACACGGGGTTGTAGATCCAATCATTAGCCACTTGCAGTGATTCATTATACTATATTTTTCTATTTAAATACTTGTTTTAATTATAACATGGAGGAGTTCAAGAGATTATCGAAAATTAAGCCCTGGAAAAATACTAAATTCAATCTTGATAGGGAGTTCCAAAGATTATCGAAAATCAAACCTTGGAAAAATACTAAATTCAATCTTGATAGGGAGTTCCAAAGATTATCGAAAATCAAACCTTGGAAAAATACTAAATTCAATCTTGATAGGGAGTTCCAAAGATTATCGAAAATCAAACCTTGGAAAAATACTAAATTCAATCTTGATAGGGAGTTCCAAAGATTATCGAAAATTAAGCCTTGGAAAAATACTAAATTCAATCTTGATAGAGTCTCTGATACACCAAAACGTCTAATCGGTGATAGAACTATACTCGGTAAAATCAGGGAGTGTTTTAATGAATTCTACCGAGACGGTGCAGCATACTGTTGGTCGACATTTCGAATTATTGATGAAGATGTCAATGTATCCATCATCGATGCTACTATGAACGATAAAAGAGCAGCTGAGATAATTTCACATTTTGGCACGAAGAGGTATTTTTTCAGAATAAAATTCATTATCTACGACGAAGGTGAATGGATTATCAGGGATAAATTTGAACCAATCCTCAAGGATAAAAAAACTGTCATTGTAAGTAGAGATTCCAAACCAGGAATTCTAACTGGAATTGACAAACCATACTACGAGAGATCTTATCCCGTAACAGCAATCGTTTATGGGATATATCCGTTAAATGATAAACCCGATATTGCAAAACTAGCTCCTATGAAATATTCACCATTGACTTCGTCAAGGCTCAATTGTGTAGCAACACGGGTAATGGAACACTTCACAAATGCATCCCGAGGAAATAAACTAACTGATCTGCGACGTAGGAAAATAACAGAATGGGAACTGACAGTGAAACAGCACGGTGCAAAGATTTCTGATATAGCTAAATTAGAAACATCATTAAGATTCCCAATAACCGTTATGACGATAACCGGAGAAGTATTACACGAACCGAAATATAAATTACAAGGAGCGCCAATACAAATTATTGATCATAACGAACACGCGTGGACACCTGCAGTAACAATATTTCCACGAGATAGAACCGTGAAATATATCCCCCCGGAATTTTCCGGGGATGTTTTCTATGAAGAGAAATTATTTGATGCTATTCATGCGTTGTGTAAAGATGATCCTGTGTCAGTGTGGTTACTTAGTAGTGCTGGTTCCGAATCAGGATTTGATCAATTTGTAAGACCAAATGGTGAATTATATCGCGTTGAAGAATTAGATAACAGAATGAGAAAAATCGCTAATGATTTTTCACCGGAGAGTTCCCATGAAAAACTACTCACGGATAGTTTTACTATTCCATCAGTGGTAGCTCACTTCGCAAGAGAAAAAAACTCATGGCGTCCAACACGAAGTGATTTTCTCGAGGACGTTAAATTGAGTTGCATCGAATTTGGTCATGGAGGACTGTGGAATACAAAATACCATCGTGACGGTATGATTTCAATTGATATATCCGCGTGTTATCCTGGAAGTTTTCTCGGGTATGGGGAATGCGCTGAGTACTTCAAACGATTTGGACACCCCACGCATGAAATGACTCGTGTTGCGATTAATGGACCATTACCTGATTTTGATTTAACCGGATTCGCTCGTGTGATATCATTTGAACTCGCTACAGGGTTACATCCGTGTAGTTATGTTTGGCTCGGTAGACACCTATCTGAAAAGGCCTGGATGCCAATAGTGTTACTACGATATATGATTGATTGTGGCATGCTGATATCGTTGATTGTTTCCGAAGCTATTATATGCTATCGAGCTCAAAAAGAAGTTTGGCTACCACAACCCGATCTAGATAGAATAATCAACGAACTACGAAAACAGTGTCCAGATTTCAATGAAGAAGAAATCATAAATTGGTCTAAGAAGTTATTTGAAAGTAAAAAAGAACAAGCAAAAGATCTCGGAAGAAGAATAATCGGTAAATTTACCCAGGGTGGAAGATACGACAATGCAAAATTTTCCTCGCGGTTGATCATAGACGTCGCTGAATGCGATTTTCTTGTAACGGATTTAACGAAACAGGGAAAACTTGTATCCCGTAAGGATGCTTTTCTATCCAATGGTGAGAAATTGGGTACGGTTGTTACCTACTGTGATGGATATAATTCCCAGTACACACATTTGAGAAGTTCTATGCTAGCTTATGCTTCTATCAATTTATTTTCGATGATAAATAGATTTCCTAATACCGCGGTTAGAGTAGCCACTGATTCGATGTATATACACAATAAGTACAAATCAGCTGTAGCGGCATTCACAGATCCGGAGGAAGCGTGGGGGCGTTGGCGATTTAAAAAGGAGATGCTACATGAGTATTGTGAATCCGCAGACGTTGCCATGGATGAAAAGTACTTAAAATGTGATGAGATTCAATCAGAATTTTCTAATGCACCACCGGTATCTGATCCAATATGTAGATACAAGACAGTTTATTTAAACGGTTGTGGTGGGTCAGGAAAGACAACTCGTGCAATTGAATTATATCGTGGTGGTGGAAATACTTGTATTTCTACTAACATGATTGTGTTAACACCGACTCACAGACTCGCCAGAGAGATGATACAGCGAGGGGTAAATGCTTGCACTTACCATAGTTTTTTTCGATGGAAAGGTGACAAATGGACTCCTGAGCGTATGGGTGATAAATTCATTCCTGAAATCATAATTTGGGATGAAATATGCACAGTGTCATTAGATGTATTAAAAACATTTCTTGAGTGGTTGTTAAACAAAAACACAAAAGTCGTCATGTGCGGTGATCACGGCCAACCACCACCATTTGTCGGTGGATCTCCACATGAATGGCTAAAGGGTTCTGTAGACTATTATGAAGAAATTAATACCGACCATAGATCACTTGATGAACAATTACGCGAGTTCAAAGCACTGCTTAGATTACAACCGGATAAAATCCAATGCGAAATAGCGCGTGAAATAATTTCAGAAACTCCTATGAATGATTTCTGGGAAACGTGGAGACCAAATGATTTGATAGTAGCAAGTAGAAAAATAGTCAGAGACACACTTCAGATGAAGTTATTTGAATTGCATAAAGAAAAATTTGCAACGCTTCCAGTACCGTTGTGTTATAGGCCTTCGGATACACGAAAGCAGAATATAGAAGTTGATATTCCAAGCCTGACAAAGTCAGGAAGTGAAAAGCAGATTCTCGTGTTAAATGATATTGTGCTGGTTGATATCAATGTCGTTGAAGATGCATTGCGTGCTAATAAATCCCCATGGACGCTAGGATACGCAGCAACAATACACTCTTCACAGGGATTGACTATATCGGATACAATTGTTTGGATGGTAGATAATCGCATCGAATGGTCGAATTTAGTCTATCTCGCAGTATCCAGAGTACGAAGAATAAATCAGCTTCGAAGAATTGTCTTCGATGATAATGACACAACAATAAGTGATATTGATGTTAGCATCATTAATAAAAAACTCTCCGGTTACAAACAACAGGACAAAAAAAAACAACGAGAATTTGATATTGATGCTAAATTAATAATCACTTTGAAGAAACAACAGAATAATCACTGCGCGAGTTGCAATTGTATAATGCGTTGGCAGTATTCGGATAAGGATCCTCGCCAATTCACCGTAGACAGAAAAAATAACAATCTCGGTCATGTCAGAAATAATGTGATGTTGACTTGTCTTGAGTGCAATAGACGCAACGGCGCTAGTTAAGACCATGCGGTGGCAATTGAGTATCCTCGGGAATCACTTGCAGTTGTTGTCGAGTAAATCCTCGCTGAGGAGCAGTTGAATCCAGTTTATAGATTGCTGGTCTACCAGTTGATCGTGTTATACTAGATATCTTATGCGTAGTGACGCTCCAAATAGGATCAGTAGCCCTTTTTCTACCCCCTTCAAGCTCTCCTGGTTCGTATAAGTACCTAACAGTGACATTACTACCAAGAATTGGTTGGGAAACGCTAGCGTTTCTAGGGAAATCTTTTTGTGGTTGTACGGGTATAGACTTCTTTTTAATCGCGTTGATAGGTTTCATGTTGATTGTTCTAGTAATCTCGTTATTCAGTGCAGTAATCACAGCTGGTAACCTTTTGACCCATTCACGGGATCGCTTTTCTTGAATGAATTCTTTTGCGTATTGATATCCAAATAACCGCTCAGCAATCGTCCGATTAAATCGTTCGACAATGGCCTGATCGCGATGTAGCGCAGTATGCCCTCGTCGTATGGTGACATTATGATTTTTCATTGTAGATAGAACCGCACCCTGAAATTCCTTGCCAGGATCAACCTGCAATAGATTCGGCCAGTGCAGAGGACCTCGTCGATAAATCCTTTCAAATGCAGAAGCAACTTCAGTGGCTGATTTTGTTTTTAACGGTTCTGCTTCTTTGTATCGACTTGCAATATCAACTACGGTTAACGCGTATTTGTAACCACGATCATGTGGCAGAAATAATATATCAGCCTGATGAACTTCATTAGGAGCGGTCACATCAAAATGCGAGAATTGAATTTGTTTAGGTGGTGGTAGATAAATTTGCCATAGTGCCTGTTTAGATAACCAATCCGCCGCTGTAGTTTTTTTCACTTTTGCAGCGCTAGCGAGTTTATGGACTGCTGATTTACCCCTCCAGTATCCTCTTGGGGAATAATAAATTGATTCCATATTAAAATGGTAGCATTTTCAATTACCAGCACCCATCATCAATTTGCCTTTCATAGCTGATTTTACCAACCACGAAGCCAACTTTTCTTTAAAAGATTTATCAGGAATAGCATTTAACGCATGAATTAATTTCACATCCGCGAGATGCCTGTTTTGCAGATTGCTGCTTTTATATGCAACATCATGAAGGTGACAGGCCTTATCAATGGCGTTTATTGGTTCTTCACCGGGTCGGGGTTGATTTTGATCATCAAGTCTGATATCTAATCGTGTTCCGGGACCACAGTAGCTATATCCTGGAAGGTGCTTTTCTCCGGGGTACTTTGCCCATGGGGTTCCAGGGAGCTTTGTCAATTTGGCTGCGATATCACCTCCTCGTTTTTTTTTAAAACATCTCCGGATTGTAAAATCTTTGATTTTGTAGAAATAAATCTAAACTTTTTTATACCACATGTTGCACATCTACCAGTTAGTGCTGATCTGTTATTTTTAGTTGTAACCGTCGTCACATCATTTGTGCTAGTACGCGTTTTACACTTCACACAATATAGATCCATAATTTATGTATAGAGATATGAATATAATTGATTTTTCAGCGACTAAAATAAGAGAACCAGTTAAGCATCATGCAGCGCTACCAAACTCTATCCGTGCAATTATAATCGGGCCATCTGGATCCGGTAAAACGCAATTGTTGCTCAATTTAATAATGAGATGGATGAAGTGGGATAAGTTGTATTTAATTGCCCCTAGCGTAGATGATCAACGATGCTATGAAGTGTTAAAGGATTTTAACGAGAATGCATCAGAAATTAAAGGTGAGAATACCATTGATTTTATAACTGATATTGACGAGGCGCCATCCGTGGATGACCTTGATGGGAGCATTAACAATTTAGTCGTATACGACGATGTGATGTTAGACAATCAAAAAAACCCAGCTAGAATATTTTCCCGGGGGCGTCACAAAAACACTGATGTGATATATGTCACTCAACGCTACACTCAGATTCCAAAAGTGATCAGAGATAACTGTAATATTCTTGCTGTGTTTAACGGCGTTGATACACATACGCTACGAAATATTTGGCAGACATGGTGTTCCGATATGGACTTCAATCAATTTAAAAATTTCTTTAGTCATGCTCAGTCAACCCCGCATGGATTTGTAACAATAAATTTACATGATCCTCGGACTCGATATCGTATCGGACTCGATCAAATATTTGGTTGAAATCATTTATTATTTTTTGTTAACCCAGAACTGAAAACTTTAGCAGCAGAGCAGGTGAATGACAACGACGTTGGCGTATATAAGGAAATCTTATTTTATCGAATAGACGCCATTTTTTTTACTATTTGGTGGAAGCCTCAGATTTCCGAATCGACGCTCGGAAAGTTGTGAGGTTCACCTGCTCTGCTGCTTCATCTAGTCTGATATCTAATCGAGTTCCTGGTCCGCAATAATTATATCCTGGAAGATGTTTTTCACCTGGATATTTTGCCCATGGTAGCCCGGGAAGTTTAGATAATTGTGCCGCTATGTCACCAGCTACTTTTTTTATAAATCTAATTTTTTTTATGCCACAAATTTCACAATTACCTGAAAGTGCCAGTCGATTATTTTTAGTTGTAACTGTTGTTTCATTAATTGTTGGCGTACGCTTCTTACATTTAACACAATATAAATCCATAATTTTATACATAAATAAACTATACTAATAAATGGAAGTGATTGATTTTAGCGCTACAAAGAAGAAACAACTAGTTAAACATAATGTAATGCTACCAAATTATATTAGGATGATAATTATTGGACCATCTGGAAGTGGAAAAACTCAGTTGTTGTTGACGATGATAATGAAACATATGACCTGGGATAAATTATATTTAATAGCACCGAGTGTAGACGATCAACACTGCTATAATGTGTTAAAAGAATTTAATGAAAACGCATCTGAAATTACCGGAGAAAATGTCGTCGATGTAATACCTGATATCAATGACGCTCCATCCGTGGAAGACTTAGATGGGAGAGTTAATAATCTCGTAGTGTACGATGATGTCATGTTAGATAAACAAAAAAATCCCGCAAGAATTTTCTCACGTGGTAGACACAAAAACGCGGATGTTATTTATGTTACTCAGCGATATACACAAATTCCTAAAGTAATTCGCGATAATTGTAAGTTACTAAGTGTGTTTAACGGCGTGGATATACATACGCTAAGAAATATTTGGCAAACTTGGTGTTCTGAGAGGGATTTTAATCAATTTAAAAACTTTTTCAGTAATGCTCAGCGAACCCCTCATGGATTTGTCACAATAGCGCTACATGATCCGCGGACACGATATCGTATCGGACTTGATCACATATACAGATAAATCACCGACGGTAATGAAAAACAATTTACCCCGGTGGTAAACCATCACACCAAGGCAAAAAAATGTTAAGTCGTAGATCGGCAAAATACGAGTTAGCGATTTTTTTTTAAGTCTCAGAATCGGGAATGGCCAATATCGAGGGGTGATTTTTTTGCATTTTGGGGGAAAAAGTAGGGATTTGCCTCCCTGCTGCTCCCTCGGACGCGATATCGTGTCGGACTTGATAAAATATTCGGTTGAAATCATAGAGGTGAGTTTTTACTCATTTCGAAGCCTTCTGCAAGATCGTGTTTTCAGACAAAAATCACTAAGTCTCTGTTTGGCAAATGGAGACTTATTTTTTTTTTTTGGTTAAAACATGAAAATTCGTAGGAAGGGTCAATTTGTTGTTTTGACGGTTAAAATCTAGTTTTGTTTGAAAAGTTGTCGGATTCACCCTCTCTGCTGCTTGTACTTACGTACGTACGTATGCATGTATGTATGTATGTATGCATGTGTGTGAGTCTGTCAGTCTGTCTGTCTGTCTGTCTGTTTCAACTGCTTGATGTTTAGATGTTCCTCTCTTCAAATGATTGCTATGTGATTAAGACATCTTCTTAAATATTTTCGTTATCTGAAATACAATGGCAGTTACCTTGTAGGTTGTACCTTTATCAAGGACAATTCAAAGACTGCGTGGCATTTACGGATCTGGCTTGCTTTCCTGTCTTTTGGCACAGCATCATAAATAAAATAGTTAATGTCATGGCAATTAGAGTAATGTACCTTTTTCCATTGACACACTACGATAACCGAGTAAAGTTTGATCCTATGGTTAGATTAAAAAAAAACGTTTCAGTTGCTACGTAAGAACTCTAACAATCTAGTCAGTGCGGTTACTGCCTCCATAAGTGGGTCGTTACGCTATGCTGCATCAGTGGACCCACATTGGGTAACCGTCAAAGCTAAAGTGTAGATAGTAATGGCACAACAGCGATACATTTTACAATTATTTATTTGTTTAGTTGCAAGCACATGCCTTTCATAGTTGGTTTCAAACGTAGTCTTGTGTCGTTTTTCGGAGATAAAATAGCAATTAAATATCACAAAGTCAGATAAAAGTCTTTGGTGACACTTACAAGAGCTACAATCCTCATTTAATTATGGTAAGTCTTTAATTATTGTATATTTCTATAATTTGATTAACGAAAACCACGTAGGGTCGAACTTTACTCTAAATCTAATGCACATAATCATAAGCACTACTGCACATATCAAGTAAGATATTTAGTATTATTTATGCATTACATTGTGAACTGTGAAGTCTAATAGTTGGTTCGTTTTTTAATTAAATTCATGAAAAATACTGATCCACAATAATTGTCTACCACATTTTTAAGAAGACCTCATTTTCTCGATTTATCACGAAATTCGATCCATAATACGGTGTAACACTCGAACTGCCCGTGTTAGTTATGTATCGTAAATCAATATATTGCATGACGATATTAGAAGCATGGTCATGTCTAACAACGCCGAATTTTAAAAATGTGACAGATGCCATAACAGTGTTTAACATCAATGAGCTACAACCTGACATCACATCGCCACTACTTACATGAAAAAGTTAAACAGCGAATTTGTAAGAAATATATTAAACATCTTACCATCCGACTTCAGCTGAAATGTAAACTCTGTCTGGCCAATAGGATTCCTCATTATAAGTGTGTAGTTCTCAAAATCATTCTGTGATAAATTCTGAACGACGATGTGAGCCACTTGAGCCATAAACTGAACCGTTTTGCCATGCATCTGGAAGTCAATATATTCAGGGAGTAAATACGTTGTGATATTGCTTGCGTTTGACAGAGGTGTGCCATTTTTCTGGATGTATAAACAATCAATAGCTGGATTACTGTAGAATGGGATTGATATGTTAACATACTGACCTATTTCTCCAGTGAATATAGAGTTTCGAGACTGAATTGTGAGGTTCCCTGGAAAAGAGAAAATGGTTTTGTAAGTATTTGAATCATCTGTATAAAATAAGTTAAATATGGCGATATTTTATTGTGATTCACATATGATGTATCAGCACATAAAAAATATGGTGTCAGCAGTAGGAAATATGTTATTCACTCTAAGTCAATCATACATTTATTTTCTATCTGAAATAAAATAGGATAAAAACAAGAGGAAAAGAAGAATCTCGCTCATAAAAAATAAAAAAATAAAAAATAAAAAAACAGTATTTTAAGATCAATGGAATAACTTGAAAAACAATTTGCGCCGAATGAAAGCATTGCTAATCAGCTTACACAAAGTAATTAAAAGGAACCGATGCTTTTATAATGACAGATGTACACCTATCTTCCATACGATTTTATTTACATTGTTACAAACGATCAGTAATACAGAAATGCAAAAGATTGCATATACGTGCATGCATATTATCATTAATTTCGTGCTTTTCTTGTAAAGAAAAGTATTTTTAGAACAGACTATTTAAACTTATCTACATGCCTGAATGTATGTCTCTTTATGTGATACGGATTGTCAGTTTTCAGTTTACCTTTATGAATTCAGCTCTCTCTCTTTCTCTCTCTCTCTCTCTCTCTCTCTCTCTCTCTCTCTCTCTCTCTCTCTCTCTCTCTCTCTCTCTCTCTCTCTCTCTCTCTCTCTCTCTCTCTCTCTTTCTCTCTCTCTCTCTCTCTCTCTCTCTCTCTCTCTCTCTGCATTAAATCTAGAGCTCGAGTCTTCAACGTTTAATTAAAATTGAAATAATCCTCTCAAGTAAAACTGAACCCAGGTACAAAATTTTCCACTAACTAAATGTTAATGGCATGGAATGAGTAATCCTAAAAATAAGAATTTATATATAAAGCAAGGACTCAATATCAGAGCCAGGATTAGAGTCATTTCCCAGTCATTATTATTTGCATCGGGCTTTAATTTCTTTATGTATACTTGAACTTAAACTGACATCTAAAAACATGTTTAAGGGGAAGTTATAATGATCTTGTGATATAAATGACACTCAATATTAGCTATACATTAAGTTGTTCATTATAAAAAAAGAAATTAGTAATCTACCCACAACTCTTACCCTCAGTTATGGACAAAAGTCAATTACACAATATAAATTAAGTATAATAACAATATATATTGCCGTTACGAACTTTTGCTTATTACTAATGCATTTAAGACAACTTGCCAGTAAGTATTTATTATTACTCTTTCTTTAGCAACGATCAGTTGCCCTTTATATTGATGGAGCTTCTTTGCTTAGTGCATCATATCTTTCTGTTTTTGATTTATTGCATGTCGAGTAATAGCCTACACGGCAGCGATGCGAGGTTTAAGGGTAAGTCAAGGACGAACACAAAAGTGATATACAAACGTTAGATATGCAGTAATCGCGTATATTCATGTTAAAGTTCCCAAATATAGAGATTCAAGTTGAGTTTAATCAAATTAAAATGTACTTTCAAACATTAGATACAAATGTTGTTTGATAATACCATTCTATATCATTATTAATGTTTAGCGTGTTCAAAAGACAATGGAACATTATCATATTATCTTCACAGCCTGGTCATAATATACTTCTAAATAGATCGTGGAGGGCTTAGTAGAAATGGAGAAAGATTACATTCCTCCAGGATATTTGCATTATAGACCAGAATTGAATGCATCCTTTGGATATGACATTTCCTTAAGCTGATGTACGTGACAATTGTGAATGTTATTTTATTATATATTTGTATGACGGTAATGTATAATGGTTTAACCGCTGTAAAGGACAATTTGAAGTATTTTCCAAAGCAATGTAGTATTTTTGTGACATTAACTTGTATCCACATTAAACCAGGCATGACGATAGTGATCGAAAGTTGAAAAAACTTCTTATCATTCAATACCTAAAAGATAAAGAAAAATAGAGTTTTGTATTGAAAACAACGGGCAAAGACGGGAAAATTGCTAAGGAGTGCAAAAGTAGGTATAAAAGTAGAAAATATGTCGTTTTTCCGGCTTAATAAAGAATATATGTACTGTAGTTGATACATAGATAGGTATAAAATGCAGTTTTCAAGCGGATCTGTATAGGGTGGCGAATATAAGGAAAGTGTGATTTGTTAGTAGGAAATTGAGACCGCACATGAAACAGGTGAGTGCGATTTGTTATTTACGTCTAGAAACGGCAACCGTACCAGTGACATTTATTAAATATGAACCCCTTTGCTTGAATTTTCCCTTATTCCCTGGTATACCATTGGTGGCGGAGCATATGTATGTCCCACTAGTTTCTAGAGACAGCCTGTCAATGAGTAGGATTGTGTTTGTGTCGAATTAGTTGTACCCTCTAGCCCAGTTCTGATCACATCATTCATCCACATGTGTATCCAGGGGTCGAAAGTGTTCTTGGCAGGGACACCTCGAGCCTCACAAATAAGCAAAACCGTCTCGTTCTGCATGGTAGTGCCTGATACAGTTACTTTGATATCTGGCGCATCTACAAATTATCACAATGTAACAGGATGTTGTCATTTAATCCTGGTAAGACAAATGTAACGTTTAGAAATTACCGACAAAAGTTGTTATGTCTTAAAAGTAACTCAACTGGTAGGGTCCCTTGATAGCCAATGACTTCACACGTTACCATAGTTTTTGCCCAGGTTTGACTCTCAGTAGATACATATACACATCGTTTAAGTCAGATGCTCTTTTGTATACCGAAGACTGTCATCCTATAAGAAACAGATGAATTTCGTTGCGATGATTGTGTGCTTAAGTTTATTAACATCTAATGTAATATATTCTGACAATGGCATGGATGCTGTTTTCGCGTTGTAGTGTATAGTATCAATGTAAACTGCGAATTTACTCGGAGACGTGTGTATCTTGTAGAGAGTTTTTTTGATAAGCGTCACATTCAATTCCTAAAATCAAGCATGTTTGATTTTTTAATATGTTATGATCACTCAGGGTCTTTACCATTTTGTTCCATTCAAATTTTGCTTACACTTAGTCTTCAGAAATTCGGTGTCTTTCTTTAAGTGGATGTAGCCGTTTCAAAAAAATAAAGAAACAAATACACAATGACAATGCCCATTTGATTGTGGAACTATTAAATTTTGTCAATTTTTATTTTGTCAGAAGTGCTCGTCGTTTAACAAGTTCAGTAAGTTAATGGTTCAAAAACGCACCGTTAACTTTCATCCGTTTTCCTCCAAGACCCTACTTGATCACAAATTTAATTCGTCCATCCACTCTTTTAAAACATTTTTTTGCAGTAAATCAGATTAAAATATTAAAAATGTATTGCTGAACTTCAAAATCTGAATATTTTGAATATGGAAGTTTTCAATTCTTTTTATTAATCATTTACATGTTAATATTTTAAAAAATTAAACGTTAGAATTTATCAACAATAATATCCCTCAATCGTGTCCAAAAATTGCACATGTATAGCAAATTATCTCTTTTTTATGCTGAATGTATTTGAATATAAGATTGATATTACATGCTAATTGCGAAATTCATATTTATTTTCCAACCTCAATTATAGATATCCTGAACTATTACACACTATGAAAGATTCATTCTTGTCAATTTCTATACATATATAATAGTTTATATGTATTTAAACCACAAAGCAGAGAAACGGGAACATATGTTTAGAGTAACACAGAATAGAAAGTAATCCTAAGATTGTTGAAATCTGAAAACTAAGCCCGGATTTCGATGTATTCGAGAATTAAACTAAATATAATATAATTTTTTTAGAGAATCTGCATTGAATATGATAATAATTAAATTATGCATTTGTTGACATTACATTTTAAAGTCAGTCTTTTGTAATTAACAGATAGTAACTATTTTAATGAAAAGGAAACATGAATCCAATGGTTTTATTGAAATTACCTACTACAAGTTATTCTTAAGTCTGCTAAGATCGAATATATATATATATATATATATATATATATATATATATATATATATATATATATATATATATATATATATATATTATATATATATAAATATATATATATATATATATATATATAAATATATATATATATATATATATATATATATATATATATATATATATATATATATATATATATATATATATATATATATATATATATATATATATATATATATATATATATATATATATATATATAGTTTTATTTATTTGTTAGTTTTTATGTTTTTCTATTTGATTATATGCCATGGGCTATGTAAAACTGTACTTAATAAGATGACCTAGTCAAAAATCAAGTTTAGTTTCTTCCTGACCTGAATAATTGATTTTTGTTTCGTAAACAACGTGCTTTTCTCAATCTGAGCCAAGAACATTGAAAATATCCCATGAAATGTCCGGTCTACAGGTTATTTACCATACTTCATAATATAATTGTATTGATAGATCTTATAACTAAGATTTTATCTTGTTAACGCTGGGAACATTTTATAATGAAAGATTCCATTAAGTAATATTATTTCACATTCTGTAATGAAAGATTCCATTAAATAATATTATTTCACATTCTATAATGAATGATTCCATTAAGTAATATTATTTCACATTCTATAATGAAAGATTCCATTAAGTAATATTATTTCACATTCTATAATGAAAGATTCCATTAAGTAATATTATTTCACATTCTGTAATGAAAATTTCCATTAAGTAATATTATTTCACATTCTATAATGAAAGATTCCATTAAGTAATATTATTTCACATTCTATAATGAAAGATTCCATTAAGTAATATTATTTCACATTCTGTAATGAAAGATTCCATTAAGTAATATTATTTCACATTCTGTAATGAAAGATTCCATTAAGTAATATTATTTCACATTCTGTAATGAAAGATTCCATTAAGTAATATTATTTCACATTCTGTAATAAAAGATTCCATTAAGTAATATTATTTCACATTCTGTAATGAAAGATTCCATGAAGTAATATTATTTCACATTATGTAATGAAAGATTCCATTAAGTAATATTATTTCACATTCTGTAATGAAAGATTCCATTAAGTAATATTATTTCACATTCTATAATGAAAGATTCCATTAAGTAATATTATTTCACATTCTGTAATGAAAGATTCCATTAAGTAATATTATTTCACATTCTATAATGAAAGATTCCATTAAGTAATATTATTTCACTTTCTATAATGAAATATTCCATTAAGTAATATTATTTCACATTCTATAATGAAAGATTCCATTAAGTAATATTATTTCACATTCTATAATGAAAGATTCCATTAAGTAATATTATTTCACATTCTATAATGAAAGATTCCATTAAGTAATATTATTTCACATTCTATAATGAAAGATTCCATTAAGTAATATTATTTCACATTCTGTAATGAAAGATTCCATTAAGTAATATTATTTCACATTCTATAATGAAAGATTCCATTAAGCTATATTATTTCACATTCTATAATGAAAGATTCCATTAAGTAATATTATTTCTTGAAAATGCCAGTTGTGACCTAGGTCTAGTAGTGACCTTTAAAGTCTTGTTTACTGCAAATATAAATATTTTAACCTTGAAATAGCATCTTACAAAGAAATCAGTACTATTGTTGTGTACAGTAGCTGCAATGTGTTGTTTATTCATCGGAAAAACAACGTGCTTATGTAAATCAATATTCTTGGAAAGAGATAATAACTGGGAATGATAGTGAAATTCAAATATGGATATATCATCCGAGTGTACTATTGTGATTCACTAAAAGACTGCAGGCACATTGCCACACCACAGTCTACCATAGGCACATCAACATTTCCAGGGTTGAATTTATGTTTGAATACCACAATGCTCTGTTCAAAACGGTGTTAGAAATTCGCAATACCGTATGTTATTTTTACGTTATCATCTTGTATTGTAGGGAGTAAATTATTTTGTTGAATTTTACAAAACGTGATAGTTTTCAGTCTCATCTGTTACTTTGGTTAATAGAAATATAAAAAAAGAAAGAAAAACAATATATATATATATATATATATATATATATATATATATATATATATATATATATATATATATATATATATATATACTCACATTGTACAACTATATTCAGCTGGTTCTGACTTGTTAGTGTACCAGAGCTCCTTGACTGCGCTGTGGCCTCACACGTGTAGGTCCCTGTATCCTGCCTTTTGAGGTTGTTAAACCGCAACACATTGCCCTTTTGTCTATCTTTCCATCGAATGACGTTGGGCGTTGGATTTCCTTTGGCTTCACATATGACTGATACTGACTGGGTCTCATTTACAGTTAGGGGATTACTGACATTATATATGATGACTGGATAGTCTGCAATTGAATATGCCATGATAGAATTTATTTTCGGAGAGCTAATTACACACGTATGTCATAGAATTTTCATATAAACTATACTATAATTCTTAAGCTTGACTGAAACGAGGTTACAATACGTGTCGAATTTAATCTCCTTCGTTCCACTGATATCATATTATTAATGTGTATCAGTGAAAACAGGCCATTATATGTGCTGTTTTAAAATAGTTCTTCTTCTGTCTGAAATGCTATTCTTCTTACATTGCAAAGACAAATGTCAATCCACTCAGTGCACAAAATATTACTCCACTCAATCGCCAGTACGTAAAACGAAATAATATTAGTTAGTTTCTGTATGAAGCACCTTTCCGAAAACTTGAATAGATAATTTAGCTTGGCAATTTCGTTTTCTTCACACTTTATCACTTTTTAATAACTGATTAAAATGCACGGACAGAAACGAAATGGTTTGAGGTGCCTCTTACCACCATAATCCGTGAAGGTATAACAGGGTTATAAAGACGTCTTTTGTAATATTAATGCCGCAAATTTAATATTAGATATTTCCAAGAATCATTGTAGTCACTGGTGGCTATCCATGAACATAGCAAATAGGTTCATAAATTTTCGTAGAAAGTATAACTATTTCAATCATTTTATCACTCTTATAAGTTGCTTTATATAATATAAATCTAAACCATTAATCATTTTAATGTGCTTTTATGATACACATATATCTATTTCACGTGCTTAATTCCTGATATAGGCAACAAAAATAATATTTTGATAAATATGAAAATGTTTCTAACAAATAAGTATAATTAAACCAATTATTAGTTAATTACCCATTTTATCCTAAATTAAAATTTTACTGTGATTCTAATTATCTCCTAGTAAATTATATACCACTATATCGGCCCTTTTACCCATTGTTTTCAGTATGCTAAAGCAAAAGTCAATCTAAAAAAAAATAACGAATTTTGAAACAAGTAATTAACATTTGTTATATCATTTAAGACATTTGCAGATCTTTTATTTCCGGTATTTAAGAAAATTTAATTAATGCACCATATAAATGTTAGGGCAACCATACCTTAAATATAACATCTTCCTTTATCAAATACAAATCTGGTCAAATCTATAATCGCATGTTACCATGGTAACAATATTGAAAAGAGGTACGCGACATATTCTTGTTTTGATGAACCCGTTTATAATGTTGATTCAGAATTTTCTCTTTGCGTTCGCGTCTATAAAGAGTTTTTGATATTTTGTTTATAGATGTGTATTTATTTTATTATTGGTTAGCATTTTGATCTTCCTTTTCTGGATAAGAAGTTGTTTTTGTTGTTGTTGTAGGGTGTAACGCCATTTTTCAGCACACGATAGGCTATACATGGCGGCCAGTATTAATGGTGGAGGAAGAACCCGGGAAACCCCAGAAAGAAACACCGACTCACGAGAAGCTATTTGCAAGCTTTCTCTCATACCCACATTAGCCGAATCCGAGAATCGAACCCACGCAGACAGAGTTGAGGTGGCAGTGAGCCGTAACGGAGAGATCTTTAGACCACTCGGCCACTCTGGGCCCCAGGATAAGAAGTAAATCATAGGAATGCTGATATTATCTGGCCTCGACGTCGTTCTCTCATTGTTTCTCTTTTTCCTGTAACTAGTAAAGTCTATCAATACATGTAGGGATGTCATGCAAATAAACATTTACTAACGTTCAGTGGATGGCAAATGATTCTTTATGTTGTCCTATCACTACAATGGAAGGGCATATAGCTAGTCTCGTGTGTGTAGGTCCATTCGTCCGTCTCTTCTAGTTTACGTTTCACGTTTAGGTTCTTTTTAAGAACCGTGTTGGAGCATTTGCGTTCTACGAACGCATTTCGTGTAAGCTTAATTTCATACAAGAATGGGCGGCGGTAGGCGGGATGGATTGAAGGACTAAGGTACCAGGTGATTGCTGCATACGTTAATAGAACTCAATGTACCTAACTTTGACATGTGCTTTATATTCAAATATTGCATGCATATAACGCTTATTTTCCTGATAATGCCCATGTTTTCTTATATTCGGAGACCCAGCCCCTGTGTCATGTCTTAAACGCGTTTGATATATACACCATATAACCACATGTACTCACGTTTTGATAACGGATGTAACATAATATGTTTAAACAGTATTGGTTCTTCTTTCTTGCCTTACCCCCGTTTTTGCTTTCACAATCCATTAAAACTGATCAGATCCCTATACTAATTTTATATCTTTGCAAAAGTATTGATTTACACAGACATCTATGGGTATTTCAACTGTTTTACAATAAGGTCAACATGGAGATCTGCATGTTTTGAATTACAAATAGACGTTCTCAATAAAACCGTCAGGAAATAATGAAAACAAATGGAAGGTGAAACTGTCATGTCTGTTAAATTCAGGTGTCTGTTAAGGCGGTTATTTAAGTGTGTGGAAATGGAATAAAGTAAAATCTATCTACACTCCAATACTTTACCTGATCACATACTGGACGAGTATAGTGCAATGTTGTAAGCATTAGCGAACTTTTCGACTCCTCGAAATAAACGATACAAATCTGGAGCACCTGTAGCATTCTATATCATATTTCTGGTCAATTTAAAATGAAAACAAATCGAATTATATTTTTCTCCGTTTGATTCCAATGGTTATACTGATCACCTAGTAAATTCCAGTAAATATAACAAGTCAAGTAAATGTCATGTAAATATAGCAAGTCATGTAAATTGCATCAGTAAATGTCATGGCACCACAGACTCGTTTTTACAGCCAGTATATATATATATATATATATATATATATATATATATATATATATATATATATATATATATATATATATATATATATATATATAAAGCATTTCTTCAAATGCTTGTAGGTTATCATTGTGTTTGATATGTATACAGCATTTGTTGTATTAATTCCTATTAGTTTCAATTACGTTAAATGTTTGTAACAAAAACAAAAGATTTTAATGTTATATAATGCTTCTGTTTCATTGTAACATGAACGCTTAAAGATAACTTTTGTCTCAGTTGCAAATCTTAATGTGAACTTTTCGGTACATTTAGCATATAAATCTTTGGCGAAATGTATCGATGCAATAAACGATCCATCTCTAACAAAACGTGTTACTATCACAAAAAAAGGTTTAGTAAAGTCCTATATCAGCTGGTTAGTTTCGTGATATTCTTGTCGCGTTTTATGCGACATGTAAATCAATAACATTGATAAAAAAATATAAATTATTTAGAAATTCTTGACAATTTGGAAGATGGATAATTGTTCTGATTAATCGTATACTAAACTGGAAAATACGACTATCATGTTTTTGTATTATGAATATCTAAACAATATTTTGTGTCTATATTTCATCCCTAACACAAAGATCTAGAACTAGTGCATTCGGTTAGATTGAATATAATGCTAATCGCAAACAATAAGGAAGATGTTTCCAAAACGACCCTATTTAGCAGTGTGTTCTCGTCACTTCTGACCGTATAATATGACACATTAAAAATATTTGCCTGCAAACAGTACAAATACGTTCAGTAAATCCTTTAAGAGTAATTAAATCTGCAGAAATATACCTCTGAATGCTAATGGCAAGAGCTAGGCAATAATTGCACAAAACTGTTAAGAATAATGTTTAATCTCATTAAAATAACATTTCATGCAATTTTGTATCGTGATCAGATATTAATCAACTCTCAACATCGACTATATTAAAAGGCTGCAGGAAAAAATGATATTCTGACTAAATTTTATTATTGATTTTTAATTAAAATTTTCTCATATTTATATAATCGTTTTTTCTTGCCCACGCCAACATAGTATAAGTTCTGTTTATTGAAGACATTGAGATCACCACCTATGAAGCAAACAGTAAAAATTTAACATTATTTAAAGCGATAAGCTTTGTTTTAATGCTTTAGAAATTTATACGAATTCATAATTTCATTGTAAACTTTTTGAGTTGTTGCTCTAATGCCTTCAATAGCAATTCATGATCCATAAGTTGAATGTATTTAAGTTTTTTCTCTAACATAAACAGTAATATTTTGTGTAATTTAAATTCACCTTCGACACTGAGCTTTGGTTTATACGACTCCACTGCTCTAGAGGGTTGAATTGTGTAAGCTCGACAGTACATCGGTTTATCATGATCCTCGTTGCTAGGGGTGAAAGAAAACTGCCTGGTACTAGAACTCCTCATTTCTGATCCAAAGTACCATTCTATAACTGGGTCTGGTCGACTCTCTCCAGGAATACAGCTCATGGACACCGTTTTGTTTGATTGCACGTGCAAAATAGATTCGTTTGAAACAGGTTGCCCGTTGATGTATAGTTTTACCTCTGTTACCTGTACTACATAAAATATGTCATCATAAGTATTGAGTGGGGAAACGTAAAGGTCCCAATTTAGTTTTTCTGGTATAGTGGACAAATAATGACGCCAACATCAAACTAGTCAAAGGGTTAAAAAGCCATTAATTATTGCCCAATAATTAAGCATACAACACTTTCGTTTTCAAAACGATCCCCAATCAGTATGTTATATTATCAGTTTGTATAGTTACTGAACAGCTTCAAACATGGCAAACGAGGGAATATCGCTAAATAGGTAAACATAATCTCTAAAACATTTACAGAGTATATGACAAAGAAGTCTGAAACATGAACAATACCAGAAGTGTCGGCCAAAAACAATCTGGATGACCCGTATGTGACCTAGATAGTTGATTTCGACCCTGGTAATTTGATGAAAAGTTTATTCTAGAATCAACAATGGATGGCAGGAGGGATGAAATTGCTGGGTTCTTTAATGTCTAGTATTGGATCCTTTTGTAATTGTGACATGAATAAAACGCCTTCATCCGAATGATACGTTGGATCGTACGCAAACGTATTCGATTAGTAAAAGCGGTATTTTAATTAAAATATTTATTTTGGATATGTAGCATGTAAGAAAAACATCAATGTTATTCGAATTTGAAGTCCTTAACTAATTTTAAAAAACCCTATGCACAGGAATAAATTACCCTTTATTAAATATTATTACCGTAAAAATATATAGAAGTAGCTATGAATTACCCTAAAATACAAAAACGAAATCCTACTGTTTCTTCACAAGTCTTCTTAATAAAACATTTACAGTCATCACAAAAAGAAACCCTCTTTTCCTTTTTTAATCAAGAGCTTGCTTCCATGATAGTTCTAACTGATCGAATAATCTATGCAAAAATTTTATATTTTCTAATATGGGATAAATGCCAAACATTTAAAATGTCCAAAGATAATCAAATATATGGATATATCAATCACAATTTGCACTTTTCGAAACAGAACTTCTTCAAATAATGAGGGCATTTAATTTCGTATGAAAGATCTTTTGAAACGTTTTTATAGTACAAATGTATCCAAGCATATAATCAATTGTTGATATAATGATGTACTACGTTTTCTCAAATAAGTAATCAAATAAAACTGCTGAAGATAGACACGTCTCCCATCCAGCATAAAAATATTCATAACAAAATCATGGTTTTAATGCTCCCTGAGAAGTTTTTAATGTATGTATGTAAGTAGGCATGTGTGTATGAGTGTGTGTGTGTGTGTGAGTTTGTGTGTACGAGCATTCATGCGTGCGTGCGTGCGTGCATGCAATCATGCAAGTAAGTATGATGCATGTATATGTATGGATGCACGTAGAAATGTATCCATAAATTTATATCTACACGTGTATGAATGCATGTACGTATATATACATATATGTCAGCATGTATGTATGCATGTATATATATACACGTATCTATACTGGTATGCATGCATGTGCATATGCAGATAAGTATGCATGTAGGTGTGCATGCATCTATGTACACATTGAATGATAAACTCGTACATCAATGAAGTTATAAAAACAATTTTTAAACAAGAGGCATTTTAATTTGTTTGCTTAAATGATAACGTATGCCTATGCGTATTGAAGAACAATAAAGTAATTTTCAACGTTGGAAGTAAACATACAAAGATGATTTTTAACCATTTGTTTATTTCGTTGTTATATTATTGAGAAGACTTTCAATTAGTCAGAAGCATAGAAATAAAAAACAAAACAAGCAACAATCATCTCCAGATGCGTTTTCGTCAAAGCAATTATGTTTGCTCGAATTACTGCCTAGTTGTAAAATGTGTACTAATGAGTCCAAATCATCGATATTACTGGTATTGTTAGTGCATAAGCTTAATATATCCACTTAAGACAACACAACAATTAAGAACATATTTCTTTTATATCTTGACACAAAACACTAATACAATAACTCGAACATACAGTCTACATCTCCTCGAGTCCACTGTCATTTAAGAGTCAACGTTGTACGCTCGGCAAAATATCTCCTTATCATGATCAATACTTCTAGGGATGAAAGTAAAGGTGTCAATGATTCCTGAGCCCTTTTTCTCTCCGCCAATGTACCAGACTATTGTGGGGACAGGTCGGCTGATTCCGGAAACACATTTCAAGGTCACTGTCTCCCCACTAGTAACATTCAGGCTAGATATTTTTCGCAAACACTGACTGCTATATTCTAATTCAACTTCTGAAACTCGAACTAATGAAGTAATTAAAGACATATAGAGGGTGATATATATATATATATATATATATATATATATATATATAGTACAATATTCATAGTAAGATATTGACATATGTCAGCGGCTGAACATATCACCACAGGAGCGAAATCAATTTTTCGGAAATTCTTTTTTTCCGTTAAGGTAATATATTTTTCCTACTGTATATCATTCAAAACTGCATTTCCTTATCTATGTTTTTTTCTTATTCTGCGTCTTCAGCTCCTTCTCTCGCTATTTCCTCCATTCTTTTTTCTCTCCCTCCAGTAATGATATACCGTTCGTAAAATATGCCATCTGTAGACCCACTAGTGTTCATTTATGTAATCAATGAGGTGCCATCAATATAAGTGACACTACAATTAACCCCAAGCAGTAAAAGGACTTCAAGGACTACCTTTATATAATTAGATTTTTACATGAGTAATTAATGTGAACTTACATCACCTCTCTCTATTTGTCATCCATATAATATTGTATACCTGTAATACTTTACGACAAACAGTACACAGAGTTTAAACAGAACAAAACTTGTAGTTAAAAGCAGTATATCAGTTTTGAAGCAGCAACGTTAACTCGCATCACAATAGTGTTTTAGAATACAATGGACAAGTTTGTCATTCTTGGACCTATAGCACTGGTTGCAAACCGAAATTAAGTGTCACTCGAATATTTGATACTGAAATATTTCAATATCGCACTATTATATATATATATATATATATATATATATATATATATATATATATATATATATATATATATATATATATATATATATATACCGTATATATATATATATATATATATATATATATATATATATATAAGACTTAATTTCTATTTTGTTTGGAAAGTATATAAATTATAACTCCTACTCGCTACATGCAATGAATAAAGTATGACAAAACTTTTTTTATATATAATCCTACTGTTATGTTGCACGTTTTCTGTGAGTCATTGTCTACCATGTTTGTAACTCCCGTATTAACCGAATGGTGGCAAGGAATATATGGAAAATATAACATTAGTATTTATAGATTATTTCTTACAACATTTATTTTGGATCAAATGTATGACAATAACAATTTTGATGAATTTGTTTTAAAAATGTTTCTATAGCTGACTGTGGTTATCGATCGTTGTTAGAGGTTAATGACATTTAATTGCCTAATTATGATTTGTAGCACTGCAAATATGGTTTGACTGCTGTAAACAGTCGTTAGCTGTCATCTGTTTGCATAACACATATGATACCTAAACATATGGTGATTTTCATAGATACGGACGAATTACCAAGGTTATTTGAAGAGTCACTGATAATTTAGGACAGATACCACATGGTAATAAGCATTCGTCGTATGATCGTATATAGTCATGACACTCTCAACCTTTTTTTTTATTTTTTCTTTGATGATAAAAATTATGCTTATGTCAAGGAAGTGATATCTAAAATAAGAATAAAACGATTCCTAATATGAAAAGAGTATCTTGGACGGAATGTGTTTTCTTTTGTTGTTATTTCTTCTAAATATGAATATACAGTGGAGCATCGTTAATCCCGACACATTCGTTCCTAGTGGATGTCCAGAATAACGAGTTTTCCGGATATTTGAATCATGCAAATTTGTTTGTATTTTACGATATCATCACACCGTATATATGTACATGTATATGCTAGCTTTAAATGTAATGTACTGTAAAAAGTACAACGAATACAAATTGTTATCTCGCAGTTTAATGTGTTATGGTAAACTAAGGAACTGAAGTCATTTCTATAAGTCGTATTTTACAGCTGTTACAATGAAGAGTTTAAAGTTGTCTTTACTGTGTTTGTTTAGGTATAAACTGTCAGTTGCCGACTTACACCACAAATAACGCCCGAAAGGCTTTATGTAAGCTGTGTGAGTCGGCAACTGACAGTTTGTACCACGATAAACGCAGTAAAAACAACGTTAAACTCTTATAATTGAAATTTCATAGCACTTGGGGTTGTACTGATTGATCGTAATAAGGTCGTCATAATACTAGTCCTTGATTCAATGGAAGCTTATGTATGTAATTTGAACACTGCTACCGTAATTTTGAACTTTTATCTTAACGGACACGTGTATTCAAAGTGGAGCTCAATATTTAATGTCACGATTCATGGCCAAGAATGATTTTGTATTCGGAAATGAAACCCTATACTGTCCACACCATAAATCAGTCAACTTTGTTTGTACAGCCATTAATAAACTGTGATTTTGTTACATAAAATTAGTAAACAACAAAGATGCTTAATGACACTTTTAATCTATTTACCATATGTTATATCTAAAAACGTGAACGATTTGATCCCTGTGTTTATATAATTATTAACACCCCCGTAGCCGATTAGCTAAAACAGACATTGTCTATACAATCGCTGGTTACAATATGGTCATGCTACTTAGTTATTGATAGTGTCCATATAATCTTAAGGGCTTCACTATTGTGTTTTATGTATTATTCTGCTGAATGTATTTTCATATACGATTTTTTGAATTTTCCCATTTTTGGACAGATTAATTCCGGATTATCGAGACAAGTTTTAATGTAATTTTACACTTTAGTCCCCGAATTTGATTTCCGGATCCGGAACGCGGATTTCTGGCTTAACGGAGTAAATTAACGTTTAGGAATTCCGTTCTCGTTGAATTATGTCCGGATAGCGAGGTTTCAGGATAAACGGAGTCCGGATTAACGAGGCTCCACTGTATTAACTTCTGCTGTCACAAGTTGGATAATTTCATTCAACGGATTGACAAGTAAACCTTAGAGACTTGAATTATGTTTATATTAAGAATTACAAGTGTATTTGAAATATTAAAGTAACGTAATTTCGGTGACATCTTATTAATCACATACTTTCCCCTTGACAGCTGTGCAATTGTTGTCATTGCATAATGAAAATTGTTTCCGAAGAAATTAGATACATACTTACATTTTGTGCTCAAATAAAACACGAGATTGAATTGTGCGAAAGGTGATAGGGTACTTAAGCGCTATAGTTAAATGTACAGATCGCATATGGTGTATTTTGTATACCCATTATCATAGAGGTTGTAACGGTCAAACCTACATATTTAAGAGTACAACACATGCTTTCATAGTGGAATAATACATAAACCTCTTGAAGTTAGACTCGCGAGCTCATGCTGCGACCGCATTATGCGAATTATATATACATAACCTGCAAATGCTATTCCCTTCGATGTCGAAGAATTTATGTTTCACGAAGAATCCAAAAATTCTATCCCACAAAAGAATTTGACAGTCGTGTTGCTGTTATTGTGCCACGTTGTGTAAATGGGGAGAATGAGACTGCTTGCAAAGATATTTTCAGGGAATGAACAATTTCCTTCCACTCCTTCCATCGTTGCACTTGTTGCGTTGTACAATTGAGCTTCCTTGCCTTGAACATTCTAGAATATAAAATATAAAATGCATCTTGTTCCATCTGATTGTGTTTTGAATAGGAATGTAGTTGCCCTGGTTTAAAGAGATACATTAGAATTTTGGATACTGTTCTATCTCTTAATGATAAACACATTTAGAATCAATAAAAATGAAATCAACACCTTTCAAGGTCAGAATGACAAGCAAATATTTATTGTGAATCTCGTAAACAAGCATTGGAATTAAAATTACAATTGCCCTGACGCAAGCACTCTGATTAAGTTAGGTTTGATAGTCATAATAAGATTGTTTTTGTATTTAATAAAGTTTGAATCATTTTCAATTGATAATAATTAATCATTTAGAAACTATTTTTGGATTAGAGGTTTTTTATTATACCATATACTAAACATACACGAACCACGCTTAATCTTTCAGTTATACACAGCGTTCGTGTAAGTGAAATGAGAGGAATATAGGGATTTTCAAACGTATATTTGTTGGGTATAAAAGAACAGAAAAATGGTTGATTAAAACAGTCAGTATCACGGGATTAAGTGATTGTATTCAAGTGTTATCACTTTTACGCATGAACATTATTACACGATACATTTGGATTACTTTATAACAGTTTTCGGATTAGTGCGAAATTGATTGAACATTTGAAGATTATTATTATTACAGGATCAAATACTATGAAATCATATACTGTAAGTTTCATTTTTAATTCCCTCACTTTTATTTCATATTTAAATACAGTTTTGTTTTGGAAACTGGAATGTATGTTGGATTTACCGTGATCATGGTACTTAAGTTCATATATATATATATATATATATATATATATATATATATATATATATATATATATATATATACATATATATATATACATATACATATATATATATATATATATATATATATATATATATATATATATATATATATATATGAAATGTTTTAAGTGTATAATGAACACACTTGGTTTCAATGTTGCAGCTGAAGTGTGGATCTTTATGGTGACGTCTAGCACTGTGGCATAATGTCTCAGACATGTAACATCATGTCCTACCCAGTTACATTATTCTAACAAGAGGCCGACCAGTTGTAAAACTAACCTCTTAATGCTGAGCGCCTAACGAAGCAGTTACATGTACCAATTTTGTGTCTTTAGGATGACTCGGCCGGGTTCGAACCCGCGACGTTTCGCACCTTTGGCGGACGCTCTAACCATTAGTCCACAGTGCGGAGAATTTCAAAGACACAAACGACACGCACCAATCAACCTAATGTATCCAGTATAACAAGCACCTTGTAAAAATCATGAAAATGTTATTAGAACATAAGACAATATTTCTTCAGTATTATAGGGCTGTATGTCATAAAGCATAACATATCAAACAGAGCATGTCGATAAACAGTATAGTAAAATGTACTTGTTTATGTGTTAATATTGATGTTTTTAACATATTTCATATTTATTAGTTTAAAAACAAAATGGAAAACTTTTCAAACATTTTTATAAGGCTTATTTTCTTTGTGGATATTAGAATTGTAAATAAATCATCTGAAGGGTTGCAGTATATCTCGTGGGGATATTTCTCTCTTCAATTTGTATAATAACTACATATGCAAACAATATTAGACTCATCTCATACGCTCTACACATTTTATATTTTCTTTAAGAAACACAATAGTTTGCATCCTGCTCGATCTCCTTCAATATTAGTTGATATGGTCGTTCACTTATTAAATCATATTTAGAACGTCAAAAAGATGCAAAAATGTTCCTGAGAATGAACAGAACATCTAATATTATATAGTCCCCAAGTTTCTAAAAACGACTTGTACTGACTAGACTAAATATATTTTGAGAAATAGTTAGAAAATTGTTTTACATGCGTTGCCATGCATATCCAAACACATGAGCAAAAGGAATGATCTTGATTTTATCGGCTGATACGCTTTTGCCAGCATCATCAGGCTTTACCATGATATAATATTAGAAGGGATATCTGCTTGTTGGCATATGTATTATTTGATCCAATAGTTTTCATAAATGAGCATATATTTGTTCTCAAAAGGTATCGTCCACATTCACCAAGACTAACATAATTATTCACAGTATATGTCATTTAGATATTATTTACATAATCGTCGATGAATTGATTTTATTTTTTATGCACATTTAAGTTGCATTTGTCAGCTTGTTCTCCATAATTATATGTTGTGTGTAATTGTATTTTTTACTATATTTTGTCCAAAATTAGTTTCAATGTGTACCTGACCAGCATCCATTATTTTTAAACAAATAATACATAATCTTTACTTATGAGTGTAGATTAAATGTTTTGATCATTTGTAATAAACGTAAATATGATCAATTCGGTCTGGGACTGGGACACTGCAATTCCCCGCTGATACATATATCGTTTCTCATGGTCTTTATTATAATTCTAGCAATAGATCTTATCGTGTTTAAAACTTAGAAGTTCTAGATTGGAACTTTTGACCCTTGTCTTGGTTCTAGGTTTGTGTCTTGGCTTTTTATATAATGATATTTGCTTGAGCAATTAAACATTCTTGCATTTAACATCTGATGAAGAATCAGTCTTACTGTTGTGTTCAGTGTTTCATTGGGTGGAAATATTTATTCTAATTAATTTCTGCTGGAAATACCAATTACTCATCTATAATATTCTTGGACTTGAGCTTTAATTTGTAATTTTTTTACATCAGACAAGACAATTTCTAGATTATAATACTGATATACATCAAAATATTGTTATCACATTGCCGTTCGCACATTAGCACACTAGGAACTGTAGATACTTCAACACATTCAATATTTGAATTTATTTGTAATACCAGTGGAATTCATTTGGAACTTTATATCTTCGGACATGTGATAAATCTCTTAGGATTATTTGGGATTTAATTTGCATTACTGTAAATTCTTTTCTTTAAAATTTCACTTTGTATTCTAAGGAAATACATTATTGTTGAAATCTTGTTTGTGTTTAGACCAAAGAGTCGTAATATTATATTACTGTTGAATATGCAAACCTCCAATTTCTGAACCGTAACAAAATATTGGTTTCACCATAGCATCACATATTGTAAAAATATGCTGTAAATGTAATGTAATAGTTGAAGCCTGAAACTTCTAGATACTGCTTTTAACTCTTGTGATGCCAACATATATTTATCCTTAGTCTGTATCAAACTCAATGTGGAAAGCGACCCAGCCTATTGTTAAAAAATGATACCGTTATAAAGGGTTTGCCCTTATACTAGTAACGCTCATAATGCCTTGGAAAACCAACATTTTGAAAGACAATTATATTGTTATATTAACTTCTATTCGTGTTTCAATATATGTACGAAATATTCATCTGTAGCATTAATTTGTTCCTCCAATAATAGAACGTTTCAACAAAATTAGTCACATCATATGCACACAATAAAGCAATGCATATTAACTGTGAAGAAAATACTCATAACACATTTACTTAGTAATGTTTGAACTAAACTAAGAAAAAGACCGTTCAAATGAAATTGGGGTTATAAAACATTATTGTATTGTTCCCGCATTGCAGTTCCGATTTCTGGTAAGTCCTTTTTGGTGTTCGTAAACATATTTTCAAACACGAATACATATTTTTCAAACCTATAAAACATATCCATCAATAAAGTTCTCTTCAGAGAAAAAACAATTAATATATAACAGTAAAACCTATTAACACATTTGTAATACATATATTTGAATAACTGTATGCAAACTGAATATATTATCACAAGACTTGCAGTACTGTCGAAAGACTACCAGAGACTCGTCCATTACATTTTTGCTAGGATTTACAACTGTTTGTTCCAAATCAATGTAAAGAGTTTGCAGTGCAGAGTGCATTTATTAGAGATATTATTCTGTAGCAGCTTGGGTCATTTATACTCAAATTCTTAAATATCAGACCTATCATACCTTTTGATCCCTACTTTGGAAATTACAGCCACTTCAAAGATTATGTTGAAGAGCTGATTAAGAAATAAAATAATCCATGGTACAGTCGGCTGATAGTAAAGAACGGGAATCTTGCCGGGACACAGATTTATAGTTTTCAAACAATATCTCGATTTGTAATTGGGAAATTCATTTCGAGATTGTCTTACGTGTTTACACTCTTACGAAACGTAATAGAAAAGAGTGAAGACAACTACCTTTGTAAAATTTAACAAATAATTTATTTCCCTTGAAGAACAAGAAAAAATAAGAAAAAGAACTTATGGTTTTACGAATCTATTCAAAAAATAATCCAAGAATGAAAAAAAAAGAATCGTAGTAATACAAAGTCCTGAATGAAACTGAGTTCGAATACCGATGAAATTCAAAATGGAAGACGATGACGTCTGTTATAACCTATGACGTGCTGCAGTGTCAACAGTCTCTTGTTGATTCACATACAATATTATTCGAGCTTTTTTAATTCTGTATAAATTTCGATAAATGTTCTTGTCCAAGAATTAATCTAGAGCGTACGTATTTCCAGGGAAAACAATCACTTGAATTCCCTAACATTTGCAGAAAAAAAATTTAACCCCAAACTGGACATAACATAAAACACCCTAACTTCTCAAGTGTTAAGGCACGATTGACTATTCTTTCTCAAAACATCAATAATAAGTTTAACTACAACGCAAAACATATGCCCGGATGAGGGTCACATGGTCATCTTTCTAGAGTCACATGGTCATCTTTCTAGAACAAAATAGAAGATTTTTACATGCCTAACCTCACGTACTCCCAGTATGGCGTTAACTGAAATCAATGGTTGTTACTCTGGGAAAGAATACAAAATAAAAATTAAAAAGAGGTTCTTTACCAGAACTGCTACTGTTTGTGAATCAAGGTCAGGAACTAGGTCTTCATTAGATAAAATGTCTCTAATATTAGCTGTTTAAGCCAAATATATATTTTAAAAAATCAGTCAGAACTGAACTCCATTCTGGACAAAATCAAATCCAGTAAACAAAGTTACATTACAATAGAATGTAATGGAATAAGAAATTTAAAACTAATAAACAACAATTAAATTGAATCAGATATAAGTTAAATCAAATACACATAACAATTGACATTCTCGTTTCTTGCAGTACGCTCCCTGTCATCCATATTTTTCGTATCTGAACGAACATACTCAAAGAAGTCATTATTTGTTACTTTAAATTCACTTACATTTACCATGTTATAGTATTTTTGCTTTACTGCTCGTCAGAAATGGGGGGGAGTGCCTGTATTTCTTTATGTATATGCTTATCACATTGACTTTTCATATAACGACTTTTTCATATGATAACATCTTTTCAGCTAGTTTCTACAGTGAACGTCTAGATCAATCACTTGGTTTGTAAATCTATAGTTTCTTAAAAGGTGAAATTTTCTGGCTTTGCGTTATTACAGTCGTGATTAACTTTGCGGGAAAACTAGGAACTTCGGTCTCTGCAAATGAACTCAAATTTCCAAATATAAAAACCTAAACATTTGTACGCAACTATTTAATATATAAATCTTGTACTCTGCTCGACAGGTTGAATGATGAGAATATTGTCAACAAAGTCTTTTGAGACTACGTGTGTTTGACGTTTGGAAATATGATACTACATCCGTAATGAGGTGTTTTTCAATACAAGAAATAATTTTCGTTATTGATGAAAACCTTTAACATGAGAAATATTACCCATACGATAGAAAAGGTACCAACATTTGTTTTTTGGGAATCCACAGCATTTTGTGTAGCAACATTTTGCACCAAAAACCGAGTCACGATAATCTTTAGGTTCCAATGGTCTCTTAGTATCAAATAATGTATTTACAGAGGAATACCATTTCACACTTGGAGCAGGATATGTGCACGTATCCGTTTGACATTGCAGGGTAACACTGGATCTGGCAAGGTCAAAATCTGTGTTCCCTCCGTAAGTGAGAGACAGGTTGTTTGGGAATGCTTTGAATAAAAGACATAATGTATACAAAGCGTTTGATTGGCAGTAACTGTTGTGTAATGTAGTTTAACACAATTCCAATGTTTGGACTCTCAGTCTAACACAACCTTACATTTCTTGAAATGTTGTATGCAGAGATGAAGCAGTGTCTTTGTAATAAAGGATCTATATTTCTTTTGGAACCTTGAGAGAGATAACGTTATTACACACTGATTAAAACTATTGTGTATCTAGTAATTTTGCAGATAAGTGAAGTACAAATTTGTCACAAGAAGAAACTGGGCTTTCCAGATTTTCTTTCAGTTAATAATTTATACAACGACTGGTATATCAAATATACAGGGTACATTCTAAGCATGTATTGTATTTATATCACATACAAATACACTTACTTGCGATCAAAAGCGGGATTTATTGCAAGCAGTTGTGCTTTGATGGAATGCATAGAATTTATGAACTATGCACAACCCTTTCCAGTGTGTTCACTATTAAATGTAGTTCTTTATCTCTTGCGAATAATCGCAATCTACTTTGCAAATGATATGTCACTTCTTTTATTTTTTAAATTTCTACTTTCATTCATATTGATTTAAACAAATAAGACACACGTACGATTTAAACATGAGAAAAAGAGAGAGAGAGAGAGAGAGAGAGAGAGAGAGAGAGAGAGAGAGAGGTGTTGTGCGAGAGTCAGGGAGACTTACCCCGAAGGAATTTATGCATAGCCCATCATAATGTAATTTGATTAGCCTGCTGCCTTGCAGGCTAAATCAGAGGGAGAGGAACGCGGGAGATTGGAGTGGGGAAGTTGAGCAGCCTTTTGACATTTGAACATTAAATGATACATGTTCAGACCCTTATTGAAGGCTTTTTTTATTTTAATGGGAGGAAAGAAATACAGACAAAGAAAGCATTATATAGACTACAGTATGTGTCTTCCTTCAAACCCAAAATGTACCATATAGTCTGGGCAGGTTATATGGCAACTTTGTATCATTGACGTTACGAACACTGTGATATAACACTTATTGCTGTTGCTCACAACCCCAGCTGGAGTACCCAAATCAGGAAAGAAAAGGAGTCTTAATGGCTTAGAACATTGAAACCAAACAGACTAGAAAAAGACAACCATGCACAAATAAAATTATCTTTTGCAGCCGACATATTTTCTTTTAAATAATTCTCTATCTTTGCTTAATAGCCTATGACGACTACAACAATGAAACAACCGGGATATAATCCACGATTACATACATTTTTCATAAAATAATAGAAGTCGTTATGGATCATCAATTTCTAGGTCAATACAAACATCTTCCAATATCAGCAACAAGCTGAACAAAATTCGTTTATACAATATTGTTAAAAAGGTTGAGTTCCTGTAGAAAAGACCATGGACAGTTTCGAAAATATAACCGTTTTAATTTTGTTCTTTTTCTTTTTCTTTTTGTTTTATTTGTTGTCTTCTCTACGTTTTGTATTTGCCTTTGAATAAAACTCGTTAGAGTCGACAACAATCAGGTAGGTACTAATAGTTTCGCACTATTCGTTGTCAGTTTATTGCATATATATATATATATATATATATATATATATATATATATATATATATATATATATATATATATATATATATATATCGAAAAAATAAATTTCAAGCGAGTGCAGAGGTAGAAAATTCCTCTTTTGACGAACATTACGCATCGATATGTAAAATCCATGTCAAATGTTGATCCTTACAGATGCCACGATGATTTAACTGTTTTATCAAAAAACAAGTTTAAATCATGTAATGTCAGAGGTAAATATATGTTAGCACATAGCCGCCTTGTTTGAATTGTAATACATTTCGGTTTAGATCCATTGAGATGTAATCTCTTTTGTTGATACCAAAACTAATAAATTGTTGAAGTTGATTTGAAGTTTATTTTTAATGGAGTCGATGGATGTACCAGATGTCTTTATAATCATTAGTGATAAGATTACAGTACACTGGATACAAGTCTACGTCATTGATACAAAGAAGAAAGAGAAGACGATATAATATAGAGCCCTGAGGAAAAACACTTGAAATATGTCTTGAATATATACTATATTTACCCGTACAAAATATAGGGTCTCTTAGTAAGCTACGACGTATGCCAAGCAACTGAGTTTGATGAAATCTTAAAGGTCGTTAGCATGTTAATAAGCAAAGACTGGTTAACCAAATAAATAGCCCATCCTTAAATCAATGAAGATTGAGCCAATGCTTCTAGCATTTATGGGTTAAATTTAGTCAAAGATTTTATTAACAATAACGTTTAACCTAATTGTACATTGTTTTATTTGACTAACGTTACTCACAAGAGACAAATCAAGTCTGATGTTTCAGTTGTACTCGATTAACTAAGAACATCATGACATAATATGTACAATGTATTGATGTTGGTAATGCCTGATTAAAATGAACTAATTAAAAAAAAGTCATAAAACCTAAAATGAAAGGTCATTAAGCATAAATCCTCGCTTTAACTTACTGGAATAATGATTTTTTGACTTTTAAGTGATGCAGTCATATGACATTATTTCTGTTTTGATTGCATCAGTGAATTAAACGTCCTCCATTATTTATTAGTTTCAAGTGTGAGAAATGAGACAATGAAGTTTTGATTAAAATGAAGTTCAACCAGCTCGGGTGTGAATTTAGATGTACAATGAACATGCCAATGGCAATCAAAAGTACTTTATCCAGTTCTGGCCTATTTAATTTTATCTAAACTAGTATGAAAAAGAGTAGGTGACGCACATTTTACAAGTGGACACACATGGGGCTTTTGTCATTACATGTCGGTATGTTTGTAGCCCTGACAACAATAAACTTTGATCAGGAAGATGGGCGAGGTTAAATATGGCACATATAGGCTGTAGATTCAGTATTTTTAATTATGTATTGCAATACTGCTGTCCCATAATTGAATGGGAACTGGTATATTGGTAGAAATTTGTTTCATCATTTTGTTTCAATAGTTCATGACAGTCACATAACATATTATGAATAATGAATGTCGCTTATATATAGTGTAAAACTTTTTCTGTAGGGACCATATTGATAATTGATTACCAATCATATTTGCACTTTCAAACATTAATAAAGTTAGAAATTGTCATTACAAAATGTGTGTACTGACTATGAACCAATATGTCAATGCTCTCTGCTCCCACTGCTTCCACTGACGAACATTTCCATTTTCCTTGATCTCTGTCTCTATTAAGGGATTTAATGGTTACTTTAGCTGCACGATTGGTTACACTGTATACATGGCTACCGTCTTGGTTTTGTCTAGGTAAACATCTCGCATTGTTACAAACTGTCAAGTATTTTTCATTCAGGTAAATATTAACTGGTTTATCCGAAGTCGAAGAACACGAAATTGTAGCCATGCAATTCTTCTCGGGTAAAGTTGGACTTTTGGTTAGCGTTACTGTACCTGTAATTCAAACGAAATTACGTCTCGTTGAATGAATAAATATTATAATAGTTGTAAGGAAATACTAAAGTAGAAATCTATAAAGAAAATTCAACACACTGACACATCTTGCCTTCTTGTATGGCACATATATACAAAGCATGGCTTACTCGCTGAGTGATATGATGTACATGATTAAAGTCGATTTTAATTGTTGTGGACTAGTGAGCTAAATGTACTATTTTTCTTTAGCTCGATGTAGTGTAATGCTTAAATGTATAGTTGGATTGTTGCTGAATAGGCCACAGCGTATAAAGAAAGAAATAGGAACTTAATGTAATCATAGACATTTCGCATAATAATATTAGTAATGATTCGCATTCATTGGGTTAGCTAATGTTTAAGAATAACGATATGATATGAAAGAAGGAACTCCTGTATAACAATAACGCACACGCTAATCATGCCGTACAAAAGTGACACCCATATCATCCTTTGTTGATGATAAAAATTGATTACATTGCATGAGAAAATTTATATGTATGTGCATAATATACTTTACGGAAAGAAAGTTGGTGAAATAGTCATATATGGAAGGACCCCAAAAGAAACATGTATCACAATGATTACATTTTTCCCTGTCTCCTTCTTTCCAAGCCTTTATGAATTAATTACCCATCAACGGATATATTTACCATAAACCAAACAGATACCTCAGCTAGGTAAAATCCATAATATCAGTTGCTTCAGTTTTATATTGGTAGTAGACGGGGTTAGTGTGATTACCCATGAGAATGATCATTACATGAAACATTTTGGGTTGGTATGGTCCTCTATGGGATTTACGATTACAGCAAATGTGTGCATCGATGTGGCCACCTCTCGCACTTAACAGTTGGGTACAACACGTGGGCTAGATTGTTTCTCTTCCAGAATTAGCATAAGGGTAATTGTATGTGGTATGGCCACACGAGGAATGTAAAATTGCGACTTAATAATTGGATGTGGTAACCGTTAGAAGTAAATTAAAGATAATAAAGACAGTATGGTCAGATTTGCGAACTAACATTACTGAAGCAATCTGGGTCAGGATCACCTCCAACAGTAAATGATATTAAAGTAAACATTTGGGTGAATATCGCCAACTATGGGAATTCATTATTAAGGCAAGCAGTAGGCCATGTGGCCACATAATGAAATTTAGCTTAATGGCGGCAATGTTTTTTTCCTCTGTGACTGAACATTACTCTGTCGCTATTATCCTTTTGGAAGTTTAAAATTACGGATGGCACAATGACTCCAATTTTGACATTACGTTTAGGACCCCGTGTACCTAATAAAACTTCAACAATAGTAGTTCATAATTCGAGCATTAATTTATGACATTATGGTGATTATGTGTTGGCGTTCTTTGTTCTTTACTTCAAATAATTATGGAGCTTATGAAAATTCTAGAATATGTATGGCACACTATGTAGCAATACTGATATCAAAATTGGCCTATGTGGATATTGTAACAGCATAGAGAGATACAGAATATATACGACAAATGACAGATAACAAGTACACTAAAACTCGCTAGAATTGCATTGTTACTTGTTTAGGCTCGAATAAACAGTAACACAAGACTGTGAAAGCAATAAGCTTTTCAAAATATAACAAATAATGTATTTCCGTGTAAAAATACTGTAAAAAGGAAGAAAGAAAATATGAGAACTTACGGTTTCCAGAATCAAATCCAAAACTACTACAAGATTAATCTAGGAATAGAATCTTTGAAGTCATAATATTGAAATGTTCTAATGATTTCAGGTTCGATTCTAGATGAAGAATCCACAATGGAGAGCAATGACATATGCTGTATCTGTACTTTGCTGACGTCTATTGATCCTTATAGAAACATAATAATTAATCCTCCGGTCTTGGAAATCCAAATAAAATTTCAAGAATAGTCCTTGTTCAAGAGTTCTGTATGAATAAGTAATGTTTCCAGAAAACTCATTAGTCTTCCTGAGTCCAAAAAACAACCTGCAGAAAAATGAACATATAACGCAAAACATCAATACTTCGATAATGTTCACAACAGAAGAAAACAACTTGACATCAATCGCTTAAAAGCCCGGACTCTGAGACCACTCTCTCCCTCTCTCTACGCATCAATATTAATACTATGCCTAAATGCAAAAGCGAGGATGACGTGATCATGTTTACAGGTAACAGTCACATAGATCCTGTATGTCTCTGATCAGAAACAATCATTTTACTCCTTGAAAAGTTGTTTACTTGACCCTCAATCAAGGCCAGGAACTAAGTCAAAAATATAAATAAATTTTTATATTATTAGGTACCTAAGGAAAACGCAGGTCAAACTGAATTGTTTGGAAAATTTCAAATTCCTAGTGAACAAAATTACATTACATTGACATGTAAAGAGAATAAAAAGACTCCACATAAGGTAATAATACGGCCCTCTATAATATTAAATTCCCACTGCCATACTGACCCGAACTTTTCACTTAATGTTAATTCTCATTGATGGCCATATTAACACATTTTTTTCCAGTAGCGTTAAGGTCACAAAGGTTGCCAAACCAATATATATTTACATATTTCACCGTAATATTAATCCCATCACTGGCCATAGTTCGATATGTCCGGAAGGTGGGAGGGTAGTGTATGGACGCAGTGCCTCAAACAAATAGTCTAAATATTCCGAGATGTTTTTTATGGTTAGGTGACCGTTACAAGAGGTAATAGTCCTGCCGGGTTTTCCTGTTTTCTGTATTTGGGCTAGCAGAGATAATCTCCCTGCTCTCGGCTTTTCAAGGGTACGATATTCAATATTATCTGATGAGGGAATACATGTGACTGGAAAGTGTGCTTAATTCCTTGAACTTTGGCATTTCGGAGACCTCAAAATTTGACATACATGAAGGAAACAAGTACATTTTTTGCATAATTATGCAAGAAGCTTAATATTTACAACCATGTTATAACAAGCATGACATAAAATTGTATCTACCTCACCACATGCAAGGTATGCAGCACTCAATGTCCAACTGGGCATTTGTCAATCCATTGGTAACAAGGAATTTACTACAGGTTGCCAAATCGCGCTTTTATGCCATTTATTTGCTTTTTCAAACCATAATCTTGATATCATTATTATGCAAAGATGTCAGTTAAAGATAAAAGGCATTTATAATTAGGGTTAGCGTTATTTATAATTTTATTAAAAAGAGTTTATTAAGCTATTTAATATTACCAACTCAATGATGTAATATAGGTTTAGAACATAATGTCGTGCAAATTTTAAGAAAACATCCATGTCAAAAAATGATTAGATCCTGGATGAATAATTTGCGCAAACATCACATCACTGACGTAATGATACCATCGACTGGGGTCGATTGTTCTAGTCATTCAAGATTTGCTAGCACTAAAAAATATTGACACTCAAATTCGTTCAACCTTAATTATTTTTAGCACAACATTATATGGATCTTGCATAGTATTTAGAATATTTTGGTGTTTTGTTATGATTTCGCTAGTCTTTTGTTTCTTGGTGCCCTTGTAAAAGGTCTCGGTAGATTTCTAATGCGCTATTGCTGGTTTAGCATCATCTTTGCACTGTTGTTTTTTATTTTAGTTATCATATCCATTATTGCACTGACCAATACAGTAGAAATTTAAAAGGGGTTTCGGACCCACCCCTACAGACCCACTACATTCTGAGAAATTTTCAATTATTTCAGGCTAATTCTGTGATTCAAGTATATTCTGCCAGTAAATAAGTATGAGAAGAAGAAAAAAAACTCAAATAATTGTGCACTTGATAAAATATTGATTTTTGTTCTTATTTGTTAACTACTCTAGAAATAAAATTACTAGAATCTACCATATGAATTTAAAATAAATCTTGATTATAAATGTGCCTGAGAAGTATTTTATTTACATGATCAATCAGTTCCTTTTATTTCAGATCAAGTTCTATGATAGCATTTTCATTCTTTGCTGCTCTGTCGAAATATCATTTATACTTTTTCAGCAGCGCTAAATTAGCATTTGCGGACAATACATTGTTTCTTAATTCAGTTACTTTTCTAACTTGTATTATGAACTTAGATACGTGATCTTTTGTGTCTAACATTTATGTGAACAACTTGATGCAATTTTGTAATGACCATACGCTAGTGTGTGAACATTATCTGAACAATAACTCGTGTAACCACATGATGATAAACCTTTTTTGTGTGTAGTAATCTGGTTTTATCTCGTAATTATCTGATCTGATGGTTGTCATCTTCAAGTTTTCAAGATCACCATTAATCATTGCCCGTTCATAATCATCGTAAGTAATATTGAATTTTAGAGCATATTTTTTAAACATTCCTTTACCAATTTTCTTTTGACCCTTATTACTGGACAACAACCAATACACATTTTAGATCTTAATCCAATATATTTATAAATTGCTACTAAATGTGTCTCATCTTTGAACGTGCCAATCACATTTTACGTATCATCATGAAACTTAGACTCAACTGGGTAATCTGATAGATCAAACAACTTCTTGCTATTTCTTATGTCATAGTAAATATCATTTGTCTCACGCCGATACACTAAACTATCTAAGTCAGTTAACAACAATGGTGCTCTGTTAACGTATTTCTTTTTCATTATGCTATTATGAAAATTGTACATCAACATCATTGATAAATCATAGAACAGCAGCTCAAACAACCATTAGTTTGTCAGGAACTATTTTTTTAAAAGTTGCATTGCTACAAGGTTCTCAATGTTGTTTACAATCTCAACATTGACTCGTTGTTGTCCTCTGTCTTGCCAAAAGCAGCATTTTTCATAAGCTTGAAGAAATCTTTCTCAAACTTTGTCTTTGCCAAATTACGCTGTTCTGTATTGAAATTGACATACAGCTCCACCTATCTCTCTTGGCTGAATTTCATTGGTCAGTAAACTTTTTTCACAATTAATCCGTGATCAAGAACTTCTCTTAAAGTAGCATCACGTATCACATAAATGTTTCTTGTTCATCAAATTCGGAATCAATTTCGTTACCTTGCTCATTCCAAGGCTCAGTTTAACTTGGATCTCTCCTTGTTGCTCACTCAACATGTCGTCGGTGACCAGTAGTGTTTTAGAAAAGAAAAAGATAATCGTTATACAGATCATGAAGTTTTTGAGGGTAATCAAAATCAACTTTGACAAAGTAACCATCATCATCTGCCACAATATCCTTTGTTTCTTTTTAATATTCATCACTACTTAACCAACACAATTCTCCAGTCGGTAGCATCTGAATCGTCGCATAGCCATACAAAGCGGTTATGTCAGGATTTATAATGTATCTTGATGGTGAGTTATCATCATTATTTGTCATGTACTTGTTGTTTGCTTTTGCCATTTTCTTTGTGATAACACTCATTCCACCTCTATGCCAAGCTCAATAAACATGAAAATATCTGGATTTGTGAACAAATCCAATTTTATTTTATTCATTTCGAGACACACTTCCCAGCTGAGTCCAGGTAATGCAAAATACCATGCAGGATCAAGCTATAATATCTTTGACCAACTATTCTGAACTTTTAAAATACATCAGCTAGCAGAAAAAAACATCAATGGTCAAAAACAAGCTACGGTACTCACCAAGATTTGTTATCTGAAACTATTTCCAGATCATATTTACAAATTCATAATTATCATATGCTACATCATCATTTGATAATTTCGAGTAAACACTTGGCTTTGACGGTAACTCGGTTTCCTTAAATCTCGCCCAACTGTCCATGTACTCGTAAGGGTAAATTTCGTTTTGTTTTAAATCATTTGATGACTAACCGAAGTAATCCTCAATGTTCTTAAAGACATCACATGACTTGTCCACGCTTTTAAGTGAGCTGGCCATAAATTGAAATGAATCAATCAATCGTAGTCCTCCAATGTTAAATGACACATATCTCTCAAATTGTTCGGTAGTGTTGTTATCTTGCTTTTACCCAACAATTGTGATATCTCTTAATCACCTAATTCTTTCACAATGATATGACTGTCATAAACTCTCTGATTGTGAAACACAACTGGAAGGAAATTAGATAATTTGAAATGTAGATTACACTTATCATATGCTGCAACAAAATATTGATCTGTTATGTGACAGTGATATTTCACTCCATTTTTCACCAAGTGGCTTTTTATAAATATATCGATTTACCGCTGTCATGAAATAATTCGCCTGTTTTTTAGTTCAATTTATAATCTTAGCTTGTTCGCTATTTTTTTCTCATCAAGCTCACATAGCAAATTTATCAAATAAAGCTGGTGACACAACAGCCGGTGATCTTAACATGTCGGGTAGAAATATAATAAATCTAGAGACAGTTAAGATCAGTTAAACACAGTGCACAACCTGAAAATATATAAAATTGGTGATACCATGACAGGTAATTTCACGTTTGCTAGTGACATTATCACTGGGTTACGAAATATTTTTACGGATGCTGTTAATTACTTACAAGTTAAAATAGAATTAACAAAATATGCTTGACTTAATGGATTTGGATGGTTGGCTATATTTACATGAACTTAGTAATAATAGGTCTATCACAATCATTACCTGATGATAATACAGCAAGTGTTGGTTATATGAAAGGTTATTCTGTGATTAAAGCTGATAGCACAATTGCAGGTGACCTTATCATGGGTAAAGTAAAATCAACTGCTTTTTCAACTGCTGCTGATGACTTTACAAATAAGGCTTATGTTGACTTAGCGTACGCTTTTTCTTGTCAGGCGAACAAAAAGCGATGTTGGTTATAGTCCAACGTTGATTGGTGACTCGTCAAGTAGATATGACTTCATTGTTACAAACGATCGTTTTATAGCGGTTTTAATCCGTTTTATGCTTTTTCATGTCACTTAACAACAACGACAAACACAAATGAGTGGGCGACAAATGTAACCAATAATAATATTTGAATCAACGCAGTGTCCAAATTTGATCTCTGTGGAATAGATAGCGGTAATGAGAGAATGTACAACTGAAGATTGGATGGATCAAGAGATAACGTGCGGTTTAAATCAATTTACACAGCGAAGAATCCAACTTATGTTGAACTTTAAGCACAGGAGTTCGCCGTGTCAACAATAACAAAATATAGGTGGTTCACGGTCTATTGTGTTCACGCCGAAGGTGAAAATCCTGGTCTGATTGTGTCCAAATTTACACACTTGATGATCAGGTATAAATATTTGTTTGGAGACTAAATAGTGGCTACCTTTTTGGGAAATGCGTGAATCATTTTATGAACAGGTTAAAACTTATGAAATTGTATCTGTACCATATCCATTTGTTAAAGACAATAAAAATCCTGATCTTGCTGAGTTCACAACTGATAGTGAAAGATTGCATCATGATCAATCTGTTCGCGCAATGAAAATCGAAGAATGAAGAGAAAAGACCGATGATTATAAAGTGATGTTGTATTTTTCAAACAAAGATGGAATCCTCAAAATGGAGAAGAAGGTCTATGATGTGATTGATAAGGTAATAACTGAAATTCATCCATACTTCACCTGGTCCTTGTTAACTAAGAACAAATTGATGAAGAAATGCAAATGATGTGCACCATGATACAAGACATAAAATAATTTTTGACAGAAAATACATGATAACACATGACCAAAAATACGTAATAGATTATATTTAAAGACGTCTGCATGACAGATTAGGATCAACATTCAAGGAGTTTGGTTTATTGTTAAAGACGCACAACAAGATGAATGATGGATTGAATTGAAAAAGCATACATAGTTGTGTTCAGCAAGATCATTAACAGAGTAAAATAATTTAATGGTTATACAGATACGAAATATTATGCCGTGTTCAAAGTACACAAACATTGAGAAAGAATATATTGATGTGCTAGATGAATATCTTAAGCAGGAGACATACACATCTTCAATACTTTGAAATTGCCATGTCATAGAGAATTGAGTGTCGAGGAGAAAAAAGCGGTTGGCAGGATACAAATCATATGATCTGCTGTTTCAGATAAAATATTTAATATGTAGACATTTTACCGACTCTGTGAGCAATAGATTCACCGTTGGTCATTGTGTTACTGTCGCTGATGAAAACCTACTCTCGAATAGTTGTTGACGGAGAGCCAGTTGATAGTAGAATATGTGAATATAAGGAAACATTAGCTGCTGAATCAATGTAATTTGCTGGTTCTTTTGTTATTGTGTACAGGTATTTATTTGTTAAGCCAGGTGTTGATTATGCTGTAACATTTACGGTTGATTACATTGATAAACACACTGGTAAACCTGATATAGTCGCTAATCTCAGGAATATCGAGCAGATAAAACAACGTGATTCAAATTTTGATGTCAATTGTTCAGATGGAGAAAGAGAGAAGCATCAACATATTTTTAAAGTACATACAAACATCCCGAGTTTAGAAACCTATACAGAAATGTGTACAGGAATGTTGAAAGCAGAGAATACGCAAAAGTTGAACAAGAGGTTTTTAAATATTTTCAGATACGTGATTCATTTGCATTTGCTTATTCACTCGTATGTAAATTATTAAATAATTTACCTTCTAGAACAGTCGGTTTGATAAACTTTCCCAGGTCAAGAAAACTTTAGAACAGAATAACACCTACTTTAGTACAATCCTACGAGCACAAGAAAAAAACGAATACAAATGAGCTGTTTTTTGGATGACTATACAACTTTTTTAATGATCAAGCAAATGCCAATTTTGATGAAGACATAAACATTCATTCAAATAGCTTACTTAGATGATACAAACTTTGTAGACTACATCGGAAAATACACAAGTGCCTACGTTATTTTCGAAAAGTACTTCACAGACGCAGCACCAGTGTATTATGTGAGAGAAGCTATCAATTTAATTGATGGTCTCGAGACATTCCTATTATGGTAGAAATACCTCAAATAGCGGAATATGTGTCAACTACAACTGGCCTGGCAACAGCTGGAGGGCCGATTCGTCCATTATTGTTGATTTTGTCTTCCGTTGGTGTTATAGTCGACATGATTGGGATAAATATGAATCCAGAAAATAGTCGTGTAAGATAGTAGCGGTTAATTGTTATAGCAGGCTGCTAAATGAGATGAGATCTTACTTGAAATACAAACTAGATGACTTAATCAAAGAGTTCAGAACAACAGAAAATGTATTGAACGAGATACATTCACACCGAATAACATCATATGAGAAGTTATATGAAAAAAACATGACAAGAAGTTTACCTAAACTTAAGTATAATGGACGTGAAAGATGTGTTAGATGAAATATTCAATAAAGTTTGTGAGATAAGTGTGAACGATCGTGGACGATAAAAGCTGCAGTACATTGGAAAACTTTTTGTTGTTGACATTAGTAATGAAATAACTTTCCAATACTTCAATATGCTTCAAGTAAAATAAAACTGACCCTGGTCAATGTTAATGAGGTTAGCCTTTTCTTTCCTCGGTTTGATACATTTGAGAGTTGTACGTTGATGGGATAAGTGTATTTGAATATCCAATATCCCAAAACAAATACACAAACCTGATGTTGGATTTGAACAAAGTGAAGGCTTATAAGGAATATAACGATTTGATAACAAATTATGAAGTGCTGCAGGCATTTAACAAGAGCATAAATATTAACGCTGAAGTTAACCCCTCATTTTATAAATTTAATGGAGAGTAGTACTTGATAGCTAGACCAACTAAGATCTGGATTGTTGATTCAGGTGACAATTTTATCCAACCATTAAAATAATGAGTAAGGTAGAAAATCACTTGATTGAGTTTGCAAAGAAAGCTGAAAAGGTGATTGAAATAATTGATTAGGTTTAAAAGACACGTGATAGCCCAGCGATGTTGTAGAAGATCGTCACTAATATTTTTGAGCAAGTACAAAAGTGATCAAGACGACAGGGGAAATCAATCAAGCAACAGCGAAAATCTAGATTATGATGTCATCAGCTTCAATGAAAACATTAACCACCTGATGAGAAAGATTATTAACCTATTTTGTTGAGAAAGACAACGAACCTGTTGTTGTTGATAAACAAAATGAACCTGTGTTTGACTACAACGAATAATTGCTATAACCATAAAAAATGATTGCTACAAAATCAATCAACCAAAAGGTGACATAGTAGCAAATACAAAAGAATTTATTCCTAACTTCTCAGACACATTTATAATCGATCAGATTTTCAATTTTAACGGCGATTTGATAAACAACTTTAGTTTTAGTTAAGCGAACAAAACTTACAAAAATTAACCAGTTTTATTTGTTTTCAATTGTTACAAATACAAAAACTATTTTTTAATTATTTTCATTCCTATAAACTCGCAGGATATGCTTGAATCATAGACTGAATCAAAATTACTGAGAAGTTCTAAAATTATACTTGATCTTAGGGGTTGGGTCGTTAAACCCCCTTTGAACAACAACTAATATGACCTTATTCGTACAGTGATGATGGAAAGATTGAAAGCCTGTTTTTTGCTGTATCATTGGCAACTTCTATCTATCTATCTATCTATCTATCTATCTATCTATCTATCTATCTATCTATCTATCTATCTATCTATCTATTTATCTATCTATCTATCTATCTTTCTATCTATCTATCTATCTATCTATCTATCTATCTATCTATCTATCTATCTATCTATCTATCTATCTATCTATCTATCTATCTATCTATCTATCTATCTATCTATCTATCTATCTATCTATCTATCTATCTGAAAGAGCAGCAAAATATTCTCTCTTGAATTATATTTTGTATCAATGTTTGATATCAAAATGTTCGAGTTCAAACTTACTTGTCTTTCTTATTATTTTGGATATTAGAGTCATAAAGTATATAAAGTGCTCCTCATGATGCAATGTCCAAACAGTGGTCAATTCCAAACGTTCGGACCATACAAAAAATTATACCAATATCTGAATTGCCAGCTAAAGGCTCGTGCTAGGTCATTTTTGCATAATACGCGATTTAACATATGTGCAACTTTTTACTTTGCAAGGTGCAAAAGTAGGCTTCTTATGGTATATTAGCATAGTTAAAGCTTGTATGCCCTGAAATGGAATATTTAATTCGGAATACCATAAGTTCCTGTTTTACATGTTGCCCTTGTATTCTAGGGAAATAAATCAGTTGTTGAATTTCATCAAGCTTGTTGCTTATTACTCTTTTCTGTTACTCATTTTAAGAAGTAAAGCCTCGTATCATGTTTGACTGTTTTTCTTATTCTTGTCCATATTATAAAATGAATATTGATATTTTGGTAATAAAATAAGTTACAATGAAATCGATGTCCCATATGGAAAATTGTTTTTAAATAAAAAAATAACTGAATAGTATAATGAAGCACCAAGTGATTTAAAGGAACGGCCCACTTCACAAGGACAACAAATTAATACTGGAATGTTCTGCTTTCTTTGGCATTATAGCTCTGTCCTTGCTTGGCGAAGAATATATATTTTATTACATTTGATTATAGCTCTTTTGGTTTTCTGCCCTTTGCAATAGAATAAGGTGACATCGTAGACAATAACTTTAATCAAACCGTGCTTTACAAATTCAGCACGTAATAAGTAAATATGAAATATAGTTCACATAATATAACAAAAGGGCCACAGCCCTTACACGCACTCACGACATAATAGGCAAATACTCATCAGGCTGTGAGCAAACGTCAGCTTTGCGCATACGCGCTGACTACAAATTAGAATACATACACAAACGTGAACAATTTTTAAATATATTTTGTAATAAAAAATGACAAAGATAGCAGCTGTTTACAACTACGAAGTTATATAAAAGTTATTGTTTACCCGATGAAACTTGCATTGCTGTAAAAAGTAAAGCAGTGTCCAACCATGAGGAAACTATAAAATGTCTTCTAGGTCTCCTGAAAGAAAAAAGAAATACATAGTCGTAGGTTTTGATAAGTAATTATATTAATGAAAGAGAGAAAGGTTATTTGTTGCAGCTAAAACAGCCAAAGTTTTTTGTGAACATTACGTTCAACAAAAGGATCAGTTGGGGATGTTTACAGAAACATCACAGTAATTTCGAAAGGTGAATGAAATGGTTTTATGGATGAAACGGTAGGATAAAATGAGGAAACATGTGAACATTAAAAGCTTTAAAGCTTTAAGAAGTCGATGAAATTATGAGTATAATAATTAGTGTGCATGTGTGTGATTCGGATTTGTAACGTAGCTTTAACAATATTTCAGTCATGTCGCTATGATGTCTGCAGTGTGGCAGTTTATAGTGATGTCTAGCACTATGGCATCATGCCACAGACACATAGCATAATGTTTGACCCAGTTACATTATCCTGACACCAGGCTAACCAGTCCTAACAATAACATCTTGATACTGAACGCCAAGCGAGGCAGCTGTTGAAACCATTTTTATAAGTTTTTGGTATGACTCGGCCTGGGATCAAACCGACGACCTCCCGCATCCGAGGCTGACGCTCTAACCACTAGGCCATCGGAGCGATGTTATAATTAGTGAGCAATGTAGATAAATGTCAGCATTAAAACGATTAGGAAAGCTAGAGTGATTTAACAAATGAAATGAAACAGTGTGAAAAAATTTTTTGAAATATAACCGCACGAAACTAATACAGCTCGTTCAAAGTAAATATTTCTTTTTATTCTGCTTTGCATCAAGAAAGCACCGACGATAAACTTTCGATTAAATACAGATTAGTGGACTTTGGTTACCTTCAGCGCAGAGAAATGTCCTTCAATTGTTAATTAGTTTAACGTATCTGTCTTTAGAGTCATTCAACCATTTGTTCGTAAAATGGTTAGGGTTAGGGTAACAATTGCATTTATTTGAGTAATTATATCTCTATCATTTATACATCCAACATTTGTCGTACTTAATTTGAATCGGAAACGTTTGTACCTGCTGGAATTCTTCAAAATATGTATGTTCTCTTGACGTCTTAACAATTTCCGACAGCTCAAATCAGATTGAAATGTGGTCGATGAGATAAAAGAAAGCGAAAAAACAGAAAACCACCCACACACATGTATCCGTGCAACAGGGATCAAAGACATAATTGCAAAAGAGCAAATCGAGCTTGTTCCCAGTGATATCAAGAAATTTATAAAAACAGGGTTTGTTTCATTTTTTATTTTGTTTTTGTTTTGTCGTTTTTGAAACTTAACTGTTTGATTGTTCATTCGTTTTTTTTTATACTTGGGACAATATATCGTCGTAAGAATCTTAATAAGACATGACAATTTGAACTTGACAAAGTACAGAGGGAGTATTGAGTATCATGTAGTGTCAACATGATAACGACGCGGTGTGTACCCTAGAGTTGTAATCTGAACCCTTCATACTTGTCAGTGTAACTTCAAATTATAATGCAAGTTCTCTACAACGCTTGTTTAGCTTCTGTCCTCAAAAAGACATCAAAATAACGATTTGACCTAAATGGTGATTGTATATAGATGGTATGTACGCTGCCTTGAGAATTTGAGAAACGGTAGAGAATGAAGAATCATCGACTTCAATACATTTTCATCCCATTCAGTTAGATGAGAACTTCAGTCGACGTGAGATCTGCGCGGCAAAACTGATCAAATATAATTATTTGATTCAGAGACAAATCCAGTCCTCTTTCATCCACACAAAGCATAAACATCAACGTTTGTAACTGGACGTGCACATTTCATCCGATGACAATAATTTGATTAATAAAAAGCAAATCAAAGAAACTGATAAAACGTTTCTGCGCGGTGAGGTAACTACTTGTTTCAGTTATTATTTCTTCTTTTTAGTGTTTGTAACCGTAGACCAGAAACACTATTTAAAAATAATTTGCGTCTAAAAGTTTACATTGACCCTAAAATCTTAACTGTTTACCTTATTTTACAAACTTTATCGCTGATTTTTCATTTCACATAAACAAACAAGTATACAAATATCAGACTATATAACGATGGAATAATAATCACTTGACAACACTGGTTCCACCACAATAACTTTCTGATGCAAAGATATTTGGTCATTCTACTCTAGTTACCTTGAATACCATACCCATAATAATGTTCCACTTTAGGAACATAAAAAAATGATTGAGGCTCATATAATTGCTGGTGTTGTGGCGAAGAAGCAATGCAAATAATATTTTCAATTAATAAATCATAAATCAGTTTCTTGCCTTCAATCGCTACTGTGGACATGATTTCTAATTTCATTAATTGTTAGAAACACCATTAATGTAGTAAGGAAGTTTATAATTTTTATGTCAGTCTAAAACCAATTATTCTTCATGTGGAAGGGTGCACAGGAAAATATTAAAACTTCAGGATGAAAAATTGAATATGACAGTTATTCTATCTAATTATGAAAGAATAACCACTTCACACAACAATGATTCCAATACCATTCTTATCTTATGATGCAGCCATAATTAGCTACCCTTGTATAGTTCCATTTTAGATGGATAGGATATTGATGCAAATGTTACCTTGCATGACATAAAAATGAAATGATTTTAAAATTGTGTGATGCTTGTTGTTTCGTTTTGAAAACTACTAGTTTGATTTCAAACTCGTGAAATAACAGCTGTTGCTATTATGGATATAAATTCTTAAAATGAAAAAAAGACGGAAACACGGAAGCTTTGGGGTATTCCAACTTGGTGCGACAATAATGCTATACCATTTGAGTTATTGAAGCGTGCGTTGTTCAATTTATATATCATGACACAGTTGTTCAAATCAGATTTATATAACTGCAGACCATTCTTTGTTGTTTGCCCAGTTAATGCTTTAGTTTTAAAGAATTAATATTATCACTATATAAAGAAAGACTCCGTTAACAAAATTTAATGAAAACTACGCTGGTTCTAATTGTTATTTCCATCTGGAAATTGACAGATTTATTCAAATATTACATTTACGACGTTACACTGTAATAGTAAGGGAATTAAATGTAGCAAATGGTTTCGTGATGGAAATGAAGAAAACCTCCTGTTATTTATGTAGAAAATAAACAATATAAATGTACTTATCCTATTATTAAAGCCTGCTTTTGCAAAGATATTGCTCATCGTAAAAATACACTTCCGTTTAATGTATACTCCACGTAGCCTTTGTTTACGTATAGTTCCACATGCCCCAAATGAATAGATAACATTGTTTTTAAAATATCTGAATAGTTATTATTCCCGGAATTGCGTTAATATAATAATGATGGAAACAATATAGCGCACTCTAGAAATGCATGTCTAATTGCTAACGAGTAGAAAAAATGAATCAATTGGTGTAAATATCTTGTTTGAGCAAGCATGTGCTTAGATCTTATTTCTTGTTGCAAGCAGCTTAAATGTAGTATATTTTCTTAAATTCCCCATGCGAGAACATGTTAAAAGGTGTTTAGGTATGAAAAAAAAAATTATAGTCATGTTTAATGCAGAATAGTGTCATTTATACATCGAATAATGCTATGAGGAACAGGGTTGTGATATTTACAAGAATTTGTTTTTCCCATATAAACGAGGGCAGAAAATAGTCCTTCACATTTACATGGGTACATGAAATTTGAATTTACTGTGGTACAATGATTTTGTTAATCTGTCCGTACATCCTTATTCAACGTGTTGTAGAATCCGATCATAAGGTGTCTTAGAACCACTATTATGGCCTGGTGGTTAGAGCGTCCGCCTCGGAAGCGGTAGATCGTGGTTCGATCCCCGGCCAAGTCATACCAAAGACTTACAAAAATGGTACTAACAGCTGTCCCGCATTAACATATTAGTGTTAGGACTGGTCGGGGTGTCAGGATAATGTGACTGGGTGGGACATCATGCTACATGTCTGCGATATGATGTCCCAGTACTGGACATCACTATACACTGTCCCACTGCAGACATCGTAGTGATACGACTGAAAAGATCTTAAAGTTACGTTATAAATACAGATGCAGTATCTTCAGAATGAAATAAGGCAGGTAATATTAGTGAATAACATACCTGAAATCCTCTTTAAGCATTTTCAACTTTCTATTACAGTAGAACTCTCAAAATTATTCGCTCCAAATTCCTTGAAAAATAAACGAAAGGTAGTCGATCAGATACATAACATCACTGTTGATTAAATTTGTTTTAGTTAAACATTGTATATGCTAATTTATCTAAAACTGGTCGGCAATAATTTGTCTCAGTATACCATACATTCATATTGGTACACATTAATTTAAAGGCAAGAACAATATACAAAAGAACAATAACAAATAAGATATAATGATATTTAATGAATAACTGTTCAGAAAATAAAACGCATATATATATATATATATATATATATATATATATATATATATATATATATATATATATATATATATATATATATATATATATATATATATATATAAGGCACATAGAGAATTAAATAGCATTTAGTATGTAATGCATCAACTATCAACTGATCATTGCACTCTCTGGGGGAAAAAATCATTTTATATTTGGAATGTAAAGAAGAAACGTTACTTAAATAGTCTCGTAAACTTTTTTTCAACAAAAAAAAAGATATTCCAAGAAATTCAGTGTCGGGTTCAGTCAAAACAGCAATAGAAACGTGTATGTAGAAATGAGGACCAATATTCCTTAAGGCTCAATATTAGATTTTGCATTTGAATTATGTCTTGAGTACACATAAAAATAATAAGCTATTTACATTCTGCTTACACGATCGATTTACCTCAATGATTATCAATCAGGTGTCGTCCGGATATTTGTAAGGTCGTTACATAGGTTTCTGATCCTAGACAGAATAATGGAGAATATGACTTATGCAAAAGATAATACAAAGGAACAGAAATATATTTTAAGAGATCGCTTTCCTTTTTTGATATTTCTTGTAGAGTTAAGGTAAATATATATTTTGCTACTTCATGACTGGCATTTAATTTAGTTGTTTTTTTTTTTGCTGGCTTTACAACAGTTTTAAGGACATAGTCGCCAGCATAATTGGTAGAGAGAGGATTAAGAAATCTTTCGAATGTTACCACCGACCAACGAGAATCTACTTGCAAACTTTCACGATCACGAGTCTCTGACTCACTGGCGCCATAGATCACTCTACGACCAGGTGGCTCCGCATTTAATCAATATAAGATTTGTGGATTATATAAATATATATTGACGTTTTTCCTATCAAAAAGAGGAAGAAGTAGATTATATGGGAACTTTGAAAGAAGTCATGTTCGAAAAAACGTCACCCATGTCCTTTAAGCTTAGTAATCCTAATGTCCTTAGCAACCCATGGTCAATAGGGATCATAATGAGGTATGTCCTAGTCGGTATCAATTTAAACTACATGACAGCTTGCACTGCTACCGTCTAACAAAATCACAGTTTCTGCTTTCCTTCTTACAGTCACATAATGTTTTTCACAGTTTACATGTATGCAGTATTTTCTCAGTTTCCTTAAGTTAAACCTAATGTACGTTCCAAGGTAAGCAAGATATTTTATATCTTCGGTTTCATTTCAATGTACTGTCCTAGCATGAGTCTGGTTTAAAAAAATATTACTAATGCAATTCAATTCCATTACGTATTCTCATCAACTTATATATGCTTATATAGTACATACGGCAAATACTGAAAATTTATCAAATAGTATACATACAACTTTAAACACAAACTGAAAAGAGGTAATCTAATTCATGCGCAATAAGATTATTGTTATGATTTTTTAACGTATTTGTACGTAGCGTAGTTGACCTCTGCAATAGACATGAATCAAAGTTTTCTCTCAGAATAGTAATGAAATCCATCTTGTTTATTTAAGAAAAAGTGTTTTGTTGACCACGTTTAAAACAAACCTAACATTCACTTTTGTCAGACCCTAACTAAAACTAACCACATAATCTACAATATCATATCATAGAATCTTCCATCCACACACCGGTAAGCAGCCAAAACAAAACAACATAATTTAGTATCCAATATCATACAATATACCATCCACAAACGGGGAAGCAGCCAATATAAAACATACAATTTACTATCCACACACGGGAAGCAGCCAAAACAAGCCACATAATCTACTATCCGAAATCACACCATCTACCATCCACACACACACACACACACGAGGATGCAGCCAAAACAAAACATACAATTTACTATCTACGCACGGGGACGCAGCTAAAAGAAGCCACATAATCTACTATCCAATATTACACAATCTATCATCCACACAAGGGAAGCAGCTAAAACAAACCATATAATCTACTATCCAATATCACACCATCTACCATCCACACACCGGGAAGCAGCCAAAATAAAACATACAATTTACTATCCCCACACGGGGAAGCAGCCAAAAAACGATATAATCTACTATCCAAAATCACACAATCTACCATCCACACACACGGGCAAGAAGCCAAAACAAACCACATAATTTACTATCTACACACGGGGAAACAGCCGAAGCAAAACGGTTTAGTGTTGGAAACGGTTGGATAATTTGAAATGAGAGATAGAAAGAAGTCAAAGAGCATCTATATTTTAAAAAAATGTAAAACAAACGACAGACGCATTGGTTTCAAAAGACATTATTTATTCAAATAACAAACAACTAACAAAACACAATATTTTTCAACTAACAAACATTGATTTCAAGAACCAGTGTACGAACTACGGTTCAAAAGGTAATTAAGTTCCCAAGTATCCATTTTTTGTGTGGCCTTTTTTTTCTTCACAGGTGATGATAAGTCATCAATTCGATCCAGACCTTTTGCTTGAAAAGGGCTGTCAAGTAACTGTTTGTTTGCTTCGTCTCCTAATCTTGGCCAAAAGATTTTCGATGTGATCGATTTCTCGAGCAAACAATGGAGAAGAAAAATGATCACGCAAGTCTTTATACCATTGAACTAACACGGTTTCTTCTGAGATGAGACTCCAAGCTTCGTTCAGATAATCGTCCAATTTTTCTTCTTGATTCATCATCATACATTTATCGTGTTGAATTTGACTGGGATGATCGTTTTGATAGCCATAACAATCTTTCTTAATTACGTCCCTCATTTTATCATCCAAGTGTTCGGCAAAACAGGTGACTTAATGTTGTTCCTATTCTGGCCATCTGGACTGCATTATCACTACTTCTTGTTTTTGGTCTTTCCCGGTAACTTCCCATTCCATTTCCATTGATTTTCCACTATTCAAAGAAGGACAAGGGGCTTCCATAGTTTCTAATAGTCTAGAATGACTTCTCACAGACTTGATTTATATGGTATTATCAAATTCAGCATACAGAATGACATTCACCGTTTCTTCAAGACCGCTGCAAACTGAAGTTACACACGCCGTTGACCAGATTTTAAAGGGTGGAAATGTCCCTCGTCGCTGTCTTGGTCTGGAGTGAAATCAAAAGCCCACAAAGTGTAACATCCTGCATAGTCGTCGTAGGAAATACCCTGACTGGTGTTGGTTCCTAACTGTCCTGTGGATTCGTACAGCGACAAGTACGATCTGAAGTAATTATTCTGGGCAAAGTCGGGCTCGAAGGGTCGGGTACACAAAGTTTTGCCATCGCGACTGACTTCGAGTTTCGATACTTTGCAGAGCTTAAACTGGAAAGGATTTTGATCGTGGGTACCTTTGAGGGTTGCATTGCTGACGATACCAATGAATAAACGATTGGGTAACTGTCCTTGGAACAGATGATCTTCGATCTTAGATCGGAGTCCAGTGGCAATCGTGAAAATTTTTACTTCCACGCGTCGTATCGGATACTTGGCTGTCGTTCTGCTCAAAGTGTGACTGATATCAGTTCCCACTTTAGGTAATACTTCCACACGATGCACATATAACCTGGCTTCTTGGATAATAGTTTTGTATTCGTTGGCATGAGCCATCAAATGGAAAGCAGTACTGCCACGATTAAGTCTCAAGCAAATATCCACACCGTTCAGCAAATACGTCTCTTGAAACCACATGTCCAAATGCAAACAATCGAACAATTTTAAACTACGTCCTTGCAGAATATTCTTTCGACGCTCGTTAAGACACACATTGTGAGGATCGTCATCTACGGTCAAGGCTGTGTCGTTAAACTTATTATCACCTGCTGTGTCAGGTTTCCATACCACGCAAGCATCTAAATGAGTGTTCTTGGCTTCTTTTCCGTACGTCAAGAGATTTTGGAGGTACTCTCGCTAAGGGTAAGTATCCATGCTACTGCTCACCAGTTTGTTATTCATGTACAAATCGCTGAACAAGGAATGCATCAAAGTGTTGACGGGAGCTACTCGGGAATCGGCTCCTGGAACGGAGTTGTCTGTTTTAATCACTTTCACTTTCAAATACAAGTAACTGCTGTTCAGATCGATGTAATCTTCGGGTTGCCATTTGATTTCAAACTCGATGGGAGCTGAATCCGCCAAAGAGGAGACGAGATGAAATTCAACCCATTTTGGTTTCTTGCATGGTCATCATAGTGGGTGGCATGGCAAACAGATCCAGTTATGACTTGGATCAGGCACAAGATTCTTGGTGCATCATTGTTTCTCAGTCTCTATGTTTTGCTTTTAATAATCAAATATGTCTAAGTCTCGAACAGTTTTTTTCTTCTTAGTCTTTCTAACTTTAGAAGTATGGAGATTTTTAGAAGGATTCTTCATAGTCGCTTTCTGCCTTGTCCTCGCTGTGTCCTCAGGAGAGCAGGAATGCCAGACTCGATACTGTTCAGAGCATTCATAGGACTTTCTCGTTGACCCAAAATTTCTTTACCCGTTTGAAGCAAGACAGTTTTGCCTGCTCTCAAGAAAGCTTCTTTGGGGTTTTGTTTGTCAATGAGAACATTTTGAAGAAATTCTTTGCCGTGAGTCAATGCAGCATCTTTTAAGGCGTGCAATCTTCGTGTCACCATTGGTTTCAAAACAGGGACCACGGAACGAAATGCTGATTTAAACATATCTCCTAAAGCATGTCCTCGTTGTCGAGCGACTCCTCGGTACACAGGATACATCAATTTTCAGTTGTTAGAGAATCGTTTTTGAAAATGGAGTTTCATTGTGACTTTCCCTTTGGTAAATGGAATATTTTGTCCTAGATCTCCTTTTATAGTAATGTTGACACTGTCAAAATATTACTTACTGACAGGCAAATGAGGATGTACAAATTCGCGGTGAACATGATAGGTATTTCCACCTTCCTCGTCAGCGATCAGGGCAGAATCCACTTTGAAAGGAATTACACGCAGTAACGGCACAGAGGTGTGTTCCACGACGTTGTACTCCACCACATCGAAGTACACAAACATCAAGTTGAGTCCTTGGTTCATTTCTATAGGGAATCGAAAATATTTCGCAAAATCCAAGTTACTGGTTATGGCTGGTATTTCTTTTTCTTGATTAACCCGAGGTCTGCATCCAAAATATCATACAATTCAGGACAAAAGGTAATTGCCATTATTTTATCCTCTGAAAATTTGTTCATTTGTCTACAAGCCACTTTATGGGACTCAAAGGTAACACTTTCTTTGGCTTTCTCCATGGCTTTGCCAAACAAAGTATTGAACCTGGTTACAATCGTATTCACTAAATCTTGAACACTAAAATACTAACCTGCAGGAATGGTTAACAGATAGGTGGACCGTTTAGTTTTGGGGACCTGTGTTTTCATCGGGTCACTGACAGTGATGCGTTCGTCTAAGATTTGTCGCAATTGCTCGTCATACACTTCTACTGAAAAACTGTTTTGATTTTCGACAATGTTTTTAATTTGTGTCGGGTGTATCATTTCCACTAAAGCCACTTCCCAATGAGCATCTTGATCCAAATGACTGACTTGTGGTAATTTAGCCGTTTAGGCTCCATTGAACTGTTACTGGGTAACGTTAAGTAAAATTGGTTAATAGAGTTGTTTATAATTCCAACGTTTTCCTGTCCGAGGAGTCACTCGAGGTTAAAGTAGTTTCTAAAAGAGGATTGTGATTGACGGGGTGACTGTTAGGAGAATGACTGACATTGGACGCAAGGCTCCCGATATTGTTACTGTTATTCCCGTTGTAAGAGTATTTCAGGGAAGGATTGGGAAGACGATAACCGATGCGAATGATGAGTAAACTGGTCCACAATTGTTTGTCTCCTTGTTGCAAACTCAAATTAGCAATGGCTGCACCGATGACACAATACACCACAAAGATTTGACAGAAAAAGGCGATTTGGGTTTTAGGGACCCGTTCTCCACACCACACCCACAAGGGCTGCTTTAGTAAATCTTGCAGAGAAAACTGGCTGAAGGAGTAGTCACTGTGGTAGCTGAAGATGTATTGAAGGGCATGATGGTCACTTCTTTTTATAGTCGATGACTTGCGAAGCGTCAATCCAAGAATCAAAACTCGGAGCATATCCTTTACAAAGTACTTTGACTTCTTTGAAACGCCTTTTACCTACTTTACGGGTTCTTCATTCGAGAATGCTTTCAATGTCGTACACGTCGTCTTCTTTTTTGGTGACACGTTGTAATTCAGGCAAGTAAAACGTTCCTTTTAATATTTCTCCTTTCATGTCTTCCAATTTATAGACGGTAGGATGACGATCACGTACTCGTCCAGTAACACGAAACAGTTTGGTCTTCCAGTTGGATAAGTAACCTTTGTCGAAAGTGCGTTTTGTTTTACCAATGCGATCCCAATCTCAAGGGGTTAACACTCCTCCACTTCTCGTAGGGACAGTCATCGTCCTGGACGTACCAAACGGACGCTCAAAAACAGTCACTTTGTTGTCATGTGTCACATCTTGTGGGGCAATTCCAATGCTTTTATGGAAAGATTGATTGTAGCTTTGGACTAAGTGCGGTTAGTTTTAATGATTTGTTTTTGCATGGTCAGATAGACTTTGGACAGGACGGACAATATGTCTCCGTGTTTGGCTAAACGAGGAGGTAGTCCTTTCCTTTTCTTACCCTTGTGGGTGGATAAGAATGTTTTCTGCGAAGTGACATCTTTCCTTGTTCATTCCAGAAATGCACTGACGTCAAAGACTTGGTACACACAAACTTTTATCTTCTTTTCTAGCGCTTCGTCAAAAATGTAACGATATGTTTCCCAAAATCGCCAAAGTAACTTCCTTTTTGGTGACTCTTCTTTTTCTTTAAACGACTGCGTCTTTTTAGGGGATGATGTCGATAGCTGGTTTTTAAGTGTTTTGTAGGATGACGAGATTGCCTTTTTCCTTTTCTTTTTTGGACAGCAGAACGCCGAGGGGTGTGGAGTGCGCGTTTTTGAGGAGACACCATTGGGTGTTTAGCAGTAGCACAGAAAATACTGATTCACCTAGTTGTCCTCAAGTGATTTTTTATACTTGAATGCGACGACACTGATTATCTTTCCGTCGTATCAACTTCATGACAGGTAACACAAGTCGTGAAGGGGTTCGCAACGGACTAAATCGAGACAGTTCTTGATTGGACAAATCCAGTAAACTCTTTAACATGCCAGATCTTTCTTGGACTTTGACTTTGGGGGCAGGTACTTTGTGAACAGCTGCTACTGCCGCTAAGGTGGAAGAGGGTGTCACCGGTGGAGGAGACATTTTGAGAGACGCATATTTCCAATGTTTCATCAAATTAGGAAGAACGGGTGTCAAATTGGATTCGGCTGGCATCACCCGCAACGAAGAAGTGAAAGAACCTGAGGCTACTGGAAACGCGGTCACTGGTGCTGCAGGTTGTGGTTTACGAAGGTAAAATTGCGTCCTGGCCGAAGCACTTCTTTTGTGGGTGACAGCTCTTTTCTGTGGACTTTTCTTTTTCTGTGTTTTGGTCTGGCTTCTAAGACGTGAGCACGTATTTGTGGATTTTTTTTCACGACTGATACCGTACAAGGCCCGAATCAATTTGATATGGAGATGAGACTGAAGGGACGTCATGTTGACAATGTATTAGACAAGGTCAAAGTGACCGATGTTTTTATAGGTTTTTTAGTTGTTGATATTGTTATGTCGACGACGAGGACGTGTACACGACAGGTCCTCCGTCTTGACACCATTCGTGAAACAAATGGGTACGAAATCGCAAATAATTAGTGGTGGGTTTTAAATCCACGAGTAAATAGGCGTGTGGAGTTTGAGTGGCATCATCGTACGCATGAGTCAGCCAAGGAGTTCTTAACTGTGTGGCTAAGGCTTGCACTTGCGATTTATCTCGAGGACGTTTAAACAAGACCACGTAATGAGTATTGAGACTAATGGTACGATGACCTTTACTTTGTTGAAATAAACTTTGTGTAATGTAAATGACACTTGCATTACGATGATGTCATTTACGCGTAAACCACAGTTTTATTTCTTCTTCATGTTCTCCTAACATGTCGTCAAAATGACCAAATTAGTTTGACTAGGGTCAGATACAATCCCATCGTCTTCTCTAGGAATGCCTTCCACAAACACAATGGAATCACCTTGACTTTCTTGCAAGAGGCTGTATGCCGAGTGCCACTCTTTGTAACACCACACGTAGCTTTGAGGTGAACGATCGATCAAATGATGTTTATGTTCGATCAAACGTTTTACAAATTCGATTTTGCCTGAACCGCTCGGTCCAGCAATTAACATGTTAAAAGGATGAGGAAGATACAAGGTCTCCCAACTAGCATGATCTAAGTGTTCGTCAATGACTTTGACTGTCGAAGAGGAAGGAGTAGAAATAGCTGAGTTAGCCATAGTAGTGTAGGGTATGACACTATCGACACAAATACAGACAAGACAAGAGGTTTTTATACTTTTTTCAAGACACGTTTATTTCAATTCTTGTTTAAATTGGAACAACAGGAAAGACAAAAATACATAAAAGCCAAATGGATAAGTACAGGAATAAAATACACATGGAAACGATCAAAGTGGCAGATAAACAAGTCTCTGTACAACATTGTTTGGGTAACCAATGTATCCTAGAGGTAGTGTGTAATGTTTTAATAGTCTCTACATGGGGTATAGTCACATAGGTGTCCTCTCGGAAGGGTCTTGTGGGGGAATGTCCATGACAGTCCTGTCTTGAACAGAGTGATTGTCTTCGGTGACAGATTCTTTTTCTTCTTCTTCTGGCACTGTCAATAACACAGGTTTAAAAGTGACTTTTTTCACTCAACGATGGATTTTACGAACACAACGGTTGAGCATAATGGGATGCTTCGTTTGTCCAAGCCTCAAAACCCCAACTTTTCCAGTTACGTACATCTGTCCAAAGAGGGTGTAAGTCACAAGCTACACACACATCTTCGTACACCACTTCAGTTCGTAAAGGTTGACAATTCTTTTTTTCCTGTAAAGGTCGAGACGTATCCAGATGAAAGCGTAAGGCTTTTAACAGAATGAGTCTCTCGTGGACATTTAAAGGAGTCACCATACTGTCTTTTTTGTAGGTATTGTTCGTAAAGTATCCACAAGGAATCGACAGGTAAACGAAATCCCAGAAAGCAAGTCACTAAAACACACACTACGCGTCGTCCCCAATTAATGGGACACATTTCTTGTAATAAGTGTTCGTAATCCTCCACCGTGTGAATATTAGCATTGATATCCTTCCACGGAATCTGTTTTATGACAAGTGATAAAGGTTGTGCATGGTAGTTCTATTTTATACTTCTTTTTTTCTCGAAGACCATAAGTGTATATTCTGCACATAATTATTTAAAATCTTCTCCAAAAGCGAAAGTGATTAATATAACGTGTAATTTCGGACCACTGCCATTCAGGGTCACGGGTAAGAATGATCAAAACATCTTCAGATGTAAACGAACTAAATTGGAATCTGTGGAAGGTAGACTTCATCCAGAGAAATCTGACATGTTGGTTGATTTTTCTTACTTTCTTCTTGTGAATTTCACGACACAAAAGCTCTACAGTCACCCATTGAGATTTTTCTGTAGCAAGTCCCTGCCAAACTTGCTTGTAGATTTTCTCTTGCAATTTGTGTGGTGGTCCTTGAATATTATTTTTAAAGAGAGTTTATATACTGGACTAGGTTTGTCTCCAAGCTAAACTGGTTTGTTAAACGACATGGTACAGTATTGTCACTTTCAATCAGTAAGTCCCACTAAATTTAGGTATTGACAATTCGGAGACCATCGAGTATGTTCCAGGTAAGCGGAATCTTTCTGTTCCCACTCGTATATTGACACACCACAACTGAAACACTTGACTTTATCCCCTTCGCCCAAGTAGAAAAATCCGGCTCTGGCTAATTCTTCAGGAGTTGGTCCAGGTAGATATGTTGACCAGTTTTCTTTTAAAGTTTGGAATCAACTTTTAAAGTTAAAGTATTCAGGCAAACGCACAGGGAACGATAATTCGTCTTTCACAAGTTCATTTCGATACAAGTACGGTGAAATTACCAGGAGGTTACTTTGGAATGAATGACATCCGTAGGATAGTAGCCGCATGGTCTCACGCGGAGATGGCATTGCTTTTGCATCAAGAGTGATTGAGAAGGTACTGTGACGTTCTGACAAGTACTTACTCCAGATGTACGCTTCTCGACTACGATGTCTCATTCTCTATGTCACTTTTACTTTGTTGCTGACCACGATGTCTACCAACAACTGTATTTTTTATTTGTTTTTTTTTAAATATAAATGCTGGATCCATTTTTTAAAATAATCGACTCTTAGTTGACAACAGCGACAACGACTTCTACTCTTACCACAGTTGCCACACCTACAAAGGGATTCTTCCGAGACCAATATATGAGACAGCGCAAGCAAGTTGTGAAGTTTAGTGGATCTATATAAACAACAACTGTCAAGCCTGCTATGTTTCAATTCTGTTTGTGATAATAATTTATGATATTTCACATTATCCCAAGTGCAAGGTTACAAACCGTACAAAAGTTATATGACTTTAGCTTTTGACACTTACACATACTTCTTTCTATCGTGCGATTAGTAGATTTGCGTTTTGGCTTCTGCCTGTATGTGAATTGTATGGTTTGTTTTGATATGTGTATTTTCCCTGTTCTACCCTTGAATAGTGTTTAGGTGTCTTCCCAAAAAATGAAAAGAAGCAATAAATCTGAAAACGTCAGTTTGAATTGAGGTTTCTCATTGCGTATACCTTTTATCAATCTGTTAATACATTGCAGACTACATCCGCATACAATATCAAAGTGAGAGACCGATATACAAATGTCATTGCCTTTCTTAAATTCGTTTTTATTTCTTAGCCATCGTTAATCTTTTTTTTTAAAGCACATTTCTTACTTAATAGACGATTTCGGGCATTCTATCGTTGTAACGGTATTTATGTTGTTTAGTTTGTTGCTGAAATTATATATACTATAATCTAAAGGAAAGCGCTTAAGTTCTCAGTATTTTAGTTTCACGCTCACAAAAGGATACCAAGTTTGTCTTGAAAGAGGATTGAAACTCTAAGTTACGCGAACGTGAAGAAAAACATATCTTTGTTACTAGTTAGGTGTTGTTGTATTCATTCTAATCATGCATGCCGTATATCTTTGTGTTTTGCAGTTCATATTGTTTTTGATGTAAATATTCACATCAATAAACAGACAACTTGGGTTTTTATCCTTGAGGTTCACTGAACTTGCTTCGTTAATTCATACAAATCCCAGATTCACAAGTTTGGAAAGAAAAGAAAAGAAGAAACAAAAACCATGCCACTTAATACTGTACCACTCCTGACTATACCGATGTGAGTGTGTACGTCAGAATGTTTAAATGAGATACAAATAAATTGTCAGTTTTAAAATTCGAACCAGTACTCTGACCGTTCAGTAGCTGATGTGGTAAAAATAAATGGTACGAGTACTGTTACCATTCAGTAGTTGATGTGGTAAGAAGAAATGTTACAATACACAACGGAGGAATTTTAAGATCACATTCCAGTCTGCACTGCAATGTGAACAACTTGAGAGCGTATTTATTTTTTTGCCATACCACCTTCGTACAAAACATTGCATCACTCATCATACACAATTTCATTGGCTAGAAGCCGCTAGATTAATTTTCCTACCGCGTTCACTTCGAATTGACTTCAGTAGCTCTTCACCTAGTTTCGAGATTGGTCGTGTTGCACCGCTAAATAATTTATCTAAAAAAAAGAAGTCAAACTAAAGCAAGAACAATCGTACCCTGGCCGATCACACAAAAAGTATGTCAATTTTATAGTCAAATACATCACAGCGTATTTAGATTAACTATTTTGTGAGAACGTTTTAGTCGTATTTGTCATCGGTTCACTCTGATGATATTTTAAAATCGTGGACCTTTCCTATGGATTTGATTTTCTAAGTGGGATGTGTGTTTCTTTGAATTTTTCTAAGGGAATATATACCACTAAAACAAGCGTATGTGTCCTGATTCTTTTCAAAAGTAGGTATAACATAGTCTCTCTCTCTCTCTCTCTCTCTCTCTCTCTCTCTCTCTCTCTCTCTCTCTCTCTCTCTCTCTCTCTCTCTCTCTCTCTCTCTCTCTCTCTCCGTCGTAATACGTTTGATTGAAATCCTAATGGTAGATGTTCCCGTGTGAAGATACCTCTCCAAAATTTTAATCAGTAGGCACTATAATTTTCGTTTGTCATGTAATTTGTTTTTCAAACGCTACACCCTTAAAAATAGTCAATCAGTAAATCGTTGGATGAAATAAAATCTTGAGTTGACAAACTTGTACAATTCAGATATTGGATATTTATCTTTATTTTTGCACTGCAATGTGTCACGGAAATATTTTTAAGCATGAGATCTACCTTTTTTTAGAAAGGAAACAAATACAAAACTATTTCATTCATGACGCGAGTTATCTTGTACTGTATAACCCTGCTTATGGCTAACTTTGAAATAAAAATACCAGAACCAATACACATGTTCGGATAAATTTTAACAATGTAACAATGATTGACGCGAGTGACATTGCCCTTTATGACCCTGCTTATGGTTAACTTTGAATTTAAAATCAAAACACACAGCTTAGACTGTCGATAGAACAATGCACATTTTGGTGGTGCTTTTTTTTCCCTTTCGACTTAGATTTGTTAAAACTTGGCAACATTGTTTGTAGTGTGTGCTGAGAAACGCAGGACATTTCTTAAATTTGAGATATGTTAAGAAGTCAGTCGACAATAAATATCACAATACCATTTTACTAAATTGATGAATGAATGAAAACAATGAACATATTTCACATAGAATGTATGGTGTTCTTAATTACCCTTGTTTTGTTTTCCTTTCCTTCTGTGTGTATTGGACATTGTGTCATTTTATTTTTCTTCCCTTCTCTTTTGATAGGAGATTGTGTGGTTTGTTTTCACGGCCACTGATATACCTCGAAAAGATATTTGCTTTCTTTGCCTTCCATTTCCCTTGTCGCTAGACAGGCTTAAATACAAATAATATTCCCCATGTTAAATTCCCCTCGTCGCTATATAGCCCCACCATGTTAAATTTCCCTTGTCGCTAGATAGGCCCACCATGTTAAATTTCCCTTGTCGCTAGATAGGCCCAAATAGTTCCCATGTTAAATTCCCCTTGTCGCCATACAAACCCACCATGTTAAATTTCCCCTTGTTGCTATACAAACCCACCATGTTAAATTTCCCCTTGTCGCTATAGTGGCCCACGACTATTGTCGCTATAGTGCCCCACGACCATTTTGACCGTAATTTCCATTGTCGCTATAAATCTTGTCGCTATAGTGCCCCACGACTTTTATGACTGGATTTCCCAATTATCGCTATAGTGCCCCACATTACTACTCATAGACAGATAGATAGATAGATAGATAGATAGATAGAGAGATAGAGAGATAGAGAGATAGATAGATAGATAGATAGATAGATAGATAGATAGATAGATAGATAGATTGATAGATAGATAGATAGATAGATAGATTAAATTTTCCTTGTCGCTATATAGACCCACTATGTTCAATTTCCCCTGTCGCTAGATAGGCCCAAATAGTTCCCATATTAAATTCCCCTTGTTGCTATACAAACCCACCATGTTAAATTTCCCCTTGTCGCCATATTGCCCCACGACCTTTGTCGCTATAGTGCCCCACGACCTTTTTGAATGGATTTCCCATTGTCGCTATAGTGCCCCACATTACTACTTCTATCTATCTATCTATCTATCTATCTATCTATCTATCTATCTATCTATCTATCTATCTATCTATCTATCTATCTATCTATCAATCTATCTATCTATATATCTATCTATATATCTATCAATCTATCTATCTATCTATCTATCTATCTATCTATCTATCTATCTATCTATCTATCTATCTATCTATATATCTATCAATCTATCTATCAATCTATCTATCTATCTATCTATCTATCTATCTATCTATCTATCTATCTATCTATCTATCTATCTATCTATCTATCTATCTATCTATCTATCTATCTATATATGTATCTATCTATCAATCTATCTATCTATCTATCTATCTATCTATCTATCTATCTATCTATCTATCTATCTATCTATCTATCTATCTATCTATCTATCTATCTATCTATCTATCTATCTATCTATCTATCTATCTATCTATCTATATATCTATCTATCTAGACGAGTTGGATTTAATTTTTGTGTACCTTTTTCAAAATCCCCTAGCGTTGTAACTTTCAACGCCTACACCAATTGCACCCCAACCCCTCATATGGTTTGCATGGCTCTAATACCTACATACGTATATTAATCAACCTATGTACTACATGTACCCGCCAATGCTATTCACTTTTTCTGAATCGCTGCCAAGCATTTCATATAGCATGTAAAGAGGTCCTTTCATTGTCGCGTAATGGTCGGTATTGATCAGTAGTATACTTATAGTATACCTATCTGACCCACACAATAGTGTTTTGACGTACATTAGAAACGTCTACTTTATTTACCTGTGTACATGGGTCAATGACGAGATTTCGTCCTGCACAATTATCTGTCAGATTGATTTTGATGCCGAAGGTAGAGTCTAGCTTGTTTGTGGTATGTTCAACAGTATTTCACATAACATTTCAAAACATTAAGATCATATTATCAGATTGTAAAGTCTCTGATCATATAAATCTTCTGATTTTAATGTTAATATTTGCTTTTCTTTAATCGTTCAAAACACTATTAATTTTATCTATCTACTGAAAATGTTGTCGGCAAAGATATAACTGTCTTAATTTATTATTACTTATTGCCTGGTGACATTGTCTTAGGACATTTTGTGACACATGGACAAGTTAAAAGGTTGAGGCTATTTCTAGATAATATAATTGCAGACGCTCTCTCCCGTGTATAAAATAATATATACTCTGTGTAATTTAGGTGGAGTTCTTTTTTTGGCCTCGGATGTGAATGGGTTTGTGATAAAAAGAAAGTTTTATCATATAAACCTTTCTTTTTATTTTATGGGAGAAGGTGTTACGTATATTTGATTTAAATAATTTATTTATAATTGTCAAATTCAAATTTGTCATTTTTGGGTTTATAATTCATTAAATTGGGAAGTGTTTTCTGGAAAATTAGATTGATCTATACTTTATCTGTAAACACGGGTGTTGACCTTGCTTGTTAACCTCAATTCTGACCTTGCTTCAGGGTGGTGGACAAGCCTTAGAATAGATTGGTTGTTTCCAGGGACATCATTTTGTTTTTGGTTCTTGGGGGTGAGAGGTGGCTGATTCTTGTCTGGATCTTACCATGCGTACGTGTTTAAATGATCGTACGTTATTTTCTATGACCATCCAGAAAATCACGTGATCCTTTGTTTACGTAAAAAAACAGGTATTTAAATTATTGTTTGGGAAAGAACAGTTCAGTAGTTAGTCTGGGCTTTGGAATATGTTTGTGTTATTGTTCGAGTGTAAATTATTTCAAATCGTTTGGAGCAAGAGGAATGATTTTATTTGTCTGGAAAAGAACATGTGCTCATAGATTTTCATTTGGATTATTATAAAAAACAAGAACTAACTAAATCACGTGACATCGTTGTCCATATTGGATTACATCGTCAAGATTCGAACCGGGAACTATTAGGACATTTATTTATCAGGACTCTTGCAATTTCACTATTGGATTATATTGTGTATTCTATACTGGATTATTGTTGGACTTGATTCTCTAAAACCGTAAGTTTATTTATTTTCTCTTATGAAAATATTTTTACTTAATAAATCGTTTGTTAATTTTTACAAGCTTGTTATTTTCATTTCTTTCTATGTTGCTGCTTATCCGAGCCTAAGCACGTAACATATTATTAAACTTTAACCTGCTATAAAAATGTTATTATTAATGATAAACACACGAAATTTGAAGGTGTTATATATATTAACATTTAAAATATAAAAATTACAATTTTAATGAAATGTTTATTTAAAAATTAAAAAATTAAAATTTGCCCCTTAAAATGCACATAAATAATATTTTTGGAAATTATATCAAATGATATCAGCATGTTTATACTCCTACACCATATACAAGCTACAATGATGGATATTTGTCAAATTTTATCAGAGAAAATATCTTTGTAAGTCAAAATGAGACATACGTTTAAAATATGTGAAGACAGATTCTTTTATTATTGAAAAAAATGCATCAATAAAACTTTTCTATCACCACCAAAATGAGCGAAGAAAAAATGTTCTAAAAATAGACTAGTACTACATTCGTATAGGTGGGGTCGGCTTGACGTCACGAGCTTAGCTAGCTATTTTTGCGCCATATTGCTCCTAATTTTCTTTGACTGTGCAACGTGTTTACACCGAGCTTTTCAGATGTCGTCAACGCCGGACATCAGACTTGCAAGTTCTGCAGCTGTTGTGTTCCTATATCTGCAAGTAACAGTGATAGGTAAATATTTATTGTATGCATGCTTTTAAATTGTCAGAAAATATGATAAGCCCGCGATTTGATTATAATAATTATAGCCTGTGTCTACATACCCGTTTGTTTGTACCCCTCTGCCGATTTCAGTAACGAGAAGCATAAACAAGATACAAAGTCCATAAACCTTACGCAATTCATTCATTAATTCCTAATTTCTATCCCGATTGCGACCTGGGTGTCCATAACGCCTTTACCGGCTGCGCGTCTGATGCATTACGGAAGTTTTCATACTAACAGGACACCATATTGCACACAATTTGGGCAAGTCTTTTTTTCCACAAATAGAGTGACGTCATTGCTCCTATTTGGTTACTCCCGGATACTCCCGTCAATTACGGTAAGGTTAAGAGTTATAGACCATTCTTAGAGTATATTCATTTTGATAATTAGGAATATCTATGTCAACACATCCAAAACGAGGCTAAGACAGGCACCTTCCTTGCACCTCGCAGCCGTTTTACAATGGGAATGCTAGAATTCACATAGATTTAAGCTTCCACCATGCTCTTTTAGTGAAAAGATGGAGCATCGTACACAATGGATCGATGCAGTACGTCGTGATGGGCCGAACGTTTAAGGTAAGAAACTGGATGAGTGTTGGTGTGTCGGTATTTTCTTGTAACTGAATGATGTATGAAAGAAAAAACCAAACGTAAAAAAGATTCTGTCTTTGAAGCAAATGAATGTAAGTATGTTTGTTTTATAATGATAAGTTTCTTAAAATGTTACCCTAGTCCCATTCCATATAACGAAGTCATCGAAAACTGGGCGTACTTCCACGCAGCGCATTTATATAAGAAATGATGAATTCACGTATGAGTAGTAAGTACCAAGCAAGGGAACTTTATTTCCTCGTCAACGCATCCAAAACGAGGCGAAAATAGGCACCTTCCTTGTAACACGCAACCATGGCAGTTAACAGCTTCCCAGGTGGAGGACAATCAAAACATTGCAAGCCTGAGGATATATGTGGAAAGACACATTAAAAGAATACAAGATATTACAGTCTGTGGTGTATTTGACAATTTTCTGTGTCGATGAAAATCATGTGTGGACAGTTGCAACTGTATTAACTTTGTTCAAATAACCACTAATAAAACAAAAGAAATGACATTTTGTAACATGGAAGTATCAAGTAGAACTTGAGAATGGAAAAATCTACTGAGACATTATGAAAGTACCACATGGTTCATTTTTATTGTCATTTCAGTAGTTTATTTTTAGACCTTAAAATCATGCCACATTTCATTGGCATCTTGTCATGCAAATACCTTTAAGATGTGTGAATCTAGTTATATTGTATTAACATTTCAGTAATGTACATGTTTTTGTAAACACTTTTAGTAAAATCGTGCCATATTTCATTGACATCTTGATTTTCATTCATATACCTTTGGTAAAATGTGTGTGTGTGTCTATATATATATATATATATATATATATATATATATATATATATATATATATATATATATATATATATATATATATATCTTTGAGTATATATATCTTTGAGTATATATATATATATATATATATATATATATATATATATATATATATATACTCAAAGATTCCATGTGAAAATGATACACGATTATAAAATGCATCTATGGGTGACTGTTATGGCCATTATACTTATATAGTAAAACCAACAAAGCTGAATTTAAAATTGACAGTTTATGAAAGTAGATTTTGACAGCAGTGTGACAAGGTCCACATTGGCAAATGACTGGCAGCCATTTTGCTTACTGTTACGTATATTTAATATAAGTCATTTATATTCATTTTTATTATGTGTTTGATATATTCAAATTTGGCATTTTAAGTTTTAAGATTCGTTCATTAAGGGGGGGGGGGGTGACCTGCACTTTACAGGGTGAACACCAGGTGTTGATTTCATCTCTGACCTGGTTTCAGAGTTGTAAACAAGCTTTTAAAAGTATTGGTTGGTTCGAAGGAGCTTTTGTATAAACGTCTTTCTATTTTAGTTGGGTCATAAGGTGTGTACGTGATTCTTTGGACGTAATTTTGTTCTGATAGTTTCTAGAAGATCACGTGAAGCTTCCTTGTTTACGTAAAAACAGGTATATAAGTGATGTTTTGGAGCGAGCTATTCAGTAGAAGAAATTGGGCTTTTAGAATATTAAGTTGTGTCTTTTTGAGTTATTATAAATTATCTGGTACTGGAAATTGTGTCGATTCGTTTGGACCAAGAGGAATTTTTTCATTATTTATCTGGGAAAGAGATATGCTCATAGAGATTTTATTAACAAGAACTGATTTCACCAAGAGACATCGTCTTCCATATTGGATACTTCGCTGGAATTCGCACTTAGAACTATTTAGACATTTTATTACCAGGACTTTTGTCATTTCTCTAGTGGATAATATTTTGAATTATTTTGGATTAATTTTGGAATTGGTTCTTAAAACCGTAAGTTTATTTTTTTTTCTGAAAAATATTTGTACTCAATAAATTGTTTATTAAGTTTAACAAGCTTGTTATTTTCACTCTTTCTATGTTACTGTTTATTAGAGCCTAAGCACGTAACATAGAAATTGGGAGCTCGTCCGAATGTGAGATAGATTGGAATTTGGCTAGAATTTTTTTTCAGAAAACTTTTGCTTTAAATTTGAATACCCACAGGTTTTGAAATTTTTTAAAATCTTTAGTGAGATTGACAGGCTTGTATTAAAATGACATCTAAAGTAGAAATATTTCTTTCTTATTCTACTCAGGAGCAATTAGATCTTTTCAAAAAAGATGAGTTGATTCAACTTGCCAGAAAATATGATCTTTCTCAAGTAAAGGCTTCTTTAACGAAACAAGATATCAAAAAGATTTAGGTCTAATATTTGGTAGAACAGAATGTTTTGGAAACAATATTTCGGTCAGTAAGTCTGCATCAGACTCTGACATTAAACTAAAGGAATAAAAAATAAAATTCAAGATGGAATTAGAGTTGAAGAAGCTGGAATTTCAGGAAAGGAAGAGAGAAAGACAATATGACAAAGCGGAATAAGAAAGACAATTACAATATGACAAAGAGAAGGAAGAAAGGGAATATCAATAAAGAATGAAACAATTAGAGCTGGCAAGTGAAAAACACCATCATACTTCAAATCCAAATTTAAGTTTTGATTTAACAAGGAATATTAGATTAGTGCCCCCTTTCAGAGAAAAAGAAGTAGATAAATACTTCATCCATTTTGAAAAAGTTGCAGAAAATTTAAAGTGCCCAAGGGAGCATTGAACTCAGTTATTGCAATGTGTACTCACTGGTAAGTCTAGTGAGATTTACACTTCACTGTCTGTTCACCAAAGTGGTGACTATGATGTGGTTAAAGAATGCATTCTAAGGGGTTAAAAGTTTCAGAAATTATTTCATGAGTTACTCCCTGAGGCTTATTGGCAAAAATTCAGAAATTACAGAAAAGAAGCTGGACAAACTCATGTCGAATTTGCTAGAAAAAAAAGAGCAGTTTTTTGATAGATGGTGCTTAGCCAAGAAAGTCGAACAAGATTATCAAAATCTCAAGCAAATGATATTAATTGAAGAGTTCAAAAGCTGTGTCCATAGTAACGTTAAAATTTATCTCGATGAGCATAGGATTGAAATCTTTGAAAATATTCATTGACACATCAAGTTAATTTTGTTAACAAGACTTCTACTCAACAGTCTTCTGGCAGAAAAGTAATTCAGCCTAATACGAGCCCTTTAAAAACTCAAAATAGCACAACTTTTAAAAATCAAACTACAGAGAGTAGAGTGCGGCTTTGTTAATGTTCCTCTCTATTGTGTAAGTTTGTCATCAGACTTAGTGTTAGGACCTGTGACATTCAGAACAGTCTCGCTTTTACCAGTTGAGGACATTCTTTTATTGCTAGGCAACGACTTAGCTGGAGATAAGGTTGTGGTTAATCCACTTGTAACTGACAAGCCTGATTTGGATCAGAACGTTGATCCAATTGAAAAAAATTCCCTGATATATTTCAAGCTTTTGCAGTTACCAGAGCTATGGCAAAGAAAGCTCTTGAGAATGATGTTGATGAAACCAGTATTCATTTAGCTGACATGTGTATTGGTCAGGCTTTTGATGAGGTCACTTTTACTCCTTGTTTGGATCAATCAGAAGGTATTGATCATAATGATCCTCTCTTAACAACTAATTTTCTTTATTCTAATCAGAGTGATAAACGACAGTCACTTGTCGTCGATCAGGAGAAAGATCCTGAGATCTCCTGTTTGTTTCAAAGGACCATAAGTGAGACTGAAGCCAATGAAGTTCCTGTCTGTTATTTCATTAAAAATGGAATCTTTATGAAAAAATGGAGACCTCCCGAGGTACCAGCTGGTGATGAGTTGTCGGTGAACTATCAAATAGTAGTTCCAAAACCTTACAGACATGTATGTAGAGCATATTTTAATAGGAAGCCAACAAAATTACTTCTCAGAATAAACATCAGATTAAGCCCAAAGATTCGTTTATGCTTGTACTACCAGATATTAATTCTCTGATCATCTTTACATTTTCTCTACCTTTTAGGTCATGTCTTTGTTTTTAAACATCTGTTGAAATAAATTAAAGAAAACTGACATACATGTGTATATTCATCCTTCCACATCAACTACACTGACACATACATGTACTCTAACTTCCACCAATGTTTCTTTTTGAATCAGATAGTTTAGGTTATTAATTCTTCAGAGAGTATTTTCCATGATGCCATACGGAATTTTCACTTGCTGTGAAGTACATATGTAATTGATATGGAATAAATTGTCTGATTCCATGACTTTTTCTGTCCATATCTCTTCCATATGGAATCCATAAGAAATTTCTGTACGGGATTTCATATCGATTGCCGCAGATCTTAGTAAACAATATATGCTAGCCCACATTTATAAGAGTTGAACTGTACGTTTTCATCAAGTATTTAAAAAACAAAAAAGAGTAACTATTACTTTAATGTTACTGCATCGTGACTATCATCTTAACTCTGCCCCTACCCCCCATGACTATGGTAATAAATAATCTGAAAATAAAAAAGTGAACTTATCTAATTAGTAGCAAACAATGAACACCAAAGTCAGCACATCATATATTAAGCAGTTTCCTCAAAGAGTTGCCATTTAGTTAATGAGAATCCCAAAACTGATTATGATACATTTGATTGGGAAAGGAATTTACTTTCCTTACCTTGCTTATGGGGCCAGGGGCCCAGAGTGGTCTAAAGCACTCTCCGTTATGGATCACTACCATCTCACCTCTGCCTGCGTGAGTTCGAGTCCAAGATTCGCCTAATGTAGTTATGTCAGAAAGCTTGCCAGTAGTTTCTCGTTGGTCAGTGATTCTCCCTGGGAGTTTTGCTGGTTTCTTCCTCTACCAATAATACTGGCCACAATGTATAAATATCAAGTACTGAAAAATGGTGTTAAACCCTACAAAAACAAAACAAACTTATGGGGCCCCGAGTGGTCTAAAGCGCTCACCATTACTGATCACTGCCATCTCCCCTCTGCCTACATGACTCGAGTCTCAGTTTCAGCCAATGTGAGAAAGTTCCCCAGTAGCTTATCGCAGGTCGGTGGTTCTTTCCGGGGTTTTCCCGGGTTCTTCCTGCACCAATAATACCGGCCGCCATGTATAGCCTATCATGTGCTGAAAAATGGCGTTAAACTCTACAAAAACAAAACAAAATAATATTTTGGGGCCCCGAGTGGCCTAGTGGTCTAAGGCGCTCACCGTTACGGATCACTGCCATCTCACTTCTGTCTACTGTCTCAGTTTCGGCCAATGTGAGAAAGCTTGCCATTAGCTTTCTGGGGTTTTCCCGGGTTCTTCCTCCACCATTAGTACTGGCGGCCATGTATAGCCTGTCTTGTGCTGAAAAAATGGCGTTAAATAATAGTAATAACTCTATTTAGTTTGCTAACTCCTTGAACAAATATGGATAATAATGATGAGTTAACTCATCCTGTGATGCAATGGCCAATTGCTACAGTACTATCAGCTATGTTACTCGTGTGGCTTCTTGGATTGGGCTTGGAATCTGATTGTGTTGGCATTGATAATGCTGTGTTCACCTGTATTCATCTGTCTACTATGAAATTAATTACATGCAACAAAGAGTCATCTAAACACGTAAATTTGTACAAATTCTAATTCTGGTCACATAGGAAAATCGTCCACCCACCCATTTCCTTTCAGAAATGGATCATCCAACTTTGCAAGTCATAAAAAGAACTACGGGCAGGGTAGGACATTCCGGGGGACTACAACGGTCATGTGGTCCACTGCTGTTTCTATTTGCGATTCACTGAGGCCTACTAGATAATTTTTCCATGGACCCACAAATCTTGTCCTCTCTGATGCTTTTTGTGCTCATATTTGCTTTTTTGTATTAGGCCGATTATTGAACTATTCACTTAGGATTTTTAAACATACTATTTCTGTGAATGGTGTACAGATGTCAGACCTTTCCAATTTTGTTTGAAACTTTCTATATTGACATACGCAATGTTAATGACAATCGCTTATGGAGACAGTCACGTGCCACTTGTTACAATCACTAAAAAGGTGCCCTAAGTTGATTGCACATGTCTTAAATATTGGAGTGGAAAACTCCAATTTCGACTTCCAGAAAAGGGTCTATAAAGACCATAATACTTAGCCTGAAGTGGATTTTGAGAAATGGGCACCAAGCTGAAAATTCCTTTCTTTTGTAGTTAATTTAATTTTAATTGATTGAAGACTATTTATTGCTGCTTTACAAGCCTTGGACATCAATATAATCTTTGATATTATTCTCTGAATCTTCTGTTGAAGAATGTTTCTCTTTTAATAATTTCATAGTCCACAGACAGAATGTACAAAAACCTAGTTCAAAAGGACTAAAATCTAATGATTCTTGAACTGATTACCCAAAAGCAAACAACAGCAAATGAAGACCCTCATCACATTATTTTCCTGTGTGAAAGCAATATGATCAAACTGTTGGATGCATAACATGTAAACATTGATCAGACTGAACAGTTATAGATTGTACAAAAAGTATCAATTTGTACTTTGGTATTTTTTTCTTGAGATTACAAAAAGGAATTCCCTTTTGAAATATTTGGAAGCACTTCAAGAGTTTCATCCTTTGTGATGTCAAGACCTATCTTGATGAGCAAAAGGTAGAAACCCAATGGAAGTTGCTGCTGAACAATAATTCCTTGACTCTTTACATTTTCCTTTCAACAGATCTTTTTGGTTAAAAAACAATCCCATCTCAGTCTCATAAGAGTACTTCCAAGTATAAATCTGGGACAATTGATAGAAATTATACTTCTGATAAGAATGATCATAAATCCTTATCTCTTACTACATGCACCTATGCTAAGAAGAAAGGAACTTTAGTTTTGATTATTAAAATTGAAAAATAAGTAATAAAATAAAGACAGAACTACCTGTTATTCCAAAATTCCTATTTCCAAGAGGCCAAGGGCAGGGACATGCATTGGAAGCAATACGTTTCTTGTGTCAAACAAACACCCCATCCGATTTTATTACGTAATTTTTACGCAATTGTTGGTGATTCTGCAAAGACTATTCCTATTAAATATTAAAGTTGCTTCTCAGACTTTTCTTATTGAGTACTTTGCCTTTGTCTGTTAGTGAAAGTGTTCTTATTCAGGAAGTAAAGTGCCACTTTCATAATATTCCTCTCCACACTGTCAATTTGGAATCTGACTTAGTCATAAGACCTGGCTTGGATAAAAAAAAATTGCCCATATTGAAAATGAAATCCTTTATTGATACTCAGCTTGTGCAGTTATTAGCGATACATGGCAAAATGAACTCTTGAGAATGATGTTAATAGGAAAACTTTTCATTTAGCTGACATGTAAGTCTTATGATGATGTCACTTCTGTGTGATTTGTGTTTTTAACACAGCTGTAACAATTTGCAAGTCATATCGCTACATTATCTGCATTTTGTCAGTTTATAGTGATGTCTATCAAGGGGCATCATACTGCAGACATATAACATAATGTCCCACCCAGTCATGTTATTAAGACACCATACCGACCATTCCTGGTAGTGTATTATACTATTTTCATTTCTTTTACAAATATGGTCAAGATTTCTTCTGCTTCTTACATGAATAACATTGACATGTGTAATTTATTTTAAGAGTTTATCGTGAACTTTCTCTGGGACAATAAATGAACAACAGCTGGCTTTTCATTTGACATCTATTTAAACATAAACATGGAAACTAGCATTTCAACATGGCCTTTGCTTTTCAGATGTTCATCACAATTATATTTCCCTTTACCACATTATCATCATAATCTGAAATGCTTTCAATTCACATCATATTTTAAATAACTTCTAAATGATACATGTAAGTTATTTTTTATCAGGAGGAAGTGAAGTTGTTGCAACTACTGGAAAAAAATTAAATTAGTCTTTACAAATTATTACATAATTACACAAATTGTTGCTTTGTGGAACAACTGATCTGAGAACGATTTCATATGCAATGAATTTAATCCAGACTGGAATGATTTGAATTCTGTCCAGAACGCTACCATTTTTACCATATGTATACATGTCGCAACATTCCTATACATTTTGAAAAAATATGAAAACAAGGATCATGAAAAGTTCACAGAACAATAAATGACCATAGAAGAACCACCATGATGTAATTAAGTGTTATGAGTTTGAATACTAACAGGATGACTTTCAGGTTCTGATTTATGGAGTTGATATTTTTTTTAAACTTTTCCTAATACAGGCCTTCTTTGAACACTTGCACTATAGTATAGTATTAACAAATAATAAATCTTCCACATTCATACACACTTAAGAAAACTTATATAATTTTATACATGCAACATTCAACATTTTTACGAATTTTGGGTCCTACTTTTACAAAAACCAAAAACATTTGCACTCCTGTCAAAAATCATCATGTAACCGATCAGAGGTTGTAAGGTTGATTAGGATGCTTGCTATATATGTCCATAAGGTTTTTACTTGAGATAAAGAGTTGTAATGTTATTAAACATTACTGAAATTCTATCATATTTACATGCCTAAAAATAGTCTTAATATTGGCATATTTATTTTGCAATAGAATCAACATTTTTATTTCTGACCAACTTGTGCGCAAATCATGTAACATTGACAGAACAAAAATGGCAGTCATAAAACTTGATTACGGCTTAATGTTTCTTGTGTATTGTTATTTTGAGTAGATAGCACTAACATGCACACAATTAAACTCAAATAAATACAGAATTTCCTTTGATATTTTTAAATAACATATGTACATCTTGCATAACATTTGTGGAACAGAAATGACAATCATAGTAACTTGATTCTTGCCTTTTATCTAGGAAAGTTAGGCAGTATAACATGATGATTACTTTGGCAGCTAAGTTTTTCAACAAAGTTGGCAGAGTAAGGGGCATAGAATAAGCTGAATACAAAATATTATGAATATAACTGGTACAACTACTTCCGGCACCAAATCTGTCAACTGCCAAAAATATTTTATGAATTTTACATATAGAATTAAAATTTTGTTTGTCCATCCTTATTACAGGAGTTATATTTTCTACCCTAACAAGAGTTTAATATAATTTAATGGAACATGAAACAATGATGTATGTTTTGTTGTTTTGTGCCAATTGCAAATGGGCACGAACATCTTGATGGATGACAAGTACAGGATAAATGGACACAATTTATATACATGTTAACCATACAGATACTGAAGCTGAAGCACTGATTATTCGCCTTCATGCCTGGCTTACCTCAGGCACTCCCTCAGCAAGAAGAAGTCCTTGGGCTTAGTTGCCAGTTGCAGCATTCAAGCCAGGAGATCTTCTACATCCAAGGTGTATGATGCCAGGTGGAGAATCTTTTGTAATTGGTGCTGTAGGAAACATGTCAATCCTCTCTTTCTCTCTGTAAAATATGTTACTGATTTCCTTGTGTTTCTATTTGAGAACAAAGGATGTTCAGTATGTGCTATCAAAGGCTGTTCTGCTGTGATTGCCAACAGATACATTATCGCAGTGGAGGATGGCAGTCATATTAAATATTTTGAGATGCAGAGACCTGTCTCATGCTCTCTTATGCTCAGATGCAACCTTTCTTGTGTTTATGGTCTTTGACCAAAACCCACTATGAATCTTCGAGTGAGGTCTCTTTTCAGGACCTCTCACTCAGAATTTTGCTTTTACTCTCTGTAGTGTCTGGGAGAAGATACAGCAAGATTCCTGCCTTATTTATTGACATAGACTGTCTCCGGTTTAAAAGAAATTGCTGTTTTTTTTTGTATTACTGGAGATTTAGGAAAAATTCAGCTGCCTTTGGTGACTCCACTTCATATAGAAATCCCCAGTCACAGTTGAATCTGTGCTGGGGATGATCATGATAGATTCTTATGCGGAGTTAGTACCCTTTGTTTCTACCTTGATGCATAAAGAGATAACAGGAAGATCAAGAAACATCTTTTTCTTCCTCTTGAGAGCTCAATAGACATTTCTGCTGCCACTATCTTGTGGTGAATTGAAACCACAATTAAGAGAAAATATCAGTCACTTTTCAATCCAGACAGCTCTTTGTTGAATCTTCAAGTCTATAGACTCAAGCCATTGCTATCTCATGAGCTTACCGTAATTACTCTTCCTTGGAGAATCTTGTGAAGGCAGCATTTTGGCATTTTTCCATGTTAATTTCTCCTTCTACCTCCGCTCATTAGGTCAACAAAGTACAGGCACTTTTTCTCTGGGACATATCATTCTGGCATAACATGTGACCCAGAGAAAGAACAATATTTTCTAATTGAAGGAATGTATCTCCCTAATTAGTGAGTATATTCATTTTCTGTGTTTTAATTAGTTACATTGAGAGCAACAGCCTACCCACCTAACTGACAAATTTAGCTACATAATAAGAATGGGCAATGAATTGCTGCTTTTAAAATCTAGTTGGGGTGGGTGGGGGTTAAACTCATTTTAATTATGCAATACTTGCCCATTGCTATTGTCAAATTTCCTCATCCCACCACATTGTGATATTCTGGAGGAATCCTCATCTAACAACCAGATACTGACAGTTTACTCTCATAGGGAGCATTTAATCACATCAAATGGAAAGTGGTTTTTCACCATAAGAAACAGAATGCTAAACAGTAGTGATTGGTAAGCATTGCATAATTAAGATTAGTTTTACACCCCTACCCCAAATACACACACACACAGACACACACACACACATATAACTACAGTTTCCCCACATGAGCTTAAAAAATCTGGAAGAATTGAAATATTGAAGTGGGCAAAGTGTGATTACTGTGATGGCTTGGTTCATCTCAAATTCTGTATGCCTGTGATATATGTTGCTTATTGGGATCATTTTGCTTGTCCAATTTGCAGGTTATTCATTAGAATGAAATGTGTTTTCTCCTTCCAAGATTATGTTTAAGATTTATACAACTTGTACTGATTTTTTTCTGAAATATGGCATTAAAACCTACAACACCATAAACTTTAAATATGAAAACACTGAACATGAATATGATACATTTACACTAACAAAATGTGTTTATATTATATATACAACACAATATTTCTACATCAAGATAAGATATTGCTTGAGACCAATGTGAAATACTAATATGCAGTGAGAAATAGAAGACACAGTTCAAATAAAAGAACATAAACACACACACATATATTTATACATTATTTCTGGCTTTGTTCCTACCGTTCGAGTCTTATTTCCCCCATTCTGTTGAAAAGAAGCTGCTTCTCCATTAATTTTAGTCACTCCTGATACCCATCCATAGAATACCTTATTGATTCCGAATTTACTTTTGAATTTAATGAAGATTATAATAAGGCAGGCATGTAATTATTATTCATACTAATCCATACAATACCTTATTGATCCAGAATTTACCTTAGAATTTAATGAAGATTATAATAAGGCAGGCATGTAAATATTATTCATACTGCATTCTTGAGCTAGGCAATAAATTGCTTTCTATTTACAGTATGCAAGAATGCTGCTATTTCTGGGTGTGCTGATTCACAACGGGTGAATTCTTCGCTGACCTTCAAATGTCAATACATTGGAAAGGGAGATGTTGAAGCTAGCTACTGGTATAATGGTTCTAATTTGGATATTCTTGTATTAAGACCAACTTCTAACGTACCACACTGTGATGTGTTCTCAAGGACTAATATTTCCTTTGATCCACACCGGATAAACTACACGTGTAATAATTTGAGTAATGTGTACACCTTGACAATTAATCCATTACAGAAGCTAGACAATAATGTAACTTGGTTATGCACATTTGTAGATCCAGAACCTGGTCCTGTAAAAGCAGAGTGTATCATACATCTTTCAGGTAAAGGATGAGGAATTGTTTAAAGAAAAATGCATTCATTTGCCTGTAATTAGTCATCTTTTAGTAACTTTGATTAACACCTAATATATTTGTTATGAGAAACAAACATCTTATAATTCAATGGCTTCTATTCCATTGTGATCAACATTTAAAAATCTGATTGTGTTGGTCTAAAGAATCACAAAGTACTGGAAGTATTCTTTATTGTTTTTCATTGCTCTGCAATACAACATGGATAATACTTATTTTAAAAGGGGTTTGAACCCTTTTGAGGAAAATGTACCCAAAATGCATTCGAGACAAAATACCTGATTGGCCTAAGTGACATGCTGACATGCCAGCTGTTTCGAGTTGCTGTAGGCATGATATAAGAATATTTTATGTCCAGCAGTTTCAGTTAGCTGCATAGGTTGCAGACCAGTGCAGAATCCAATTTGTTGCATACATATGTTATATTTGTGTGTATTTAAATTCTTTATATTTAGTTATACAGGTTATAGACCAGAAAAGCCTATGTGATGACCATTGTCACATTAGCACAAGTTTGTTACGAATGACCACTAAACTACATGGAAGGTTGCTTTAATGCTTTTCACATATTCAACATAAGATCTAGTTGGTTGTAAATTGAACAGGTGTCACTTGGACAAGGATGAATAGCTTGCCTTGATGCTTTTCACATATTCAACATAAGATCTAGTTGGTTGTAAATCAAACAGGTGTCACTTGGACAAGGATGAATAGCTTCAGCTTGCCAGACAATATTATCTTTCTCAAGCGAATGTTTCTTTAGAGAAGCGAGATATAAAAATTCATTTTGGTCCTATATTTAGTGGAAAATAACTTTTGGTGCTTTGGATTTGATTATTGAGTCTCTGTCTGACTCTGAAATGAAAGTAATAGAATATTAATTTAAAAAGCAGATGGAAATTGAGTTAAGAAAGCTTTCAGTTGACTTCAAAAAGGGAAAGAAGAAAGACCAATGCAATTGCAAAAAGAAGAAGGAAATACAGTTGCTGAAGGAGGATAAGGAAAGAGAGTGAGAAGAGGGAAAAATGTAAATGAGAAAATCAGATATGGAAATGCAGAGAAAGAGAAAATTAAGAATAAAAGAATTAGAACTTGTAAATGGAAAACGCTCACCCTTTTACACACCAATTCAGGTTCTTTTTTATGTTACCAGAAATAATAGATTAGTACACTCTTTCAAAGACAAAGAAGTAGATAATTAATTAACTAATTTTCAGAAAATTGTTGAAAATATAAAATGGCCAAGAGCAAATTGGACTCTTGTTATTACAAAGTGTACTTAATAGCAAAGCTTGTGAAATCTACACGTCACTGTCAGTGCAGCAGTGCTAATTATGATGTGGTTAAGTAACGTTTCATGAAGGGTTATGAGTTACTACCTGAAACACAGGCAAAGGTTTATTAACTGTCAAAACTGGACAGATCCATGGCAACTTTATCAGAGTTAAAGAACAATTTGGTTGGTCTAGATTATAATTGCTTCAGACAACTTGACTTATTTTAAGAGTTCAAGAATTGTACCCATAGTGATCTCAAGACCTAACCTGATAAGTAAAAGGTTGAAACTTCAGAAAATGATGCTTGTACATATTCTTCCAGACACTTCAAATCTCAATCACAACTTTTAGGATTCAAACTTCTGATAAGACTGATCAGAAATCCTTATGTCTCTTCTATCTTGGCCATAGAGATCCTTCAGTTTTCAAATTTTCATGCTTAACCTACAAACTTCATCCTCTAATAATATTACTTTTCTGCTATCTAGTCTAAAGCAAAGAAAGATAAAGTTAATTAATTACAGAAAACCTCTGATCAACATTGTCTTCTGCTTTCAGCATATTTTTATCATACCCCACAGGAGCCAGATGTTTTAATTAAAAAAATATAAAATTTAAATTATATATATATATATATATATATATATATATATATATATATATATATATATATATATATATCTATATTATATATATATATATATATATTATATATATATATATATATATATATATATATGTATATATATATATATATATATATATATATATATATATATATATATATATATTTATATATATATATATATATATATATAGTTAGTTAGTTAGTTAGTTTGTACAGATAATGGTTATTTTGATAAAACGTTAGACTTATGTGGTATAGGCCGTAATGTCAATAATGCACCACTCCGACTGCTTATAATTGCTTCTGGTTTATATATGTTGTTATTTGTACTTGTATTGAGTACATTTTGACACAGTAGTTAGTGTTTTTTTGTTTTAATTTACCAAATTACACCAGATCATAGAAATAGTGATGTCTTGAAAAAGAAAACAATATCAAACATCTAAATTCCTATCGTAAATGCAGTACCGTGGTCTAAGGGGGGGGGGTATGATAATGCTTAGTCATTTTCAAAAAAATTCGAAGAGCAAGTTTAAATTAGGTCTGAAAAATAATGTATCATACGTTTTCTTAAAACTAATATGATCACATATAAAAACCAATAAAATATCCATATAACTTCCATGAAATAATCACGAATGACCAAGAAAAAAATGCCATAATGTTGATGACCCTGGCTGGTATGCTCAGCTGCAGAAATCTCCAGTCAGGATAATCATTGTTTACATATTTCGGTTTTTATGGCAAATTGGCAACCAGTGACTAAATAACTAGAATATGCTATTTATGACAGTAATGGACTAAAATGTTAGAACAAAGTCATTGAAAGCTTTTATAGCAAATACATTTTGGCCAGAAAATATTTACCGATATTATTCCAGAACTACTCCGGTTCAGTAACACACATAAAGATCTATGTGAACATTTATACAGTACGATATCATTTTTAGAACAATATTCAGCTTTATTTATATTTCACCAATATTGTGGGATGTTTGTATGATGAATTTTCATGAACATTTTATGAATATAATGATATAGGTATTTAATACACATTTTTTTTGATAGAAATATCTTGGTGATAAATCAAAGTACTTGAGTTGTACATGAACCAAGTTTATGACATTTCAGGAACTTCAAAGATATTATAATTGCTCATGAACTTCAAGTACATGATTCATCAAAATTCTTGAAGTGTTCTTGAACTTAGTGAGGAACTTTAATGAACATTTTTTCATGTTTTCAAATGATGAACTGATCATGAACATTTCAAGAAATTTCGGGGTCCCAATTGGCCGTGTGGTGTAAAGCGCTCTCCATCATGGATCACTGCCATTTCACCTCTGCCTGCATGGGTTCGAGTCTTGGGCTCGGCCAATGTGGATATTTGAGAAAGTTTGCCAGTAGCTTCTCGTCGGTCGATGGTTCTCTCTGGGGTTTTCTCGGGTTCTTCCTCCACCATTATTAATGGCTGCCATGTATAGCCTATCTTGTGCTGAAAAATGGTGTTAAACCCTATAACAACAACAACAGCAACAAGAACTTTCATGAACATTCATGAACAGTTCATGATTGTTAATGAAGTCATGAATATGTGTTCATGGGGGCAAACTTGGAAGAATATGATTTAATCATATTGTTATGGTACAGGAAAATATTGAGACAAGGGTGTTTGTTTGCTGCTAGGGAGTTTGTCCAAGAATCATTGGGCTTTTAGTCCTTTTAAACTAGTTTTTGGACATGCTGTTCATGGACCATTGAAGTTTTTAAAAGGGAAACTTCATGTAACTGAGGATTAAGAAATTATCAGCAATCATTGTGACAGTGTTTATGGTTTCAGATATACGTTGTCAAAGGCTTGTTATGTAGCAAGAACTAATCTTCACTCTGCTCGTTAAAATTAAATTAAGGTATGACAAAAATACAAAGAAAGGAGTTTTCATCCTGGTAATAGAGTTCTGACTCTCTTTCCCATACCTAAAAATCCTCTTCTGGCTCAGTAGTATGGTCTTTGTACAGTTGAAAGAAGGTAGGTGACTTAAATTATGTCATTAATAGTCCTGGCAGGCGAAAACAGAAATAGCTTTGCATTATAAATATGTTCAAGGAGTAATCATTCGATCAGTTTACCTGAACAGAACCTGTCGGACAAAGTGATGATTTAAATGATGGCATGCAATCCAACTGTAGTGACTAAGTTTTGACCAATCTTCAGAAGTTTTTAATAATGCCGACAAGAAACTTTCACATCTACAACTACAAAAAAAGAATGAATTAAAACAGCTATTGTTGGAATATGAGAACTTGGTTCCAAACATTCCAACATGAATAAATACAATCTACAATAACAAATTTTAGATTCTGCTGTTGTGAAACAGCATCCTTACAGGATTTTTTAAGAAAAGTTCAGTACATGTATTTGGTAAAGAATGATGTCATTGAACCAGTCAAAAATTCACTGTTTATTCCAGTGACAAAACCAGACAGTACTTTCAGACCCTGATCCTAACCCTAACCCTCTTTCAATAACTTCAATGGTCCACGCACAGTGTGTCCAAAAACCAGTTCAAAGGGACTGAAGCCTAAGGATTCTTGAACTGATTCTCTAACAGCAAACAATAATAAATGAATGCCTTCATCCCAATCTTTATTCGTATCAAAACAATATGATCGGATCATATTTTTCAAAGTCTGATGGAATCTTTGTAATGCCCCTTGGTTCTCAGGGTAATAGGTAGAAGATTTGAATTGCTGAATGCCCAATTTATACATAACTTGTTGGAAAATTCCAGACATGAAGTTTGAACCTTGATCAGACTGAACAGATTTGGGACTGAGTAAAAAACTTTATCAAAGCTTTTTCTATTGTTTTAAATTTTATATTCCTCAATGGAATTGCCTCAGGAAACTTTGTTGACGCACACATAATGGTCAACAGGTATTGGTTTCCTGACTTGGTCTTGGGTAAGGGACCTACACAGTCTACCATAATTCTACTAAATGGTTCGTCAAAGGCAGGAATAGGTTGTAGATGACCCTTAGGTATCTTCTGATTGGGTTTTCCTACCATTTGACAAGTATGACAAGATCTACAGTATTTGACAACATCACTTTTGATTTTTGGCCAATAGAAGTGAGTCAAGATCTTGCGATAAGTTTTATTAATCCCTAAATGACCAGCCAAAGCAGTTTTATGGGCCAGATTAAGTATTTCCTGTCTGTAACGTTTTGGAACTACTATCTGATAGCTCACCAACCACTCATCACCAGCGGGTACCTCGGGAGATCTCCATTTTCTCATAAGTATTCCATTTTTAATGAAATAACAGATAGGAACTTAAGTAGCTTCAGTCTCATTTATGGCCCTTTGAAACAAACAGGAGATTTCAGGATCTCTTTCCTGTTCGACGACAAGTGACTGTCGTTTATCACCCTGATTAGAATAAAGAGAATGAGTTGTTAAGAGAGGATCACTATGATCAATACCTTCTGATTGATTTAAACAAGGAGTAAAAGTGACCTCATCAAAAGCCTGACCTATACACGTGTCAGCTAAAGGAATATTGACCTCATCAACATCATTCTCAAGAGCTTTCTTTGCCAGGGCTCTGGTAACTGCACAAGCTTGAAATATATCAGGGAATTCTTTTCCAATTGGATCATCTTTCTCATCCAAATCAGGCTTGTCAGTTACAAGTGGATTAACCACAACCTTGTCTCCAGCTAAGTCATTGCCTAGCAATAAATGAATGCCCTCAACGGGTAAAACCGAGACTGTTCTAACTGTCACAGTTCCTGACACTAAGTCTGATGACAAATTTACACAATAGAGAGGAACATTAACAAAGCCGCACTCTACTCCTTAAATGAGAACACTTGCATTAGAATAAGACTTCTCAGAAAAAGGCAAAGTACCTAACAATAAAAGACTCTGAGAAGCTCCTGTGTCCCTTAAAAGTTTAATAGGGGTGGGATTGGCTGAATCACCCAAGGGTGATATAGAACCCTTTGATATGAATGGTTCATAATTCTCTATAATAAAATCAGACTGGGATTTATTAATCCCAACAAATGTATTGCTTTCAATACATGACCGTGATCTTGACCTTGACCTCTTAGAAATAAGAGCATTTGGAACAGGGTGTCTTGATTCTGATGCCTATTTTTCAATTTGTAGCAATCAGAAAAAAAGTGTCCTTTTTTCTTAAAATAGGTACATGTCGCAAGAGACAAGGATCTAGAATCAAGCTTCTCTGAAGTTTGATTTTTGAAAGTTGTGCTATTTTGAGTTTTTAAAGGGCTCGTATTAGGCTGAATTACTTTTCTGCCAGAAGACTGTTGAGTAGAAGTCTTGTTAACAAAATTAACTTGATGTGTCAAAGAATATTCGTCAGCAGCTCGAGGAGCATTTTCCAAGATTTCAATCCTATGCTCATCGAGATAAATTTTAACGTTACTATGGACACAGTTTTTGAACTCTTCAATTAATATCATTTGCTTGAGATTTTGATAATCTTGTTCGACTTTCTTGGCTAAGCACCATCTATGAAGCAACTGCTCTTTTTCTCTAGCAAATTCGACATGAGTTTGTCCAGCTTCTTTTCTGTAATTTCTGAATTTTTGCCGATAAGCTTCAGGGACTAACTCATAACCCCTTATAATGCATTCTTTAACCACATCTTAGTCACCACTTTGATGAACAGACAGTGAAGTATAAATCTCACTAGCCTTACCAGTGAGAACACATTGCAATAACTGAGTCCAATGCTCCCTTAGCCACTTTAAATTTTCTGCAACTTTTTCAAAAGGAATGAAGTATTTTTCTACTTCTTTTTCTCCGAAAGGGGGCACTAATCTAATATTCCTTGCTAAATAAAAATTTAAATTTGGATTTGAATTATGAAGGTGTTTTTCACTAGCCAGCTCTAATTCTTTCATTCTATATTGATATTCCCTTTCTTCCCTCTCTTTGTCATATTGTAATTGTCTTTCTTTCTCCCTTTCCTGTCTCTCACTCTCTCTCTCTCTCTCTCTCTCTCTCCTCTTTTTCATATTGTAATTGTCTTTCTTTCTCCTCTTTGTCACATTGTCTTTCTTTCTCCTCTTTGTCACATTGTCTTTCTTTCTCCTCTTTGTTATATTGTAATTTTCTTTCTCCCATTCCTGTCTCTCTCTCCCTTTCCTGAAATTCCAGTGTAGCGTTCTACAAAGATTGGGGTGGGGTACTTCCAAAATATTAATTAAAATATTATGGAAGTTCTACCTGGCTCCTGAATTTAAATTTAGATAAAATAAATCAGGGTCCCACCCCTATCTCGATTCTGATTGGGTAGCGCTGGGACCCTATCCACTCGACTTATTCAATCTAGCGGTCAGTCAGCGTATCTAGAAGATAAGGCACGCCCATTCCTTCTGGCAGCTTATTTGATGTACAAAACATCCTTAAAGCCCAAGGTGCTAATTACACTTCTGACGACTTGGGTCGGCTTCCTCTCTTAACTATGGCAAACTTACGTAAGGGATGGTGTTAGCCTGCGGTCATTTGAAACAATAAACAGTGAATTGTCCGACTTACTTGATCACACATGGTTCTAATTTAATTTTAGGTCGGGCAACGCCACATCCAGCTTCTTCAACTCTAATTCCATCTTGAATTTTAATTCTAATTATTTTAGTTTAATGTTGGTCTGATGCAGACTTACTGACCGAAATCAAAGCACTTTTTCCAAAACATTCTTTTCTACCAAATATTGGACCAAAATCTTTATGATATCTTGTTTCGTTAAAGAAGCCTTGACTTCAGAAAGATCATATTTTCTGGCAAATTGAATCAACTCATCTTTTTTTGAAAGATCTAGTAGCTCCTGAGTAGGATTAGAAAGAAATATTCCTACTTTAGATTCATTTTAATACAAGCCTGTCAATCTCACTAAAGATTTTTAAAAAAAATTCGAAAACATGGGGTACTCAAATTTAAAACAAAAGTTTTCTAAAAACATTCTAGCCAAATTAAAATCTATCTTAATCCCAGACGAGCCCCCAATTTCTATGTTACATACTTAGGCTCGAATAAACAGCAACATACAAAGAGTGAAAATAACAAGCTTGTAAAACTTAATAAACAATTTATTGAGTACAAATATTTTTCAGAAAAGAAAAATAAACTTACGGTTTTAAGAATCAATTCCAAAATCAATCCAAAAATAATTCAGAATATTATCCACTAGAGAAATTGCAATAGTCTTGGTAATAAAAATGTCCAAATAATTCTAAGTTCGAATTCCAGCGAAGTATACAATATGGAAGACGATGTCTCTTGATCAATTCTGTTCTTGTTAATGAAAATCTATGGGCACATATTCTTTTCCAGATAACTAACAAAATAATTCCTCTTGATCCAAACGAATTGACACAATTTCCAGTACACGGTAATTAAAAATAACTCAATAAAAAACACACACAACATAGTATTCTAAAAGTCTAAACTTCTACTGAATATCTTTCCAAAACATAGTTTATATATCTGTTTTTTATGTACACAAGGGGTCATATGATCTTCTAGAAACTATCAGAACAAATTTACGTTCAAAACCTCGCGTACAAAACGTATGATCCAACTAAAATTAGAAAGATGTTTTAATAAAACTTCACAATGTCCTTGGAACCAGCCAATTTTTTTAAAAGCTTGTTTACGACTCTGAAACCAGGTCAGAAATGAGGTCAACACCTGGCGTTTATTCTGTAAAGTAAAGGTCACCCCCCTTCAATGAACGAATCTTAAAACTTAAAATGCCAAAATATAAATCTAACGAAGAAAAATAAAAATAAATATAAATGACTTATATCAAATATACGTAACAATACACACATGCACATTGTTTTGTTCTAGACTTGATATTAAAAGCCGATCAAATTTGAAAGTTTTAATTTGGTGCAATTTTTTCTTCTTCAAATCTTATAACATTTACTTACTGTTTTCTTTATACTCAGTTGATAAAGGCTTAGTGAAATGTAGGTGAAGCATATGATAATATTGTTTTTAATTGTGCTACACTTGTGTAGACTGACATTTCATCATCATAAGTCAGACTAAGTTATTTCTTTAGGGTAATGCTGTTATATGCTTGGCTGAACTTCTTTCCAGTCTTTTGCAACCTATATTTGATCAAACTTGGAACATGGACATATATCATCAAGATCTTGGGCAATTTTGAAAGTAAGCATTATTCACACCTTGTAATTCTTGCCTCACATTAACTCACCTTGTTGCCACATATCCATGAGAAATTTGTTCCTGTACCATCTGACCTTATTCTAAAATTCCACTGATCATGGGATAGTGCTTTTACTGTATAAGTTTAATTTCAAGCATTCTTTGTTAACATTTAGAAGAGTCATGAATGCCAGTCTACCTTTGTTTAATGCACAATGGAGCAAAATATTAGAAGTCAGTGTCAGTGTATTCAACGTCATTAGCTTTAGTATTGGTTATAATGCTAAAAGAAATTTTGAGGCCTGTGATGATAGGTACCATACACATATTTGTAAGGTGAAGAACCTAATATCAAAGATTACAATTTTTAATTCCAGATATCACAGATGTTACTGCAGGAGATGGCGGAATTTCAAGCCTTGTGACAATTCCAATCGCCATAGTATTGTGCGTCATAATTGCTTTGACCATAATTGCCATTATATAATCTAGAAGAAAAAGATTCACTGTAAGTTTTATTGATAACATGCAGTTTTACTGTATTTAAATTTTAAGTGTTGTAAAGTATTGATAACACATGCAGTTTTACTGTATTTAAATCTTAAGTGTTGTAAAGTATTGATAACATGCAGTTTTACTGTATTTAAATTTTAAGTGTTGTAAAGTATTGATAACACATGCAGTTTTACTATATTTAAATTTTAAGTGTTGTAAAGTATTGATAACATGCAGTTTTACTGTATTTAAATCTTAAGTGTTGTAAAGTATTGATAACACATGCAGTTTTACTGTATTTAAATCTTAAGTGTTGTAAAGTATTGATAACACATGCAGTTTTACTGTATTTAAATCTTAAGTGTTGTAAAGTATTGATAACACATGCAGTTTTACTGTATTTAAATCTTAAGTGTTGTAAAGTTTTGATAACATGTAGTTTTACTGTAATTAAATCTTAAGTGTTTTAAAGTATTGACAACACATGCAGTTTTACTGTATTTAAATCTTAAGTGTAATGAAATATTTAGAACACAGATGGTTTATAATCCATTACATCCGAAGTGTAAGAAGGAGTTTGAAAAACATTGTTGGCTTCTCATATTAGGTCTAAAGAAAAAAACATTGCTATTGCTATTGTTATGTATATTTGATTTAATTTATATTTGGTTTAATTTGTGTTTCATTTGATTTGATTTCGGGTTTTGGAATCTTATTATTTTCTTTACAATTCAATTTAAAGTAATTTTGTTTACAAGGAATTTTACATTTTCCAGAAATTTCAGTTTAACCTGAATCTTTCCATAAATACTTAATAAACAGAAACACTTGTTTCTATTTTTAACTTAGTTCTTGGCTTTGACTGAGGGTCAAGTAAACAACTTTTACTTGGAATAAATTGATTGGTTATATCAAGAACATACAGGGCCACGTGATTTCTGTATGTAAACATGATCACGTGATCATCTATTTTGCAATGAGACATTGCAAAAATGGTGAAATACTTAGTATTATTAGTGATGTTTAGAGAGAGATATCTTAGAGAGTGTTAGGTCTATTAAAACTTGATGTCCAGTTTTCTTCTGTTGGACCAGAATTGAAGTTTTTTAAGTTTTGGGATTTTTTTCTTTTTATTATTATTTTTTTGTTGTTGAGGTTTTGATTTTTTTTTAAAAATATCAGATTCTAAAAGATTAATTCTTTCCTCTGGAAATATTTTGAGTTCATACAGAATTCTTGAACAAAGACTTTTCTTAAATTTTATTTGGATTTCCAAAACCGGAGGATTAATTATTGTGTTTCTACAAGGAACTGTAGATGTAAGCACAGTACAGATTACAGCATACATCATCGCCTTCCATCTTGGATTCTTTGTGGGGACTCAAACTTGGAATCATTATAACATTTCAATATTAGGACTTCAAAAAGTTTATATATTTTTATTTTTACAGAATTTCTCCAGGGAAATAAATTATTTATTATATTTTCCAAGCTTGTTGTTTTCACTCTTTCTTTTGTTACTGTTTATTCGAGATTAAACACGTATCATAAGAATTGGGTGCTCGTCCAGTACATTTTTTTAATATGGCTAGAATATTTCAGAATTTTTTTTTTAATTTGAATTTTCCTTGTTTTTGAAATTCTTTTTCCCTAAAATGTCATCAAAAGTAGAAATCTTTCTTTCAAATCCTACCCAGGAACAATTAGACTTTTTAAAAAAAAAAGATGAATTGATTCAACTTTCCAGAAAATACGATCTTTTGGCTTCCTTAACGAAACAAGAAATAAGAAACATTTTGGTTCTGTGTTTGGTACAAAAGAATGTTTTGGTTAAAAGTGCTTTGGTTTCGATCAGTAAGTCCGTATCAGACTCTTACATGAAAGTAAATGAATTAGAATTCAAATACAAGATGGAATTGGAGTTGAGGAAGATGGAACTTCAGAAAGAATAAAGAAAAAAACAAATGCAAATGACGTTGCAGTTAAAAAAAATAAACAACAAATGTTATTACAAAAAGAACAAATAAAGTTACAATCTGAGAAAGAGGAAGGAGAAAGAAGAACATGCAAATGCAGTTAGATATGGAAGAAAGATGCAGTTACAAAAAGAACAAATGCAAAAGGAAGAATGAGAGATGCAAATGCAAAGAGAGAAGGAAGAGAGGGAATATCAGATGAGAATGAAAGAAATGGAACTGGTATTTAACTGAATTTTCTGTAAAATATAAAATTCCTTGTAAACAAAATTACAATACATCAACATGTAAAGAAAATAAAAAGATTATAAAACCCACAAACAAATCAAATCAAACACAAATTAAATCAAATATAAATTAAATGAGATATACATCATACTATATTCATGTATATAAGACACTATTTACAAGATCCAAAATCTGAAGGAAAACTTACAGATGTGTTTTTCTTTTTTCATCATTCCAAACATGCATAAAAGTATTTGTTTTTGTCGGCATAATTCAATGATTTTATTAAACAACTTCATTTCTGGCAATAGTATTAGTTCAATCACTGTATAAAAACGTATTTATATTTACTAAGTATTTTTCTCATATGAGATTGGAAACAAACCTAGTTAATTTGCTCGTAAATACATCTATTTGGATAATAATTGTTACGATATCACTAATCTAAAGCTACGTTCGGGATGTCTACTGAGTTGTTTTCTTAAAACAAATAAGTTTCACGGTAATATATATATTGTCACGCGTTACAAATATAGTGTCTTTAACTATGCAACATGAAAGAGTAAAACTTACAAGTTTTGTAAAACTTAAAATGTTATTTCTTGAAACTACAAAGTGAAATGGTTAAAAAAATAACTTACAATATGGTGAATGAACTCGTAATATCCGAAAAGTTATAACAGTTACAATAGTTCTGAGTGATCCGAATAAGTTCCAAAGGTATTCCAAATGATGTCACTGCTGTACTGATGTGTCAACAGTACAGATGAAATCAGTAATATAATCCCAAAATGTCTTTAATTCAATTCAGAGTAATTCGAACACATCTATTAATCCAAATTATCTTTAAATAAAAATTAAAGCACATTAATTCCAATGAATAATTAGTTAAATAAATGAATCAATCCTCTCAATGTTACTTATCCAATACCAATAATACTATTAAGATTGTCTAATGCCACGTAATAATTCACATATATAGAAAGATAATACATAATAGGGAGTACTGTAATTCGAGGCCTTGAATGAGTCATTCTTGGTATTTTGAAGTATTCTGTTGGTAAGCAGATCAGAATTTAGGTCCATCAGACCTTTAACTAAAATTAATATTCTGATTTCAAACTTAATTCACTTGATTTTCACCATGTACTTTAGGGAAATAAGCTGCTTGTTGACTTTGCTGTACAAAACCTAGATCTAGAGTTTTAACACCCAATTGAGAAAAATAAGAAAAACAAAGATTTGCAGCTTTTTTTAAATACATATACCACCACTGCAGATAAAAAAGCCTAAGTCCAGATGTTCAAAAGTAGGAGGGGGAGGCAATTCAAAATGTCATGACATTCTACATATGCATGTCAACATGTCTAACAAGATGATTTTGTCTACCTCAAGTGGTTTCAGAAAATGTTTTCTTTTTTTCTTAAAAAGCTAAAAATTTTGTAACAAAAGCATTGAAATGAAAAAGTGGCAGTAATGGTCTAAATATCATCTATATGTGAATACAAGAATTACGTGTTTAACCAAAGTCCTCAATCCATCCATCTAGTCATCAATACATACATACATACATACATACATACATACATACATACATACATACATACATACATACATACATACATACATACATACATACATACATACATACATACATACATTCATACATACATACATACATACATACATACATACATACATACATACATACATACATACATACATACATACATACATACATACATACATACATACATACATACATACATACATACATTGACCTCCAATCGTTTTTGCTTATTGGTTGCAACAAGGTTTTTGTTCAAAAAGTAAAAAGTTGAAAATTGTATAAAACATAAATGAATGAATTCATGAAAGTTTTTGAATATTGAATTGCATCATGTACCTACTAATAGAAATATGACTATTGAATTTCATTTTTTAATTCCAGTGATTTTCGCTTCATCTCAGTAATGTTTTATTTTTATGAAAAGTCCAACTCCATACAGTTCAAACTGTTAAAAATTGCTATAATGGCCAAAACAACTAATTAGGAACATTAAAAAAGTCACTTGTATAAGCCAAGGCTGAATCAACGTGGAAATGAATCTCTTGACCTTTATATGTATGCATGTGTGCTTGTATGTTTAATTAGATCACATTTCTTTATAGTTTGTAAATTATAATTAATTGCATAATTTTTGGGGGGGTTTTAAAGTTGAAGTCATCCTTTAACCTTTGCAGAACATGGCGGATGTAATAAAAAGGAAGATGATACGACTCATTATTTGTTTAAAGGATCTAATCCTAATGACTGGAGATATGAATCTAATAATTTTATTTCTTTGTTTAATGTATTTTTAAGTAAATATTTTATTTTACAAAAATAGTGCTTCTATTAATATGGATACAAATTGTAATCAGATCTAATGATTGGAACTGAATCGATGTGTTAATAGAATCTATGAAGTATGTCTCTGTGTGTTTGTGTATGCTTAAATCATTTTAATGTGATCTCTCATCTGGGAAATTGGTCGACATCACGTCCCAAACTATGCAATGTAAATTTGTTAATAACTTGATAAGCTGATACAACTGGGAGGGAGTTTGAGAGCATTAATCAGTTCTGGAGTTTTTCCCTTGGATTTGGATTTCACAATGCAAACAATTGAACATGAATTTGAAACAAAAGTGAAATTTAAACCCAATTAACACTTTATTCTTTCTATTGCAGTGAATATAAAATATGTCCTGAAGGCTGTAAATAATATAAAAAATTGGATAATAACATGGTCACATTTATCGTACCATTTTAAATTTGCTTGTTTGTCATTGGAATGATTTGTAATTGGCATCTGCAACCTGATTTTTCAAGTACTTTCTTGTGTTCAAAGTATATAAAATAGATAAATGTTCTGAAGTGATTAGATAACCATTTTTTAAAGAGAAGAATGGCTCAGCCATTCATTCAGCTAGTTAATTATACATATTCATTGACTTGTAGCTTGACAATAATTCTCTCACACACACAAGCATCCTACCTTCTTTAATCAGAAATAATTCCTAGATTGAATTAAATAAGGCCAATGAGTGAAAGCATTTTCCCCAAACATTTTGAATGCATTGTGCTGTCCTATGTAGGTATCTTGCATTGTGCTGTCCTATGTAGATATCTTGCATTGTGCTGTCCTATGTAGATATCTTGCATTGTTCTGTCCTATGTAGATATCTTGCATTGTGCTGTCCTATGTAGGTATCTTGCATTGTGCTGTCCTATGTAGATATCTTGCATTGTGCTGTCCTATGTAGATATCTTGCATTGTGCTGTCATATGTAGATATCTTGCATTGTGCTGTCCTATGTAGGTATCTTGCATTTGCCTTATTACCATGTAATTAACTACTTCCAAGATGTTTACAAATTGTTTTGTCGTATATGTTTGCAAATCTTGGCTATCAAACAGTGTAAGATTTTCTTATACTTAAAACTGGAGGAAATTATATGCATAAAATTCAGTTGTTTTGTGATGTGATCCCCTGAAGAGTAATCGCTATATGAGTATATCCGAGATTTATATGTAAATCACTATCTATATCTAAGATTCTTTTGGCGATATCAGTAAATATGCAATAGCTATAATCAACAGAACCAACTCATAATAACAATATAATGCTTGCATCCAAAAGTTGTACTAAAATTAATAAACATAACTGGACACATGAATGAAAAAACGGGAAAAAAATGTGTAAATTTTGACTTGGACTAAAAGTATAGAAAATTTTATAAATTAATCCAGAATTTCGCAGAGGTTAAAAAAGAATGTTCCATAAAAATGTAGCCATTATAGCAAGAATATACATATTTAAATAATTAAGAGTGAGGATTATATCTTTTTGGATGGAATTAGAAAAATAAGCAATCAGAATTTATAGAGGACTAAAAAATGTCAATGTCTAGGTTTCAAAGTTGCATTTTCTTAAATGTATAAAAGTAAAATTTAACATTTTAATAAAAAAAATTACAGATTGAGAAACACTCCTATAAGAAATTAAAACTTTCATACTGTTTTGAGCAACAGCAAACATACACTAAAGCAATGTGCCGTGGGTGTTTTTAAAAATATTGAAAATTGCTAGCATTTTGAAACCTTGAACATATCGATAAATTAAATGGTAAATCAATGTAACACAAGTTAAAAATTAACATATATAAAAGCGCAATCTCTGCCATTCTGTCATTTATATGTTACTTTCGTAATATGAATATGGATGGGTGATCAATCAATTCAGAAACAAAGAAACTACAAATCTTACAAATGATGAAGGAAAAAAGCTCATTGATTTAGAAAACGATAACAAAAATTACAGTCAACATTTCCCTAAAAGAGCCTGGATGAGTTTTGGATCTCAATCAAGAAGTCCTGCATATCCTGCAATCAGTTTAAAAGAAATCAAAGTAATTCTGCCATTTATGTCTTCGTGATTTTGTGAGTTTTAATTTTCAGCATTGACTGAAATCAAATCGAAAAAGAGAGAAATACCTCTTAAAGTCGACAATGAAATGCACGCTTGTTTGTCGATTTAGGAGTCTCACTTCAATCTGATTTACTTTCGAAAGCTGGCACATCCTTCACATTCAGTTTAAAATTAAAGATATATGTAAAAATAAGTTCTTCACCACAAAATGATTTAAAATCTTTTCAGGTGTGCCGTGAAGTTTTTTAAGATCTTTTTGGTGTGCCTCAAGACAAAAAAGTTTGAGAAACACTGCACTAAAGGTACAGTGACTAACAGCCAATCAAATACTATTAGCACCCCATATTTAATATCAAGTACACCACTTACATTAACAACACTCACGTTTTGAGTACTATCCATCACCATTTTTGATTATTATCCAGCACAAAAAAGTTTAGTAATTATTTAGCACTAACTTTTAGATCACCATCCAACACCTACTGTTTGAGTTCTATACACTACTTTTGAGTACTCTCCACCACCCATTTTTGATAACTATCCATACTCACTTTTCAGTACTATCCAATACCAATTTTACAAGCACTATCCACCACTGTGTACAAGCTGAAACCCAACTCTTAGTATCCAAAGAAAAAGGTAGGACATAAAAGAAGGATATGGGATCGCACTTAGATAATGTTACAACACTACAAAAGTTTTCCTTTATTTATTACCTTCCATAGGACCTTTTTCACAAGTTCTTTTGACATCCTGAAGAAAAAGGTTGTTTCCGCTCCATCAAATCGTGTATTACCTTATGCTTGTGCAGCAGGGCTTCATCCAGTTTTGCAATCAGTGGTTGTCATAATTATTGACAAGTCGACAATGGATGGCAAGACTGACAAATGTACTGATTTTCATGTTAGAGGCATGTGAGTAAACGAACATGTCGCAGATTCTTACCTGGATGCGAAAGAAAACGTACACTTTTCACAAATGTAAAGAGACAGATAACACAGTTTGTCAAAAAGAACTTTTTCTTCTATCCATTAAGAAGGAAACAACACCATTCATTTTTATATAAAAAAGTAACATTTTCTTTAATACAATTTGAAACGTCTGAGAAAACTAAGATGAAGAAGGATTAGGGTTACATCATTTATAAATACCAACCATAAATATGAACCTATTTACAGGGCTGACAACATTGGATGAAGAGGAGCTGAACAGATCTTTTGCTGTAACGTCAGTTTTGAAGAAGAAAAAGGCTTCTTACAAAAACTTTATGAAAAAAAGTAACATCAAACCGAAGCCTCTAGCTTACCCAGAGTTGTTCTAATTGGGTTACTGTTTTTGTTAATTATCTTTGTTGCTCGTGTTTTCTTCTAAATTTGCATGTGCGTTCATTTTATTGAGGTCGCACCTCCTCTGCTGCTATAAATATGTGAGTAATTAAATCATTATTATATCAATAATGAAATCATATACTAGTACATTATCTAGAGAATTATTAGAAGCAATTAGAAGATATATGTCTGCCTGTTTGTGACACTCAAACAAAAACTGCAAGAACAAGAAGCACACGTTGAATATGCAGATGATAAAAAAATTGTTTTTTAAACCTGTTACGAATGTTACTGAAGGTTTTCTTCCAGCATTAAGACAAACTGCTGAACAGCAAGAAGAGCCAAACAGATGACAGAGGTTTTAAGAGATCTTCCAACTGCAATAGCTGCTGCTCAACCTCCACCTGCTTCTCAGCTTGAAGAAGAACTTGAATATGCTGTTGTAAAAGAACCAGAACAAAAACAAGCAGGAATTAGAACTACCAGTAAATCAAATGATAAATTTTCCGGGATGAATATTTCCTAAAATAAAAATATTGAAGCAGCAAGATTACCGGTACCTGCACTTGGCATACACAGTTATGATAACAGAAAAGTATTTCGGAAACCTGTGTACCCTAATAAATATATAAGTCCTGGAACCTGGTACAATAGGATTTATAAAGCATAATATGAAACCTTTATTGTCAAAAATGATGATCCAGAATATATTGAATTTATTGATGGGATAAATAAACATCTTGAAAGTTTACAAAGACCACATAAACGAAAACAACCACAACAAAAATAAAACAACAATCAAAGCAACCAGTCCAAATAACAAGTGAGAAAGAACGAGAATCTACACCAAAAGAAGTAATCTATGAAGCTTATGATAAATATTTTGGTCTAAAAACAGGAAGCGGCCTTATTACATGTCCTGACAGTGTTCTTGCTGGTGTTGACCAACTAGAAGTTCTGATCGGAGGAAAACGCGCAAGAAACAATTCTCCAGATATGAATAATGAAATGTCTGATATTTGCTGAAAATTGTTTACAGACGGTGATATGGATCATAATGCTTATCATTCTCTCATTAAAGAAATTGTCAACGATTATTACAGGAACTAAAAACATTTAACATGTAATTTAAAAAATGATTATACACAATGCTCATTGTGGGCATGTAATAGTTAGGATAGTAAACTCACGATTGCCAACGTACAAAGCGATTTACGTAGATGGAAAGGTGATGTTTTTTAAGGTTTATTTAAAAGAATAGCACCAAAAGCTATGCCAATTGCAATACAACTGGGAATGAAAGGTATTGACGTTCGTGATAAAGGTATTGGTGATGTTGATAGTAAAGCGGTCTCGGCAATCAAGGATAGACTAGTGCAATTAATACGAAAAATATACATCAGTCAGAAAAAGAGAAAGAAAAAATATATCAGCAAGTTTAATAGCAGGAAGTGGTCTTCATGTTAGACGATAATAATAACAATAAAAATGTTCAAACGTGTATCTGATCCAGCGTTTGATATAGACGCACCGGTTCTTAAAGATGAATCTATACCCTATTATCATTATTATTCTTGTGATGCACGTGTACTGAATCAGAGTGGTCAAATCAAATTACAAGTTCAAGATACAAAAATAATTTTTACCTGCTGAACGTTTATTGAAGTAGAAAATAGACTTTCGAAAGCATACATACTGTTAGATAGAACTGGTTTTATTAATAATGGTGTCATTGCATTATTCAACAGTGCTATGTACATGATTGACAGGGGAAAAATTGTATCGTGTCTCGAAAATGTTGATATTGCTACGACAATGTTGGGTCTGGCAAGATACAGCGATGATTACTCAAGGTCAGCGGGTCCGTCAATGATGTTTGTAAAGATATCACTGATCACCCCGAGAGTAGCAACGCGAGACTAAATGCAGTGAGGGAAGCAGTACATCGATGAACGAAATTTCATGTTAGAATTTGCCGCACGTAGATCAATGGTTTAATGGAGAAGAAAATTTTTCATGTGTGATTCCATTATCACATATATTTGGATTTTGTAGAAATGTTAGAAAAGTTATATTTGGAGCTAAACACACTGTGGCACTTGTAAGAAACCCACTGACAATGATGCAAACAGGCGACCCAATGCAGTTGATGCTGGTAAAGTAATACTAGCAAAACTGTCACTATGGATGTCGGTTTGTTGAAGAAGACAAACTACTTGCTTTTATGAATTAAGGTGGTACATTATTGTTATCGTGGTTGACAATGACTTCGGATAGCATTCAAAGTAATGCGGCTGGGTTATTCGCACGGTAGATAGCATAACAGCAAGGAGTTTCTGCATCATGGCATATATTTATTGCTTTTCATGAAAATTCTAGAATAGATTCACAGCAACGAAATCCAATGGTATTTGACACACTTTGAGTTTCTGAAGTTCCTTTGGGTATAAATGGACGTCAAGAACCTTCTGAAGAAGTTTTGTTGATTTTGATCAAAACAATGTTACACATGCTTATTATCAGTTCATGACATTTATGGGGCGTAATCATAATGTTGACACTGGTTTGCAGATATCACAGCGGTATTTCACAGCATTATATCTAGTCTATTACTTTTCGTTGAAACATTTAGATTTATCCAGGCTATGTGCTCGACTGCCTGCTGGTCATTACAGAGCAATCAATGTTATACTCTAAGAGAAAGCAATGCTACTTGAAGGTGATGGAGAACGAATGAGATTTACTGATGCTGCAGTAGAAAATATGTAATTAAATCGCTCACAGTATGTATAATGTCATATCATCATGTAAGCGTCAATCGACTCCTGGTCAGATTGAATAAAGCTTCAGTTAATCCCAGCAAAGAACTCGTAATAAAAATATTGCTAAGAAAAGATCACAGGTGGTCAAAATAAATAAATCATTGTCAGAACGTCAATTCCGACATTTCAATAGCGCCAAACAACCAAAACCAGGCGTTAACTTCAATCTTTCTGCTGGTGCTTTTAAAGACTCGATTAAAACAGATGATATATTTCCACTTCTTGCAGCTATACCAGCGTTAATAGCTGTTGCACCCCCAGCTGTTGATAAGCAGCTGCACATGGTTCTGTTGGAACTGCTGCTGCAATGGCGTTAAACAAAGCAACAGGACAATAATTTAAAAACGAGTAAGAGGTCTAAGATTACCAGGAACCTCTTATCGATATGAAAAGGTGTGTGATTTCCAGAAACACTTCGTTAATCTTTCTAATGTAAAATTTTGATTTACTTGAGGCTGCTAAAATAATAGTTATGAAAATTTTTGAGTTGTTTTATGCGTGATCAATTACCAAAAACAACCAAACAATATTGAAACAGGCATTATAAATCTAGATAATAGTTCTGGTCATGGCTCTCACTGGGTGGCATATGCGATTGATCCATGTGTTATTATTTATTTTGATTCGTATAGATTTGCTTCGCCAAAAGAGTTTTTAAATTATGTAAACGCAATAAAAGCTCCAGTCTGGTATTCAACATTACCAACACAGACAATAACTTATCCGCCACTATGGAGGCGTGAAGTAACTGCTGTACTCGAGGCTGTGTCATCATCAATATTACCACCTCATAAAGTTTTGCACGATTATATAAGTAGCCGCTATTCGTTTTAAACAAATCTTAAAAGTAAAATGGTAGATATTAACGGAAGATCTTCTCTGAGTAAGGCAAAACTCAAGGCGACTTGTCTAAATATGCAACCCATGACTAGGTCAAGGATGAACTCACTGATCTTTTGAATTTTGCAAATAAAGACCAAATGAAGTCGTTTTTCAGGATAAACAAGGACGATGAAAGACGAGTAATATCCCGATGACATATATTATTATGCGGGTTCCATATGCAACTGAAGTTAACTGTTTGGTGTTTTTAAAATTAAAAATTCGGAGATATCAATTTGATGAATCAACGTTTCAGACGAATTGATTATTATGTACGGCGATCTCAATATGAGAACAAAATACAATTATTAACGTGAGAGAACCAAAACCAGATTAAGATGTAGTAACAAACGTTTATGTAAACAGCAAAAACAATATGATCAGAACTGAGATTAATGATCGTTTATTAAACACAGATGATAAAATGACTAGTTCTATCAATATGACTAATAATAAAATTACTGATATTGGAGAACCAGAACGATAATGTATCTCATGTGTGTCAACATTTAAAATCAAACGGAACACCGATGTTATCGATGACATAATGAATGACAAACGAGCGGCGAAAATTATTGATTATTTCGACAATCAAACATTTTTTCAATCTAAAGTTTATTAAGGAAGAAGGTGATACTTGGGTTATGAGTGACAATCGTGACCCTGTCTTTATAAAGCAATAAACGCCATATTAAGTAAAACTTCTAAATGCTGGAATGTTGGATGGTGCTGACCAACCGTATTATGAAAGAGCGTATCCTGTAACCGCGGTTATTAGTGTAATTTATCTGATAAATGATAAACCCAGCGTTCATGATCTAAAACCAATGAAATTTTCGTCCTTGATTTTGTCAAGGCTAACTTATGTAGCCGAACGAGCAACGGAACATTTTACAAACGAGATACGTTGAAACGGTTTAACGGATCAGCGACGTGAAAAAATAAATGGGCTGAATCAGTCAATGATAAAGGAGCTAAAATACATGATGTTGCTTAATTAGGAAAGAAAATAAAATTCCAAAAACACTTAGAACGATAACTACAGAGACTTTACACGATTCAAAGTATAAATCGAAAGGAGTTTCGATTGAAATTATTAATTCCAATGCGTATGCTTGGACTAATAAATTAATAATATTTCCACAAAATCGAATTATTAAATTTTAGCAAGAAGATGAAGTCTAAGTCTTAATCTAATTAGCTTTGAAATATCACTTGACAGTAAATGTAATCAGATAACCGACAATGGACTAGAACTGATACACACCAACAGCTGGTTTATGTTATACATTAGTAGGGTTTAAGTTCCATAGCAAATATATTCTCAGGGCAGACTTTACTCCCCTTCCTAGTTGTATTGATGTCTTGTATTGAATAAATTATACATAACGCCTTCTACAGTTATTCTTCAATAACAAATAACATTACAGGAGATATATTTGATTTTATTAGAGAAATAAATAAGAATGATCCTGTATCCATGTGGCTGTTTCAAAGTTCAGATAATTGAAACTATGATGAGTTTGTACGATCTAATGGATATATTTATAGCACATAATCTCTGCGTGAAGACATGAACAATCTTGCGCTGAAATATACCCATAACAATATTGAACAATTACTGAGTAATTGTTCTGCCTTTCCGTCAGTTGCTGTTCATTTTGCTAGAGAGAAAATTCGTTGAAACCAACACGATTGGATTGTTTTGAAGAAATTCAATGCAGTTGTATCGAATACAGACACGGTGGATTATGGAATACCATATACGATTATAAGGATGTTATTTCGGTTGATATGGTTGCATGTTTTCTCGGAAGTTTTCTTGGTATGGGAGAGTGTTCTAAGTATTTGAGCGATTTGGACAACCAACACAAGAGATGAGTTTATCGATAAACGGACCATCACCAGATTTTGATTTGACTGGATTCGCTTTTATCGAGTCATTTAATCAGTTTGCAAGCTGTAACACAGTAATGTTGTGGCCATATTTAAATAATATTCCAAGACAATTTTCAATAGGCAGATTTAATAGTAGTCTTAGTATTACACGCGAAAATGAGATGCTGACCTGTCTTGAATGTTAACGACGTCGGGGTTATAGTTTACAAAAGTGAATGCAGTGGTAATTATGTGCCTTCAGGAATTACTTGTAATTGCTCGCGTTCAAATCCACGTCGAGAAACAGTTGAATCTAGTCGGTAGATTGCAATTCGAACCGTAAATCTTACCACGCTAGAAATTGTATATCTTAATACTCCAAATAGGATCAGTCGCTCTTTTTTGTACCGCCTTCAAGTTAACCGGGTACATATAAATATCTTAGTCACATTATCTAATACTGGCTGTTTTGAAAATTCATGTCGCTGTATATTTTTGTTAGAATCCCATTAGTAGGTTTCATGGCAGTTGCTCGTGTAATTTCATTATTTAATACAGCTATCACACTTGGTAATTTTGCAGCCCATTTGCGAGATCTCATATCCATCTGATTTATTTATTTCGATTACTGATATTTAAATAACCGCTCAGCAAGTGTTTCATTAAATCGTTCAACAATTGCCTGATCACGATGAAGTGCTGTATGCCCTCGTCTAATTTTGACATGTTTTTTTATCATAGATGATACTGCACCAAGAAATACCTTGCCAGGATCAACCTGTAGCAAATGTGACCATCGCTAGGATCCTCGTTCATAAATTCCTTCAAAACAGATACTACTTCTGAAGCTGTTTTAGTTGACAGTTTTTCTGCATCTTTATATCTACTTGCAACGTCAACGACAGTCAACGCGTATTTGTACGTACGTGATTGACGTCTACCAATTTTAATAGTATCATGTTGTAAAAGTAAAATATCGGCTTGATGAACTTCATTAGGAGTGCTGACATTAAAATTTGCATGCTGAATTTGTTTAGGTGGTGATAATTAAATGTCTCATATTGCCTGTCGCGCTAAGCAATTTTCATCGACAGAACGTGTACCATTTGCTGCATCAGGGAGTTCGCTAATCGCTGCTCTTATTTTCCAATATCCTCTTGGGCTATGATAAATCAATTCCATTATTTTAATAATCGGTTGATTAATTACCAGCTCCTAATACTAGTTTACCTTTCATCGTAATTAGCTAACGATTCTCTTAAAGATCTATTAACGATGGAATTTAACGAATGAATCTGGAATTTTATAAGCTACATCATGAACGTGACATGCTTGATCGATGGCATTTAATGGATACTCTCAAGGTCTTGGTTGAACTCGCTCGTCAAGTTGGATATCAAGTCAGGTTTCAGGACCACAATAATTATAACCATGAAGATGTTTCTCTCCTGCATATTTAGCCCATGGAGTTCCTGCTAATTTTCGTTATGAAGGAGCAACGTTGACCAGACATGAGATTGCATTAATCAAACTTTTATTAGGGAATATCCTGTCAAGATTAAATTTATTTTTAGAAGGCTTGATCTTGGATAATCTCTCCAATTCATCAATATTATAATTAAGACAATCATTTAAATTAAAATATATATTATATATATATATATATATATATATATATATATATATATATATATATATATATATATATATATATATATATATATAATGATTAAAAAGGACAAATGCAAGAGGTTAATGATAGATTCTACGACTCCTCGTAACATAGCTTGCGTAAACGAATTCTGCGGACATATTGCAAAGCGTTCGTAACGGGAGTCTAGGACCAAAATCGTGTTTGAAATGCGGTGTTTTAGTTAGAGGAAACACGTGGTTGTGTATGCAATGTGCTGGCAAAAAATACACAGAACTAAAAGATGTTATGGTAACAAATAATGACAGTGACAAGTTATAAAAAGTGTAGAAGATTATCTAATAAGATTTGAAAAGTAATGATTGAGACAAATTATTATTTAAACAAATGTTATTAAATATAAAACGGAAAATACGAAGCGAATTGTGATGGTGTAATCAGAAACTGTCGACTAAAATACCAGTCGGTTATGTTAATAATCAAGGTTATCTAACGGTTATGATGGGGGAAAGAAAAAGTATTACTGTCATCGATTTATATTTGAGTGTTTTAACGGAGTAATCGAAGACGGTCTTGTGCTTGATCATATTAGCTCAAATCCCCAGAATCAAATTTACGAGCTATCACACAAAGCCAAAACTGTTAATTCGGTAATACGGGTAAATGTAAAACAGGTACAGGGGCGGTTAAATCTACAAACACAGAGACTGACGAATAAATAATATTTCAATGAATGAATGCAGCTGCCAAATATTTTAATATTGTACAGAATTCGGTACAACGTGTTGCAGATAAAATCTACAAATCAGCATTCTCCAAAAATATAAACAAAAACTAACCTTTCATTATTGTTGAGGAAATAACTGTCAAATTAAGCTATCTCTGGTAGAGTAATTAAGTATTTATCCCGCTTATATTTACTAATTATTTATTTAATTTTTTGTTGTTGTTCTCATTCAGTAATTAATTGATTATTATACAACAGTTGTTTTGTTACTCTGAGACCTTGGGTATGAACATGCTCTCAGAAACTCTATTTATATAATACTACTCCTTCCTTAAGGCCAGTGTCATGACGGTAGGCAGATAATTTTGTAGTACATGTTTGTCGGTAAATCGCAATTTGTTTTGTCAATGGTGGTTAATTAACCATCTATGTCATAATTAATATTAGTGAAGTAACATGATTGTGTAATAGTTCAAATTACTAAAGGGATATTATAGTTTCTAACTTACAAGCGAAACAAGGTAGAACACGTGGTTACTTGTACAGTAAACATGGACATATACAACAAAGCTATTCCACAGAAGTATATATTTTTAAACGCTGCAATTCTCAGTAATGTAGCATAGGTAATTTTATAATGAAAGATTGTTACGTATATTTGATTTAAATCATTGATTTTTAATTGTCAAATTCACATTTGTCATTTTGGGTTTAAAATTCATTAATTGGGAGATATCTATTCTGGAAAATTCAGGCTGACCTAGACTCTATTTGTAAACAATAGGGTTGACCTAATTTCTGACCCTGCTTCAGACAGTGTCAACAAGCTTCTAAAACGATTGGCTAAATCCAAGGACATCTTTTTATATTTAGTTCTTGGGGGTGAGAGGTGGATGATTTTTTCATCTAGATCTTTCTTTACGTACGTGCTTAAATGATCGTACGTCTGTTCTATGACCTTCTATGACCTTCCAGAAAATCACGTGATCCCTTGTTTACGTAAAAAAAACAGGTATTTAAATTATTTTTTGGGAGAGAACAATTCAGTAGATGTTGGGCTTTTATTATATTAAATTGTGTCTTCTGTTTGAGTTATATTTTTAATTACCTTGTACTGGAAATTGTGTCAATTCGTTGGAGCAAGAGAAATTATTTTATTTACCTGAAAAGAACATGTGCTTATAGATTTTCATTTGGATTATTATAAAAACAAGAACTGACTAAATCACGTGACATCGTCAGGCATTTTGGATTACATCGTCAAGATTCGAACCTGGAACTATTAGAACATTTATTTATCAGGACTCCTGCAATTCCCTTAGTGGATTATTTTTGTGAATTCTCTAGTGGATTAATGTTGGATTTGATTCTCTAAAACCGTAAGTTTAAATATTTTCTTTTATGAAAATAATTGTACTTACTAAATCGTTTGTTAAAATTTTACAAGCTTGTTATTTTCACTTTTTTTCTGTGTTGCTGCTTATTCGAGCCTACGCACGTAACAAGATATACCAGTAATCTCGGAGGACAGGGTGACCGGTATACTGTCGAAGGTACCGATTATAGCGGTTTTTCTATATAAGGATGGGCGCGCCATCATTTCATGTACACCCCTCACAACGTCCAACAACAAGGTGAGTGCCGTTTTGCTCTCTTCCCTGGGTTTGATATTTGGAGTGTACATTAAATTGAAAGGCACAGACAACCTTCTGAATACTCTAAAATTTCGTTTCGTTTAGAAAAATCATTGGGGGAATGTCTAAGAAAGAATTTGTGTCGCCCCCAAAAGTAAATCGTAGCGTGATGTGAATCCTAAATCTCACTGAAGGGTACGTCACAAGGACATTCATAAAGAATAGCGGCCAAAAAGAAAGCCTCGAAGGCCATAAGAAAGGTCTCAAAAGAGGACCCTATCGAAGGCACAAAGGCCAATGAAGGAATCCATGAATGATAACCACTCACCATGCTACTTTTTTAGTTGAAAATACAATATATAGATATATAATGAACTTTCAAAATATTAATGCTCTTATTTCTACAATAAGAATAAGTAAAGACGTTATACAGATTCAACTTGATCCTGAACATATTATGTCTGATTGTGAATCATTACAAAATCGTACATTTCAGGGTGGATACACACTATCATCTGAAGATCGATTGATGAAATATATACACGAAATTGTTTTAAAGTCTTTATCAACAGTGAAAGATACGGAAGTAGAAAAATTCGTATCTCTTTAAATAGCAATTGACAACATCAAATCAAAATTATCGGACGAATACAAAACAAAAAAAAATTATTATGACACGCGTGACACAATTTAAAAAAATTATATCTGATATTGAAAATGAAAATACTGTCACTAGTGGGTGATTAGCAAAATTCAGTAATAAAAGTAATTATGTTATATGAATAAAAAAATATTTTCAAATATACCAAATTATTCAGAACTAGACAATATTTTTTTAATTGATCTAGTTTAATGCAGGAATGTACCAAATTTAAAATCTGATCTCTATCATCACGCGTGATCATAGAAATATGTTGATTTAATTGTTCCGGCGTTAAAAAAGTCTTCGTTTTCGTATTTATCAATAAGTATATCAACACTAAATTGTTCTGTGGTTACTTGAGACTGTGTCATTATTGTTCTGATGGCGTTTTCAAGTATCTCCCCCTTGTCGAGTTGGTACACTAAATAATGTATTTCTTGATTTAATTAATTGCAAAAAATTGTCAAGATTTTACGAACAAATTTAAATTCAAATTTTCATTTCTTAAATCAATTAAGTGTCCGGATTGGTCACTAAGTTCGAAATTTATTCCTGATAATAATGGATTTTGACATCGTAACTAATTAGGACTAATAGGCTCTTGTACAATCAAATATTCAGGATAAGATCTCTCGTAGTATGGTTTGTCAATTCCAGTTAGAATTCCTGGTTTGGAATCTCTACTTACAATGACAGTTTGTTTATCCTTGAGGATTGGTTCAAATTTATCCCTGATAATCCATTTGCCTTCGACTTCAATAATGAATTTTATTCTGAAAAAATACTTCTGTTGGGAATTGCTTTGCAATTTACCCTTGAATTTCCAGCCAAGATGTGAAATTATCTCAGTTGCTCTTTCATCGTTCATAGTAGCATCGATGTTGGGTACATTGACATCTTCATCAATAATTCGAAATGTCGACCAACAGTGTGCTGCACCGTCTCGGTAGAATTCATTAAAACACTCCCTGATTTTACCCAGTATAGTTCTATCACCGATTAGACGTTTTGGTGTATCAGAGACTCTATCGAGATTGAATTTAGTATTTTTCCAAGGCTTAATTTTCGATAATCTCTTGAACTCTTTATCGAGATTGAATTTAGTATTTTTCCAAGGCTTAATTTTCGATAATCTCTTGAACTCTTTATCGAGATTGAATTTAGCATTTTTCCAGGGCTTAATTTTCGATAATCTCTTGAACTCCTTATCGAGATTGAATTTAGTATTTTTCCAAGGCTTAATTTTCGATAATCTTTGGAATTCTTTCATGGTATAATCAATGAATTTAGTATTTTTCCAAGGCTTAATTTTCGATAATCTCTTAAACTCCTCAATGTTATAATTAAAACAAGTATTTAAATAGAAAAATATAGTATAATGAATCACTGCAAGTGGCTAATGATTGGATCAACAACCCCGTGTAACAAATCATGCAGAAGCGAATTCTGTGGGTATCATTTACAAAGTGTTTGCAACGGTTCCTTTGGCCCCCACCATGCCTCCGATGTGGAGCTGGGGTAAGTGGAAAATCGCAGTTGTGTCTTGCTTTTGGGGGTAAACGATACAGGGAACTAAAACGCTATTATGACAAAGGAATAAAAAATACCGTCTTTGACCCTAGCGATGACAAAGTCATCAAAACCCCTCAAGATTATATCCAGAGGTTTATAATTAAAGCAGATAATAAATTAGATAAGTAGTATCATTATACAAATGAGCCAATATTTCAGACCCCATCCAGTGCTTGTTAATTACGAAGCCTCCAGTGATGGTGTTGTCAGGCACCGCAGACTAAAAAAACCGGTTGGATGGGTAAATAATATGGGATACTTGATGTTTACAGCTGGGAGGAAGAAGTATCTGTGTCACAGAGCCATCTATGAAGCATTTTACGGATTAATCGAAGACGGATTTGTGATTGATCACATAAATGGCGTGAAGACTGATAATTGTCTTGAGAATCTTCAAGCCGTTTCACAAAGTCGGAATGAATAATTAGGTGGAACTGGCAAACACGCAAAACGCCCTAGGGGAGTCAAATCGTTTGATTTAGAAAATAATGAAGAGAGAAGCTTTCAGTCCATAAATGAAGCCAGTACATATTTTGATATTTGTAGGCCTTCAATACGATTTGTTGCAGAAAATATAACTAAACTAACTCTGTCTAAAAGAAATGGTCATAAATTAAAATTCGTATATATCTGAAACGATTCAAGGGAGATAAATCCTTTATGGATAAATCCGCCGTCACTCATAACACTCTACTCACTAAGTTCCCTTGTATTATGACGTCAAAGGAATTTGTGCCGTCTGCTACACCTGTAGAGAGAGAGGTATAATTGACTAGGCGCGCGCACGTGACTGTAATGGAGTATAATACATAGTTTCGGTAGAGTATTTATCACCTTTTAACATTTTTTTAAAACTTTTTATTGTCGCTTGGCTAAAACCGCATCATTTAAACAGTTGTATTTATTTAGACCATCTAAATTCAGCTATTAATACACTTTTCGTACAGACGTTCTTTATAATCCAGCGCGCTACCTATGTTCGCTCAGCCGGAACGAGCATGTAACACTAGTGTTTTCCATTCATTGAAGTAGGTGGGCGTGGTTAAAATTCCTCTGTATACAGCTCTTTGTGATCTAATCGATAATGCATTTTGTCTAGAGAATTAGAACAGTGAGAATACGCGCTGTTTTCTAACCAACTGTATTTTTTTGTTTAGTGTTTTCTTTAAAATATTTCTCATTTAAATGTTGTGAAACAGCATTAATAAGTAATTCAAGGAAATATACCACCCTTAATTAAGTATATATGGAATTGTTCCCCACCCTGTATGATTGGACACTGACGCAGGCATGCGTAACTGAAAAGACCCAGAATAATATTTACATGATATTTTAAACAACAGTTAAATTATTATTTGTTTTGTGTACTTAGTATTTTATTTCCTAAATACTATGAAATTTCTGTTGATACAGTAAAATTGTCTATTTTAAAAATCACTTATTGTTAAGTATAATCAGAAGATATATATATATTAAAAAATCTCTATTCTGTATGACAGTTACGTAGTCTAAACGGTAGCGTGTTTGTCTTGTAAACACAGATCTATCAACTAAGTGAATACCCATAGCATATACATTATTTGAAGTCGAAACGAAAGATGTTTTTCTATTAATTGGGGGGGGGGGTGGAGAGGCGGACCCCCTCAGCCAAACCAACATTGTAACTCATGCTATCGCATTCTCGGTAGCGTGGGTTGGTGTTTTTTCCAACTCATGCAACCATGAATTTGATTTCATGGGTTGCCATGTTGGTTTGGTTTACCACGCCCACGCCACAATAACATCCAATCAAACATATACCTTCTGAGAGATCTAATTCAGTGTTTGCTGAGTTAGACCCCTCGCCGGAGATTATTTGTTTGTCAAAGTAAATGGGTGTAAAATAAATGGTATAAATTGATGCAAAAAGATCTACATTCACATGAGGAACCCCATAGGGTAGCACAGAATGGGCTACCGGCTAATAGGAACGGTGTTAGGGTCACAAAAGGGCATCTGGAATGGATAGCCAAAAGAAAAGACCCTAACAAAGACACAAAGGCCTGAATAAGGGACTCATGAATGAATAACCGCTCATAATTTATACCATTTATTTTGCATTTTTTTTAATAATTAAAGATAAAATATATTATATAAATAATGGATATCAAAGACGTAAATTCTATAATTGCTGAAATCTCAAATTTGTAGAATCGAGGGATAGTATTATCTAAAGATCTCGACTGCGACAGGATTACCTCGGAATATGAAGACATTGAGTATCAGTCTAGTAAGGGTCGTTATGTTTTACCTAAGATGTACAGGCTCGTGAAAGGAATTCAAAAGTCCATCTATGCTTGTTTGTACGCTAACGACATTAATGTATTTATAACGCTATTTAGCACCGTTGAAGCAATACGTCAAAAGCTCGGCCAAGAGTATCAAAAACGAGCTGAAATTAGTTCTAAAGTTCGTGATCTTAGAAAAATATTAAACGAGGAAAAACCAGTATCTTAACCACGTGAGCGTTACTATAAAAAATAGGCTTTCAGTATTTTTTTAATGAAATTTTTTTTAGCGTTTTTTGTAACTACATAGGATTTTCTCCTGAAAGAATACTCATCAGTTTGGGCTTGCTCATGCAGTTATGTGCGTACTGGATGATCTGGTTGTGGTAGCAAGTAATCACCGCGACGCCTCCATTTTCACGTAGTTGTTGTTGTTGCCGCGTCGTTAACAAAAATCGTTCATCGCCGTTCTCAGATATTACAATTCTGAAACCCCCAGCGATGTTATTTCTGAAACACTCGCAGATAGCGTCGTACAGTTTAACCTTGTCCGAGATGGATACGTTAGCTTGATGGTACATTATTTAATAACTCAGCTTTTAATTGTGATAGTTTCACATTTGAAAACTCAGTTCACAAACAATATATGGTAGGTGAATCGCTTACAACTAGATTAGCCCGAGAGCGGCTAGCAGCAATTAAAAAGTTTATACCGGTTCGAGACAGACTTCGCGAGAAACTTCAACAACGACAACAAGCGCAGACTGACTTTTCTGTGTCAAATGAACAACTGTTTACTCCTATAACAAGTGCGACCAAAGATGTGAAAAAGTTAACTGAAGCAGCGATATACGGAGATATTCCTGAAAAAGAACGAGCAACGAATGCGCCGCTGCTTGATACGCTTGAAAAGATAGCAGCAGAGACCGAACAAACGCGCGCAGGGATACAACAACAGCTATCCAGTGATATAAAAACCCAACACGAGTATGAACGATTAGCTGATATTGATGATTCTGCGCCTGAACCACAACCTGTTGATGTCGTCACCCCAAGAGGTGTTCCCTTTATAGACAAACTCACCGAAGAAGCTATAACACAAATAAAACGACCTGAATTAATAAAACTCGAAGATTATCAGATTTTTGGTCATTTTGCCGCCCAAAGCTTTCATTCTAGAAAGGACTTTTTAAAAGACGAGTATAAAAACAGTAGAATAAGCCGAGATGAATGGGTTAATTGGTTGTATAAAACGAATAAGGGGATTACTGGTAATTTGAAAAAGGATACAATTGAGTATAGATCTTTTAAAGTAGGAGTTGATAGTTATGGTATACAAAAACAACAAGAACGAGAAAAACAAAGTCGAGGCCGACAAAAGCAATTACTTGATGATAGTCAAGGCGCAACTGGTACAACTGAGAAAACAAGCGGAAAAGGGTATTCGATTAAAAATCCAAAGGATTTCAACGCAACCGTGACATGTCCTGGTAACATCCTCAGTGATATATCACGGATGGAAGTTCTCATCGGAGGGAAACGAGCCGGAAATAACTCACCGGAAGTAATTAATGAAGCAGCTGATATCTGTAGACGATTATTTGCCGGCGGTATCATGGACATTGATGTATATCGAGAACTCATTGCTGAATTAGTTGAAAATCACAGAGACGCCCATGGTTATGATGAAAATCCTATGGATCTTAGCGATTGATCACTAATTGAAAAACTACTAGTTTTATAACAAGATGATCATACACTACAACCATGATAAACCCGTAAGCGTCTACGTGGTGAACTCACGATTGCCTGTTTAAAGAGCATATTACGGAGATGGTTTCGGCAATACCATTGCGGGGTTATTTACAAGAATGGCCCCAAAAGTGGCGCCGTTAGCTAAACAATTATCAATGAAGGCCATTGATATCATTCGTGATAAAGGAATCAGCGCTGTTGGAAATCTTGCCGGAAAGGCATTTTCTGCCGCGAAAGATAAAATAGCATCATTGGTGTGAAAGAAACCAAAGGCGCTGCCATCAACTACAGTGATGCCTGCAAAAATCAGCAAAGCAATAAATAGCGCAGTGGAACAAAAACTAGCGTCGTTAGCTGCTTCGGTGACTCCGTCGCCATTGACAGCTTCACCGGTAACAGATAGTGCTATCATGAACGCGATAGCAGGAAGTGGTTTGAAACGAAAACAAAAACGACGATGATTACAAAGAGTTTCACAATTGAAAACACTAGTATTATAATAAATTGTTTAAACGAACAGCTGATCCCACGTTTGATATGGAAGCCCCAGTACCCAAAGACAATTCCGTCCGCGATTATCAATACTATTCCTATCATGCAATACAACCCGACCTACGATCGCGAATTGAACTTCAAGTTCAAGATACCAGTAAATACTTTTTGCCATGTGAAGCATTTATTGAAATCGAGGGAAAACTCGTAACAAATGTTGTAGCTGATACCTCATATGCAGATGATCCAAATATCCGAGTTGGTTTTGTTAATAATGGCATAATGGCGTTATTTGAAAGTGCAAAATATCTCATTGATGGAAAAGAAATTGAATCAATAGACCGTGATGTTGATGTTGCAACAACAATAATCGGGCTGGCAAGATACTCCGATGAGTATACAAGGTCGGCTGGTCTATCTATGATGTTTGCAAAGGATACTTCTGATTACGCTGACCACCTTCAATACATTAAAGTGTTAACAGCAAGAGATAATGCAGAAGCCGATCAACCAGAAGCAGCTAATCCAGAACGTCGAGCTAGACCAGGAGCTGCGTTTGATATTCTCGGAGGCGTTAATGGTAATTTCAATTTAGGATTTGCAGCACGAAAAGGAGCATTGCAAGGACAACAGCGATATTTTTCATGTGCGATTCCACTCCATCACATATTTGGATTCTGCAGAAATGTCAGAAAAGTCATCTATAGAGCCAAACACACAATCGCGTTAGCGCGAAAAGGCAATGACAATGATGCAATTTGGCGTACTGGTACCGCTGATGGTAAAGTTGTTTTGAGTAAAATAGTATTGTGGATGCCAGTAATGACCCCATCAATTACCACGGAAGAGCTGCTACTTTCATTTATGGACACAGGTTGGCAAATCATTGATAAGTTGGCTAACAACAACAACTGATGCCAAAGAGGATAATGTTGCTGATACATTTACATGGCACCTGGCATCAAAACAAGGCGTTTCAGCTCCACGTCATATATTTATAGCGCTGCAGGATCGGAATCAATTAGGCTCCCAAGAATGCAGTCATATGATATTTAATCGGTTAGGAGTCAAGGAGGTTTCACTAAGAATAAACGGACAACAAGAACCATCTGAGGATATACAGCTTGATTACAACACTAACCACATAGCACATGTGTACCATAGAATGCTGTCATATATGGGCCGTGATCAAAATGTTGATACTGGTTTACAAATATCGCAACTTGATTTTAAAAACCTATATCCGATTTATTACTTTTCGCTGGAGCATCTTGATTTAACAAGGCAATCCGTCGTTGACATACATTTTAGGGCTCGTATAGATCCCGATGGTGTTAATTATAGAGCAGTTGCTGTTATTCTCAGCTACAAATCAATGATACTTGAAGGTGTTGGTGGACGAATGAGAATTGTTGATGCACCAGTGGAAAATAGGTAAATGAAACTTGAAGAGTTTCCAATTAGATCAATTGAAAGCATAAATGTGTTTTATAATAAAATGACATATAGTGTTGTTAGTGTCAAGCTGACTGATGGCCAGGTCATGAAATTGCGATCAAAATCCGCTAAAGAATGTGGAACCACAATAACGTTGAAACCAGCGCAGATGTCCGGCGGTACACATAAAATATCACTGACGGATCGTCAAATAAAACATTTCAATGATGCGCTAAAGAATAAGAGAGGGGTTCAAATTGTATTTTCAAAGGCTGCAGTCGCCAACATGATAAAATCAGGTGGTATATTTCCATTGTTAGCTGCAATACCAGCAGTGATTGCAGCGGCTGCCCCAGTGGTGGCGAAAGCGGCAGCGTTGGGACCCGTTGGTACCGCGGCAGGGATGGCGTTGAAAAAGGCAACTGGGAAAGGATATAAAAAAAAAGGGAAATGGGTTGTACCTACCAGGAACCCCGTATTCATGTTACAGCGAAAAGGGTCTAAGAAGAATACCAGGAACGGTTTATTAGTTGAAAGCCCAATTCTCCCTATGTCCAATTTTGATTTAATTGATGCTGCTAAAAAACTAGCGATACAAAACTTCAGAGGGGTTTTTATGAGAGATCAATTACCGAGAAAACCTAAACGCGTTGAAACCGGTATAATCAATCTTAATAACAGTAACGGATCGGGAACTCACTGGGTTGCATACGCGATCGATCCACGTGGGATTGTCTATTTCGATTAATATGAGCTAGCCTCACCGAACGAGTTTATGCGGTATATAAATTCTCCGATGAAACTCAAAGAGCTTCCGATTTTTTATTCCACGCTGCCAACACAACAATTAAATGATCCACCGATATGCGGCTGTGAAGTATTAAATGTCCTCGCGGAGATTTCATCGTCACAGAAACCACTTCATCTGGTTGTAAATAAATACACGAGTGGGAAATTACAAGGTACTTTTAGAGAATCAATAAATTGAAAATACTAGAGTCTTTACAATAATGATTGATATTTGGGGACGATCTCTGTCAATGTTGAAACCCACCTCGGAAACATATGCGGGTTCTATCGAGGATGTAAAAAAAAAATAATTGAAGCAGCAGAGAGGGTGAACAGACCAACTTTTTAGGCGTCAACGATGCTGCCTTCTATTAAATATTACTAGGAAGTCTCAATTTGTCAAAAATAGACCTTTCTAGTAAATATTAACGAGAAGGGTCAATTTGGTAAACTAAAGGCTTCCTTGTAAGGGTCCATTTAGTAAAAAAAAAAGACGCTATATATTTGGCGTTCACCCTCTCTGCTGCTGTGTGTAACCGATACGATGATGAATTAGCAATATATTTTTTATATAAATGTCAAACATCGGAAAAGCACAAATAACTAGATTAACACGAGAACGGTTAGCTGCGATTAAGAAATTTCTCCCGGTGAGAGATTCTTTCAGAGATAATCTTCAAGCCCGTCAACAAGCAAAGACAGATTTTACCGCCGACACCAAAGAATTATTTAAGCCTATAACCGAGGCAACTGGGGAGGTTGTAACCGCAATAAAAGAATCTAAACCTGTTGTTGTTCCACCAGTTGCACCTGCGGTTGCTCCACCTGTTGAACCTGTGGTTAAACCTAAAAAAATCGGCGGTAATAGAGTTCAAGAACTCCACAATAGATTTACCGAAGAAAGTTTAGCATATATCGATGAAACTAAATTAGAAAAATTAACAGATTTTGCCGCGCTTGGATATTATCAAAAGGATAAGTATTTAAATCCTAAATATGTAGGTTCTATTTCAAATGTAAAAGAGTTTTCTGATGCGGTTTTTAAAATTAAAAATCAACTACCAAAAATTAATAATAATGATCCTTCATATCACGCGTATAAAACTGCCATTAGCACAAAAGATTTTCAATATCAACAACAGCGAGGTTTATTAGAAACTGAACAACAACGACTAGCAACAGAACGACAACGAGAAAAACAAACACGAGCAGAAGAACGAAAACGTGTACCATCAACTCCAAAAAAACGAGGACGACCAAAAAAAAACAATCAGATCCTGTTATGGAGGATCCTCAACGAGAAGAACCTGAAGAAAAAAAATCCGGTAGTGGATATCGTGGTGGTAATATACCCTGTTCAAGAAGTATCTTCGATGATATAACGCGGTTAGAAGTTCTTATTGGAGGAGTACGAGCTGGAAATAATTCCCCGGAAATAATTAACGAGGCAACCGAAATCTGTCAACGGTTATTTCAAGGACATGTAATGGATATCGGACTATATCGAAGTTTCATCGATGAACTTACCGATGATTATTACAGCGATTAGATATATAGCATTTAAATAAAATGATAGTACACCGTAGTATGAACAGAGCAAGACCTGTTTATGTTGTAAATTCACGACTACCAGTTTACAAGCTCACTTATGGAAACGGACTTGGTGATATTGTCACTGGATTATTTACTAGAATTGCTCCAAAGATTTTACCTGTTGGTAAGGAAATAGCGTCAAAAGCTATTGGGGTTTTCGGTGACCGAGCTGGTAAAGTTATCGGGGAACGCGCATTTGATATGTTAGGTACCGCGAAAGAAAAACTTATGTCGTTGGCAAAACGTGGAAATAGAAATTCAAAGAAAAACGGAAATGGATATCAACGAAGAAAGTTTCAATTACAGTCTACGGAACAAATGCCCTCTAAGATAGGCAGTGCGATTAATAAAATGGCAGTTGCACGGTTAAGAAAAATTGCTGGTTCCGGGTTGGCGCGGTTAAACATTTAGATCAACTACGTTAATATAAAATGTTCAAGGACGAAATCGATGATGCTTTTAAAGTAGATGATCCCGTAGGAAGAAATAATTCTATACGTGATTATCAGTATTTTTCATATCAAGCTCATGATCCAGATACAAGATCACGAATTGAACTCAGATTCGATGACACATCTAAATACTTTTTGCCGTGTGAAGCATACAGCGAAGTAGAAGGACAACTGCGGAAAGGTGATAAAACTGAATTTGTAGATGCTGATAATCTCAAAAATATTCCGATTGGATTTGTCAACAATGGAATAATGGCGTTATTTAACAACGCCCAGTATACAATTGGTTCTAGTAAGATTGAATCTATCGATAATGATGTTGATGTTGCAACTACAGTGTTAGGTTTAGCTAGATACTCTGATGATTTTATTAAATCCGCGGGTCATTCTATGATGTTTTCAAAGCATACTACCAATCATGCTGATCATCGTCATTTTACTATAAGACGAACGAAAAAGCATACAGCTGCTGCTGATGATGCTGATGTTGAATCTATTGTTGTAGGCAGTAATCCTAATTACAATGCGGGATTTGCATCACTAAAAGCGAACATAGATAAACTTGGTAGATTTTCATGTACGATTCCGTTGGCACATATATTTGGATTTTGCAGAGATGTCCGGCGAGTGATATTTGGTGCTAGTCATACTGTAACACTTACACGAAGATCAACTGACGATTATGCTCTTTGGCACGGTCCTGCTCCTGTACGAGATGGTAGTGTAACATTCACAAAGTTGGCGTTGTGGATGCCTGTTATGACTCCATCGTTGTCTGTTGAAACTCGGTTGTTATCATTTATGGACCGCGGAGGAAGATCAATGTTGAGTTGGTGTGATGTTACAACAGCTACTACATCCGGTACAGGTACTGGGGTTTTTACTTGGCAACTTGCATTGACGAAAAATGTTTCCGCGCCAAGACATGTTTTTGTTGTGTTGCAGAACTCGAATAGAACTCAAAAAATAGCCGGTGTTGCAAATGATAGTATACAATTGAGATCTCATATGATATTTGATAAATGTGATGTCAGTGAAGTATCATTGCGAATAAGTAATCAACAAGAACCCGCAGAAAATCTTATCATCGACTACGATAATAATCAAATAGGACGGGTTTATCACCGATTGTGGTCATTTATGGGTCGTGATCAAAACATCGATACTGGACTTCAGATATCACAGGTAGATTTTAAAGAATTGTATCCCATTTATTGCTTTTCGTTGCAACATCTTGATTTATCTAAACACTCTACCGTTGATGTGAAATTCCAAGCTCGTATCGGTGATGCTCTTGGAGGATTTAGAGCAGTTGCTGTTCTTCTCAGTGATAAAAATATGATACTTGAAGGTGGTGGTGGAAGAATGAGAGTCATTGATGCACCAGTGGAAAACCTGTAATTGAATCAATCGGTGTTATATAAAAATGTCGTATAACACTATTAATGTCACATTGACACCCGGTCAGATAAAAAAATTTCAATCGAGTTCAGCTAAAAAATGTGGAACTACTATTACGCTAAAACCAAATCAGATGAAAGGTGGACAAAATAAATTATCGTTGACGAAAACACAGGTTAATCATTTCAATAACGCGCTCAAAGATAAAAAAGGAGTTCCGATTACGCTACCTGCGGCTGCAATAGCAAATATGATAAAAACCGGCGGAATATTTCCGCTGTTAGCTGCAATTCCAGGGTTGATTGCATCAGCGGCTCCAGCGCTTCTTGGCGCGTTAGGAACTGGTGCCGGGGGAGCACTTGCTTCTGGTGTTGTCAATAAGATAATGGGTAAAGGTATAAAATCAACAAGAAAAAAAAAGGGAAAGGGATTCAGACTACCAGGAAGTCAATTTACGAGGTATTACAGAACCAATTAGTGGAAAAATCGAAGATTTTCGACAAAGGATTTTCACCAATGTCAACTTTTGATTTAATCGAAGCAGTAAAAAAACTCCCAATAAAGCATTTCAGAGGTGTATTCATGAAAGATCAATTACCAGCAAAACCACAAATACCAGAAACTGGCATAATTAATCTTGATGATAACACTGGACCTGGAACTCATTGGGTTTGTTACGCAATATTTCCAACCTCGATTATTTATTTTGATTCATATGGATTACCGCCTCCGATTGAATTTGTCAAGTATGTGTCTACGATTTCATCGAAAATCCCCATTTGGTATTCAACGTTGCCCACGCAGACATTAACAGATCCTCCAATATGTGGTCGAGAAACTCTTAACGCGTTGATGGTTATCTCGGCAAATCCTAAATTACCTCACAAAGCTATTCACGAGTACACAACTATGACAAGTCATAATCAATGATGAATCATCAATGATGGAATTATTCACGATTTTAATAAACAAATAACATATATATAACAATGTCAGATATTTTTGAAAGATCAGTACCACGTGTTTCCGCAGAAGGAGTTACTATCGCACAGGTAAAAAAAAATAATCAACAAAGCTATCTCCGCGATAGCAAACTTAGATGAATTAAAAAAAATACATGATCAAATAAGCGCTAACACACAATTACAAAAAACCATCGATGACATTAAAGTCACCGCTGATGACTCCACCAGCGATATAAAAAAGCTACGTGATGATTATAACGATGTTATAACCAAGTTTAATCAGCTCCAACAGGATATCATCAATGTTGGAATTCCTATGACGGATTTTTTTGGTAATCCACGTGTGACTGCACCAAATCTCAGCGCGATAAAAGATTCTATGTTAGAACTAGCAACACTTCAAACCAGATATGAAGAACATGTAAAACAGTTTTCAACATTCCGAAGAAATATCGTTGATAAATTTCTCGGATCTACATTTGATAAACTCGATATAAAACTTCCAGATATAAAGAAATTCATCGATGATCTTAAAACAACCACTAATAACATCATAACAGATGCAACAAGGATGATAGCAATAGTTGAAAAAACAAAAATTCCTCATGATAAAACTATCAACGTCGTATACACGATTCAATATGGATCATATACGTGGACACCTACAAATAATATTTTACACGTTACTGCAACTGTAAAGGGAATTTATCGATTAACGTTAGTGACACCAACGTTGTACACGATATCATCGTCGAGTTCAACTGGGGTAAACAATACGATATCAACGATCATCGACAAGGATACAACTGAACAATTCACGATTACATCAAACGACAACAACCTAGCTAGGGTTTCAATGACACGGTATGTTGGATTTGTAGCTGATTTAAGTAAACAGTTAAATTAAAATCTATCGGATTTTCAAAGGAAATCTCGAAGAGATTCAATCAGAGAATTATTGACTGCGTTAATAGATAAAATGTCAACAATGTCACTGGCACCAACTGTATTTTGAATACCGTTATAACACTGTCAAAGAATATCAAAATAAACTTACAGCGTTAATTGCCGAATATAGTAATAAAAAGAAAAAATACCAGCGTAGAATTACCGTGTTAGATGTAACTGTTTACTCGGTGTCAGGTGTAATTGCCGGAATAATACTATCTTCGGTGGTTATGATATCCCCCGTTGTTGTACCAATTTGTAAATCCGCGGCGGCAACAATCACTGGAATATTTACCACGATAACAAAAAAAATATCATCGTGTTCTCAACAGAAATTACACGATTACGCTGTTAAACTTATTACTGCGTCAAACGCGTATTCGGAGTTATCAACGTTGATATCATCGGCGATTGACGACAAAATAATCACCGAAGAAGAATTCTCGAAGATGGTCAAATTGTATGATTGTACGATTTCAAAATTGGAGAACAACGATAATAATAACAATGGCAACAACATCATTGCAAGAAATTCTTCAACGAATAGCAACAAACACCGCCAACACAAAAACAAAAATGATCTCGGTGGTAACGAAAACACCAGAATTCAGCGTTGAATTTAATCCTCCGTTGGCGGTATCTGCAATCGCGTTAACGCAATTAAGATGCTTGTACAGTTGGCCAAATGTAAGATCAACACCGTTCAATGGTAAACTTCCCAATAACAGTTTTACATTCGCGTATAGAAAAACTAACCCGGATAAAACAAAATCTGAACCAGAATCACACACAATATATCTGCCGACGGGTGTATACGACATCGAAGATATCAATGACGCAATCATAGAATCCATCGAGGGGATAACAGGACCAAATATCATCGAAGTCAAAAATGAACCTGATAAATACCCCATTGAAATAAAAGGACACGAGCCGCTGTTGTCAACGGTCATCGAAATAAATTCACCTGACTACGCCGTGGATATATACAACAGCTCAATTAGAACTTTATTAGGTTATCCTGAGTTTATTCCAGGGACCGTCGACATAAAAGATTTACCACGAGAACCATTGAAATCCGAGTATGTATCCACGAAAGAAGATTTTCATGGTTTTAATCCTGTTGATGTTGATGGTATTCCTAAATTAACATATCGCAAAGGGGGTACATTATATATTAATTTTAATACTCCTGTTTTTGAGGAAATTTTTAGATTAATTCACGACGATTTGAGAGGTTTCTAAGATATTTAATAACCGCAATAAGTGAAATTCCACCACGTCGTGATGATGTCATCAAATTCAACGAAATCTGTAATAAAATTATCTATGACATGGAAAGCACTAATCAAGATATTATTGAACAAATTCTCCGTGATCATCGTCCCGAAAAGAGAACAGAATTTGCAACAAAACATAAAATCCGCGTCGAAGATATCCCCACGTTTAAGCTACCAGGATATAACGTACCACAAATGCGTCAAAAACTCAGCGACACCATCGATAAATTCTTTCCACGGATTCACAAAGCATGATTAGATAGTCTACCAGCGGTTCATTATCAATTGCCGGAACCTACAAAGGCCGATTTCTTCACTAATGATCCACCAGCGATAGATCCTAAATTCAACTACAACTTCGACATCGGTTTTCTACGACCTCAAGATATTTATCAAAAATATTCATATTATGTCTACGACGGAACAGAAACTGATACACTTAACAAATACGAATATAACGAATATGGTAGAATAGTGTGGAGATTTGCTCTTGGTGACCAAGGTGTATTTGTGGTCTCAGAGAAGTCACTTGATGGTATTTTTAATTCGATGGCGCAAATGTTCCAGATGAAACTAAATCAACTTCGAGATTACCTACAACGATCTCTGTTGCTAGATTTAACAACCCAGCGTGATACAATCAAACAACAACAACAACAATTAAATCAAATTATCGCCGATATGAACTTTCTCAATGATAGATTACTCTCGTTGGTCTACGAAGATAAATCACCAAAACGAGAAAAGTTCAAAAAAGTATTTTCAACTGATAAAGTATTTCCAATCACCAATGACAACTTAGTATTTATGAAATTCCAGGGTTGGGATGTACCAGCGTTAAAAGCATCAACGAGAAAACTCATCGATGAATTCTTTCCGCAGATTCACGCGTTATGGTTTAAGATAAATCCTCCCCCGGAAATCTTAACGTGGACGAATTCTGTGTACCGCGGCAACAAACATAGATCTCCCGGCAACGTTGATATTTCATCTGTTATTGCAATACATGTTATCTGTGATAGTATCTTGGGAAGTTTCGCAGTTGATACTTCAAAATCAAACAACGCCAACGAGTGATATATCATGTACACGTTCTCACCAGACGTATCCCCGGGAAGTCTTATAGTGAAAAACTCACCTAATTTGACTTATCTTGAACCGGTTAATCCATTTCTATCCAGGATGAATTTTTCAATAACTGACCAAGAATTTAACCTAATTGACCTTCGCGGGGAAACACTACAAATAACGCTAGATGTAAGGTCATAGACTTTCATCGTAACGGTTTTCATTTTCACTTGCAATTTCAAATTAAAAAAAAAACTATACAGTTTCAATAATGTATCAACACGTGCTAGTATCTATCCATGATAAAGAACTTCTTGTGGACGCTATCAGAGAGGTATTCGACGGCAACACAACGAGTGAATTCTACGTGGATATAGTCATTGAATTGCAAGGCACGGAGAAGTTTTTATTGACTGATTATCAACTGTTAAATCTTCAGCAAAACGTTATAACCGTAGTACGATTAACCCGTGATCAAATAATGCAATACACTCATTCATGTTTATCCGTGGAAGATCTTAAAAAATCTTGAAATGGGAAATCTAAAGGATTTCAAGAAAGAATTTTCATCTAAAAAAAAATCTTACATATTTTCTAAAATTTTTCATTGAAATTCTAAAAAAAATCACTACGTGAACTTTATACTTCCCTGTTACACTAACAGGTATTATACATGACAATTTTATTTCCCTGTTGTTGACACAGGTTTTACAAATTTGTTCAGTCGCGTATTACCTGTGTACGTGACAACAAAGGAGGCTCTCTACGCGTGGGGCTCAGCTTGTTCCATTATCGTTTTCAACTGTCTCACCTTACAATTGATAAGTTTTCTGCTTTCATATTCAGAACTTAATTGCCTAAGTACATGTTCTACTATCTTACATAATGGTACAAACACATTAACGTCTTCGGTATTAACTAAACTTTCACGAATAAATTTTTGTATGCGCTTAATTAAAAAATATTTCTTAGCGAGTACATATTTTCCATTCTGCTCTGCAAATGGTATGTCCTCGAAATCGGTCATGATTTGATCACAATCTAACCCTGAACATAGTTTAATATTTTGAGTTTTGAGTTTGTTGATTTCAACAATAACACATTTGAGATTTTCAAGATTCATATTATATAAAAATATGTTTGTTGAATTGTTTGAAAATCCACAATGGAAACTCTTTGAGTCAAATTGCAAAGCAATTCCACAAAATGAATTCTGGACACGCTAAGGTGTTGGTCATCTTAGCATGTCCAGAAGCTTAATGCGATTATAAGTGATTATGATTATATATACAATGGATGACGACGGTACTTACAACCCCTGATCTAGTGTATAGGCGGTTGTATTAATACATATACGACGGTACTTACAACCCCGCTGATCTAGTGGGGACGGCGGTTGTATTATACATATACGACGGCACAATTACACCACATCACCGTTTTGAACCTCCTTGGTGTATAATATATAGCAAGCGGCGCTCAACGGTTACATATATAATCACGAAGCGTATTCCCCACGAGTAGAGTCTAACTCGGATAGCGGGTTAGACCTACAAGAGGATACGTTTGGTGCGTGGACACGGACAAACACATAACAAATAGGTGATTATGGTCAATGAATTGATTCACAACCCCTGATCTAGTGTATAGGCGATTGTATTATACATATACGACGGTACTTACAACCCCTGATCTAGTGTATAGGCGGTTGTATTATACATATACGACGGCACACATTACAACCCCTGATCTAGTGTATAGGCGGCTATAATAGGACGGTACACAACAATAGATTATATTATGGTATTTACAATGACAATGATTGTGTACAAATGCAATGACAATGGTATATAATACAATGAATTGATTCAATGACAATAAATGACGACGGTACAACAATGGTATATAATACAATGAATTGATTCAATGAATGACGACGGCACAACAAACGATTATGGTATAATACAATAAATGAATTGATTCAATGGATATATGACAATGGTATGTACAATGAATTGATTCAATGACAATGGATGACGCGGGTTATTCTACATTCAAGTACAAAACAAACCTCAAAATCAAAACCTGGTTTGAATGCCAATAATAACGTTCACACCACGTGTGACGGTGTGGTTTGTTTTGTACTTGAATTTCGAGCTAAAGCCCAAACATATAACAGACCAGGTTATATATAACCACTCATTAACGCGTACGTAGATAGTGTGGTGTGGTGATTTTATTTTTTCTGTTGTGTTTGTTAGCGATCACTGACAACGTTGAAATAACACATAATACTTGAAGCAGACACTAAAAAAAATATTTTAATACGACGTGTATATAAAACAGTTCTGTTAATGTTTAAAAAAAACGAAAATCAATTATGTGTTATTGATATTTATGACAATTATAACATCCAATCAAAAACTACTTCCGCGTTCACCAACGGTAACTCTGTCATTGGTGATTTGTCGCACGCGCGTTACGTAACGGAGTTATTCCCCTTGTGAATGGGGAAATCCCTGAAACTGCAAAGCAATTTACGATTTCAATGGAAATTCTTTCAGAATTTCACGAAGCAATTTCCAATGCAAGTTTACATATTATACATAAGAAAACTGAATTTTGTTTTTAAAACACTTTGAAAAAGCGGTCTTGGTTTTATTCTCTGCAACACATTGAATAGAATTCGGATGAATATTGAAATACCTACCAGCTGCGGTTATTGACTGAAATACTATCTCCGTGTTATTTTCAGTATCAAACGACTTTACAGGTCTAGCATTTTTCGAGTATTTCCCAGTCCCACCTCGTTTGGTGTTTTCACGTTAAAGAAAATTCGATAAAGAATTATTAGTCTTAATGCGATCAATATGATCAATAACAAAACCATCCTTTATTGATCCATTAAACACTTCATAGACGAATCTATGACAATAATAATTCTTCCCTCCAGCTTTAAAACTCAAATACCCTTGATTATTCACAACACCAATTGGCTTCTTATGTTTACAATGTCTAATAACACCATCACGAGACGCTTCGTAATTTTCAATAACAGGATGTCTTTGAAATTCTTGGTTCATTTGTATACTAATATACTTTGTTTGTCTAAATCATTATTTGGTTGAGATATAACATTCGCAAATCTGTCTATGTAGTCCTGAGCAGTTTTTATGATTTTGCCGTTGGCAACGTCGTTGACAGCGTCAGGATTTTTTATTCTTCGCTTGTCATAATAACGCTTCAGCTCTCTATAACGCTTACCCCCGCAACTAATGAATAACTGCGATTTGCCTCTAACACCTACCCCACAATACAGGCACGGAAGAGAACCATTGCTCCCCCGACGAAAACTTTGCATATGATACCCACAGAATTAATTTCTGCATGATTTGTTACACGGAGTCTTTGATCCAATCATGAGCCATTTTCAATGATTCATTATATAAAAAACTTTTTATTTAAATACTTGTTTTAATTATAATATGAAAGAGTCCAAGAGATTAACGAAAATTAATCGAGATAGAGTCGCTGTTAAACAGAAACGTCTAAAGGACGATAGCATGAAGGAGTTCAAGAGATTAACGAAAATTAAACCCGGATTTAACAGAGATAGAGTTTCTGTTAAACCGAAACGTCTAAAGGACGATAGCATGAAGGAATTCAAGAGATTAACGAAAATTAACCCCGGATTTAACAGAGATAGAGTCGATGTTAAACCGAAACGTTTAAAGGACGATAGCATGAAGGAATTTAAGAGATTAACGAAAATTAAACCCGAATTTAACAGAGATAGAGTTTCTGTTAAACCGAAACGTCTAAAAGACGATAGCATGAAGGAATTTAAGAGATTAACGAAAATTAAACCCGGATTTAACAGAGATAGAGTTTCTGTTAAACCGAAACGTCTAAAGGACGATAGCATGAAGGAATTCAAGAGATTAACGAAAATTAAACCAGAATTTAATCGGGGTACTAAATTCGATCTCGATAGAATCTCTGATATGAAGGAGTTCGAGAGATTATTGAAAATTACGCCTTGGAAAAATACTAGGTTTAATCTCGATAGAATCTCTGATATACCAAAAAGTCTAATAGATGACAAAACCCTGTTGAGTAAAATCAGCGACTGTTTTAATAAATTTAAGCGCGATGGAGCATCTCATGCATGGACGACATTTCGAATTATCAATGATGATGTCAATATACCCGTAATCGATGCTACCATGAACGACACAAGAGCAGCTGAGATACTTTCACACCTTGGCGAGCCAACGGGGAAATCCAAAGGTGGAAATTCTAAAGGTGGAAATCCAAAGGATTTCAAACAAAGCAATTCCCAGCGGAGGTATTTTTTTAGAATAAAATTCATTATCAAAGACGAAGGTGAATGGATTATCAGAGATAAATTTGATCCAATCCTCAAGGATAAAAAAACTGTCATTGTGAGTAGAGATTCCAAACCAGGAATTTTAACTGGAATTGACAAACCATACTACGAGAGATCTTACCCTGCAACAGCAGTTGTTTACGGAATATATCCGTTAAATGATAAGCCAAGTATCACAAAACTAGCTCCGATGAAAACATCGTCGCCGTTGACTTCGTCAAGGCTCAATTGTGTATCAACACGGGTAATGGAACACTTCACAAATGCATCCCGGGGAAACACATTAACTGAACAACGACGAAAAAAAAAATAACCGAATGGGAACTGACAGTGAAACAGCGCGGGGCAACAATTCAAGATATAACCAAATTAGAAGCATCATTAAAATTTCCAATATCGGTAGCGACGATAACCGGAGAAGTATTATACGAACCGAAATATCAATCGCGAGGAGCTCCAATTGAAATTATTGATCATAACAAACACGCGTGGACACCTGCAGTAAACGTATTTCCACGAGAACGAATCGTAAGATATATCCCCGAGGAATTTTCCGGGGATGTGTTCCACGAAAAGAGGTTATTCGATGCTATTGTTGCGTTGTGTAAAGATGATCCCGTGTCGGTGTGGTTACTTCGCAGCGCTGAAGATTCCGAATCAGCATTTGATCAATTTGTAAGACCAAATGGTGAATTATATCGCGTTGAAGAATTAGATAACAGAATGAGAAAAATCGCTAATGAATTTTCACCGGAGAGTTTCCATGAAAAACTACTCACGAATAGCTTTACAATTCCATCAGTGGTAGCTCACTTCGCAAGAGAGAAAAACTCATGGCGTCCAACACGAAGTGATTTTCTCGAGGATGTCAAATTGAGTTGCGTCGAATTTGGTCATGGAGGATTGTGGAATACAAAATACTCACGTGATAGTATGATTTCAATTGATATATCCGCGTGTTATCCTGGAAGTTTTCTCGGGTATGGAGAATGCGCTGAGTATTTTAAACGATTTGGACACCCCACGCATGAAATGACTCGTGTTGCGATTAATGGTCGTTTGCCTGATTTTGATTTAACCGGATTCGCTCGTGTGATATCATTTGAATTTGCTGCAGGGTTACATCCGTGTAGTTATCTTTGGCTTGGTAGACACCTATCTGTGAAACACTGGATGCCAATTGTGTTATTGCGGTATATGATTGATTGTGAGATGTTACAATCGTTGATCGTCGGTGAAGCTATTATATGCTATCACGCGCAGAATGATGTTTGGTTACCAAAACCTGATCTAGATAGTATAATACGCGAACACCGAGAGCATTTTCTAGATTTCAGCGAGGAAGAAATCATGAAATTGTCTAGGCAGTTATTTGAAATTAAAAACAAAGAAGCCAAATATTTCGAACGAAAAATAATTGGTAAATTCACTCAAGGTGGAAGATATGACAATACAAAATACTCTTCGAGGTTGATCATAGACAGCGCTGAATACGATTTTATTGTAGCGGATTTAACGAAACAAGGAAAACTTGTAACCCGTAAGGATGTTTTTCTATCCAATGGTGAGAAATTAGGTACGGTTGTTACCTACTGTGATGGATATAATTCCCAGTACACACATTTGAGAAGTTCTATGCTAGCCTATGCTTGTATTAATCTATTTTCGATGATAAATAGATTTCCTAATACCGCGGTTAGAGTAGCTACTGATTCTATGTATATTCACAAGAAATACAGATCAGATGTAGCGGCATTCACAGATCCCGAGGAAAATCGGGGACGTTGGCGATTTAAAAAGGAAACACTACATGAGTGTTGTGAATCCGCAGACGTTGCCAACGACGATAAATACTTGAAAAGCAACCAATTATCAGAATTATCTAACGCGCCATCGATATCAGATCCAATTACGCGATATAAAATCGTTTATATAAACGGATTAGGAGGATCAGGAAAGACAACACGAGTAATTAATTTATTCAAAGATAAAATTAATATGAATGCGTTAACGCCAACTCATAAACTTGCCAGAGACATAAAACGAGATGTAAAAAATTCTGGTACTTATCATAGCTTCTTTCGATGGAAAGGTGATAAGTGGACCCCTAAAAGAATGGGACAGAAATATATTCCACCGGTGATATTATGGGATGAAATTTGTACAGTACCGTTACAAGTATTAAAAACATTTCTTGAATGGCTGTCAACGAAAAATACAAAAATTATTATGTCTGGTGATCAAGGCCAACCACCACCAATTTTCGGTGAATCTCCTCATGAATGGCTAAAAAAAATACGTTGATTATTACACAGAGATGAACGATGACATTAGATCATTAGATGAAGTATTAAAGGAGTTTAAACAACTAATCAGATTACAACCGGATAGAATCCAATGTGAAATAATGCGTGAAATAATTTCAGAAACTCCCATGAATAATTTTTGGGAAGCATGGAGACCAAACGATTTGATAGTAGCAAGTAGAAAAATAGTCAGAGACAAACTTCAGATGAAATTATTTGAATTACATAAAGAAAAATTTACAACACTTCCAGTACCGTTGTGTTATAGGCCTTCGGATACACGAAAAAAGAATATCGACGTTGACATTCCTGGACAACGTGAAAAGCAGAATTTAGTATTAAATGATATTGTGCTGGTTGATATCAGCGTCGTCGAAGATGCATTGCGTGCTGATAAATCCCCGTGGACGTTAGGTTACGCAGCGACAATACACTCTTCACAGGGATTAACTGTCACAGACACAATTGTTTGGATAGTAGATAATCGCATTGAGTGGTCAAATTTAGTTTATCTCGCAGTATCCAGAGTACGAAGTATAAATCAACTCCGAAGAATTGTTGTTGACGAAGTCAGTGACGATAATGATACTTCAATAAATGATATTGTCAGCGTTGATAGAGTCAAGGATATAATCAGAAAAAAATTCTCTGGTTATAAACAACAAGATAAAAAAAATAAACGAGAATTTAACATTGATGCTGAATTAATAATTACGCTGAAGCAACAACAGAATAATCACTGCGCGAGTTGTAATTGTATAATGCGTTGGCAGTATTCGGATAAAGATCCTCGCCAATTTACCGTAGACAGAAAGAATAGCAGCGTAGGTCATACCAACGATAACGTTATGCTGACTTGTCTTGAGTGCAACAGACGCAGAGGTGCTAGTTAAGACCACGCGGTGGTAATTGAGTATCCTCGGGAATTACCTGTAGTTGTTGTCGAGTAAATCCTCGCTGAGGAGCAGTTGAATCCAGTTTATAGATTGGAGGTCTACCAGTTGATCGTGTTATACCGGATATCTTATGTACGGTGACACTCCAAATAGGATCGGTAGCTCTTTTTTTACTACCCTCAAGCTCTCCTGGTTCGTATAAGTACCTTACAGTGACATTACTACCAAGAATTGGTTCTTTTGAAAAATCTTTTTGTGGTTGTACGGGTATATACTTCTTTTTAATAGCGTTGTTAGGTTTCATGTTAATTGTTCGATTAATCTCGTTATTAAGCGCAGTAATCACAGCTGGTAATCTCTTAACCCATTCACGAGATCGTTTATCCTGGATGAATTCCTTCGCGTATTGATATTCAAATAACCGCTCAGCAAGTGTCCGATTAAATCGTTCAACAATTGCATGATCGCGATGTAGCGCAGTGTGTCCTCGTCTGATGGTGACATTATGATGTTTCATCGTTGTTAAAACAGCGCCTTGAAATTCCTTGCCAGGATCAACTTGTAATAGATTTGGCCAACGCAGAGGACCTCGCCGATAAATCCTTTCAAATGCAGAAGCTACTTCAGTAGATGATTTTGTCATTAGCGGTTCTGCTTGTTTGTATCGACTCGCAATATCAACTAACGTTAACGCGTATTTGTAACCGTGATCATGCGGCAGAAATAGTATATCAGCTTGATGAACTTCATTAGGTGTTGTAACATCAAAATGCGAGAAGTTAATTTGTTTAGGTGGTGGTAGATAAATTTGCCATATTGCCTGTTTAGATAACCAATCCGCCGCTGTAGTTTTTCCACCGCTGCAGCGCTAGCGAGTTTACTTATTGCTGCTTTACCCCTCCAATATCCTCTCGGAGAATAGTAAATAGATTCCATATTATTAATTACCCGCACCAAATATTAATTTACCTTTCATGGCGGATTTTATTAACCACGAGGTTAATTTTTCTTTGAACGATTTATCTGGAATAGCATTCAACGCGTGAATCAACGCTACATCTGCGAGATGACGCTGTTGTAAATCACCACTACGGTAAGCTATATCATGTACACGACATGCTTCATCGATAGCGTTTATAGGATTTTCCCCCTGACGTGGATTATTTTGATCATCAAGTCTTATATCAAGTCTAGTACCAGGACCACAATAACTATAACCGGGGAGGTTTCACCTGGATATTTAGACCATGGTAACCCTGGAAGTGCTGCTAACTTAGTGGCGATATCACCTCCGAGTTTTTTTTTTAAATCGATATTTTTTGTACCGCATATTTCACACTTGCCGGTGACCGCGCTTCTGTTATTTTTTGTGGTAACAGTCGTTGGGTCAATAGTCGGTGTACGCTTCCTACATTTCACACAATATAGATCCATAATTATATTTATATTATATCAACAAATGGAAGTGATAGATTTCTCCGCGTTGAAGAAACAACAGCCGATAAAACATCATCCGATGTTACCAAACTCAATAAGAATGATTATCACTGGACCTTCTGGAAGTGGTAAAACCCAGTTGTTGTTAACGATGATAATGAAGAATTTAACCTGGGATAAGTTATATTTGATTGCCCCAAGCGTAGATGATCAACATTGTTATAACGTGTTAAAAGATTACAACGAAAATGCTTCAGAAGCTTACGGTGGAAGCGTAATTGAATTTATCACTGACATTGAAGAGGCGCCATCCGTGGATGACTTGGATGGATTCGTTAATAATCTAGTCGTGTACGACGATGTTATGTTGGACCAACAAAAAAATCCGGCTAGAATATTTTCCCGAGGACGTCACAAAAACTCTGACGTGATATATGTAACTCAGCGGTATACACAAATTCCAAAAGTTATCCGGGACAACTGCAATTTGTTATGCGTGTTTAACGGAGTTGATACTCATACTCTTAGAAATATTTGGCAGACTTGGTGCCCTGACATGGATTATAATCGATTTCAAAATGTCTTTTGCGGCGCTAGAGCTACCCCACATGGATTTGTAACGATAAGTATACACGATCCTCGGACACGATATCGAATTGGATTAGACCGCATCTATAGCTAATTCAGTTAGCGTAACGCATATTTCTTAATCGCAGCCAACCGTTCTCGTGTTAATCTAGTTATTTGTGCTTCTCCGATGTTTGACATTTATATAAAAAATATATCGCTAATTCATCATCGTATCGGTTACACACAGCAGCAGAGAGGGTGAACGCCAAATATATGGCGTCTTTTTTTTTTACTAAATGGACCCTTACAAGGAAGCCTTTAGTTTACCAAATTGACCCTTCTCGTTAATATTTACTAGAAAGGTCTATTTTTGACAAATTGAGACTTCCTAGTAATATTTAATAGAAGGCAGCATCGTTGACGCCTAAAAAGTTGGTCTGTTCACCCTCTCTGCTGCTATTGAAGATGAAACCGCTGAGACGTTAAATTTAGCAAGTGTTGACTCGAACGAAATAGTTGTATTTCAAGATCGCCAGGGTAAATTGAAAACTAGTAATGTGCCATTGGATGACATTTTAAAACGACAACACGACGCCGCTGAAAACTCTATTGCGCTGTATTCCAGCGGCGGACAACTTAAACCAGGCGCACTTGTGTCTACGATCACTGACGCGATTGCCACCCACGGCCGTGAGCTGGATGATTATATACGAGATTATAATAGTTTTCGCAAAAATGTCGTACATAAATTCTTTGGAACCCCGCTTGTGGTTGGCATGACCCTCGCTGAAATTAAAAACTTTTTATCTTTATTTTTTTTTAACAAGGAGGCGGGGAGGACGATGAATGAAAATGAAATCAAGGCAAATTATCTCGATATTTACAATGATATTTTTAAACTAATAGAAAATCTTGAAAAGGTACAAAAACCCACCAACGACGTCGTTAGTAAGCTTTTTGGATCCCCTCTTGTGGCAGGCATGACTCTCGCTGAAATTAGCGAGTTTATTGGCAAGCATACTCACAATGCCAACGTCGCTAATAGTTTCTTTGGTGTCCCAGCTACATCTACAATGACTCTCAAAGATATTAATATGTTCATGGTGTGACAAACAACACTTAATACCATCGTGGATAATTTTTTAGGGAGAACACCTGTGTCTGAAACCACATCTCTGACAGGCCCGACCCTCGCTGAAGTTAAAAAAGCTATTGACGAACAAAAACTCATCAACGAAATGGGTAATAATTTCTTTGAGGGTTCTAAAAGTTATAATATCACGACGACATATTCTCATCTCAACGGGGATTATCTAACCCGAACAGGTATAGAATCTAACCTCCTTTTGATTTCATTTTTTTGAACGCCGCGATAAAACGATGATGAAATATACCGAAATCAAAAAAACCTATCTCGATATTTACGACGATATTCTTAAACTAAAAGCAACATCTGAAAAGGTAAAGATACCGCATCCAAACATAGGCATTAAAAATATCGTGTATACGGTCGATCATGGAACCATGGATTGGATAAAAGACGTTTATACTACATTGTCCCCCATTCTCTGGAGTGTCGAAATGAGGGCCGATATCTACAGGCCAACATGGGTCGATGGTATCTACAGGCTAACGTGGATCTCTATCGATCAATTTAATATGATCGCGGACGGTAAAACCTACTCTGGTGGCACCGCGACATTAATTATGAAGGGTCACGGACAAGACTTTAATGTCGTTGCGGTTGATAGATCCACCATTAGATCAAAAATAACTTGGTGTTTAGAATTTTTAGATGATTTTTCCGGCTGAAGCTACTAGCAATTCCCCTTAACGATGGCCAATAATTGAAAACACTAGCGGGTTTAAAATAACAATGACATCGATGAAATCAATTGAACCGATCATAGTCCCAGAGGTATCACAATCGCATCGATATCGATATGATACCGTGAAAGGATTTTCCGCAAACTTGAAATCACTTTCTGAGCGTTATCGTGAAAAAATGAAAAAATACCGACGCAGCATAGCAATCATCGACATCTCCGTGTACTCGGTGTCCGGTGTGATGGCCAGCGCCGGGGTTATTTTGTCGACAGTGACCATGATGGCTCCGATTGCAGTTCCAACAACAATTGCGGCAGTCGCCACAGCGATAACTAAAAAATTATCATCGTGTTCTCAGAAATAACTCAGTGATTATACAGCTCGGTACAGGGTGGTATTTGACGCGTACTCGAAATTATCCGAGTTGATCTCGCTGTCGATAGATAATTCGTTCATGTCCGATGTTGAATTTTCCACGATGACCCAGTTGTATAACTCCTCGATGTTGAAGTTGGAAATTGAAGACAGCGTTAACAATAATGTCACTCGAACTGCTTCAACGAATCGCGAAGAATACCACTCCGATACGAACAAGCATGATATCAATAACATCAACAAACCCTGAATTTAGTGTGAACTTCCCTTCTCCGATTCCAGTGCGCGAGATCGCGCTGGCAAAATTACGAGTATATCATAGCTGGCCTAATATCAGATCGGTTGCATTTGGCGGTAAGCAACCCAATAACGCACTAGTGTTCTCGTATAAGAATAAACCCGATGGCACCCCAGAGTGGGAAACTGTTTTGTTACCAACTGGGTCGTACCAAATTGTGCAAATCGATGCTGAAATTCAGCGAAGAATAAAAACAATCACTGGAAAAGAATCAAAAATAGCTATTAAAGTTCATGAACCGACGCTCTCGTCGTCGATCGAAATAAGCACAGAGGGATATATTGTAGATATCTATAACAGCTCGTTAAGAACAGTGTTAGGATGGCCTGAAAAACCACCCGGAGTCACCACCGACTTAATCACGGACGTACAATCATATCATGAAATCAATCCCAGTTATCGAGATAATTTATCTGATATAAGAAAAAGAAAACTCGCCGATAGATTTATATTTACGAACAAAGACACACTGCAATGGAATTTTATCATTAAAAGAACAGCCGACTCATCTGTTACTATTTCATTTACGCTAACTGACGTCCGTGGTAATTTTAATGAAATTAAACAATTATATGAAACACAACTAGAACAACTACGGAAAACAAAATCGCAAAAACACGTTGAAATAATAAATAAACTTATATCTGACATGGAATATATCTATGAACTAATTATTCAAACAATAATTAATGACAACAGCGGCAATAAACAACGATTCCTAACCGATTACAATATCACAGAAGACAATCTGCGTAATTTCATGTTTCCCAAATACAACGCTGATGAACTAACAAGAATTGTTAGAACCGATATCAAGGCGCTACAAAAACCAGATTCAACTGTCCTCCTCAGGTATAATAATGATCCAGATGGTGGCGGTAGGCATATTGCCCCGCATAATGTGAATATTTCAACGGTGATTGCGCTCAATTTAACATGTGATGCAATCGAAGGAAGCTATCAAATTAATCTAGAGCAATCAAATCAAGCTCAGCAGGGATATATTCTTTATTCGTTTGCACCAACAGCTCCTCCAGGATTCTTAATTATTGAAAACCCAATTAATCCTGTCTACATGCGATGCCATAATAATTCGTTAACGAGAATTAATTTCCGACTCACCGACCAGTCAAATAATTTAATTGATCTACAAGATGAGGTGTTTAGCGATTAGTTTGTTTGTAAAGTCCTAAAGACTCGATCAAATATTTGGTTGAAATCATTTATTATTTTTGTTAACTTGTATCAGCAGAGAGTTGTATGACCACATCGTTGCGACCAAAATTGATTGAAAAATCGTAAAGTCTCCGTTTGCTAAATGGAGACTTATTTTTTGGGGGGTTAAAATATGAGATTTCGTAGGAAGGCTCTATTTTCCGTTTTGAGGATTCAATCAATTTTTTGTCGGAAATGGGTGGTCTGTTCACACTCTCTGCTGCTGAGAGAGAGAGATGGGGAGAGAGGGAGGGAGGGAGAGGTGTAAAACAAATTTTTTTAACATCATATATATCTAATTAAAAATCGAACATTTGTTTTGCATAATAAAAATGCCATTTACAATCGGAATGAATAAATCTAAATAGCTCTTAGATCAATACAATTCTGTGATAAGAGTTGTTATTGTGTTATGGAAAATACTGCCTTATACATAACCAATGAATCAAGAAGGTTATACAGGACCTAGACCGTGTCTAGGCTGTGGAAATGGGTTACAAGGTAAATAAGATATTTGCACAAAATGTGTTGGAAATAAATACAGAACAATGTTACTTTTTTATGAAAACAAACACAAGATTACACAGCAAATTATAAACTCTTACTATTGAAGAGGTCCTTTTATAAAAACATACTGGAAAAGAGCAATAACAAATAAAATAGCAAATAAAATTACCTCATACTTTCCATGATTTTAAAAAGTATTAAAATTGTATGTTTATACGAGATGTATTCATTTTTTCTTTATTAAAAGAAAACGAGGATTGCCTCCCCCTATATCAGATTGTAATGTTCAGTCACTCCCCTCAATATAAAATGCACAGATTTGTTAACAAACAATGGGATAACAATGGCTACAGGTGTTTCCACCCTCATTAGTTTTTTGCTATAAAAGGTATTTATTTCTTCGTCTGTGATCGGTTGACTACGATTGGGATTATTTCATTTTCCTTCAGATTTTAAATATTTTTGCTTAGCCCGAAGAGCTTCCCTTGTTATTTCAATGGTTGCACACATTATTAAGACCAAAAAATGTTAGTTTATACCAAAATATTTTACATGAAAATCATGCTCTTGTTATTTATCCTTTATTAAATGTAATATTCCAAGAAATTCATATCCATGTTTAGAGGGTATAATAGCTATAGAAAAATGTTCAATATGCGTATTCATAAGCCATGGGCAAACCACAATTTGATATACCAGTACTATTCGTATATCAAGTTTCTTTATACCAACACTCCAAACGCCAAATGCCATGTTATTTGTAATGTGTGTGTATATATATACATTATATATATATATATATATATATATATATATATATATATATATATATATATATATATATATATATATATATATATATATATGTATATATATATATTTATATATATATATATATTACTATATTATATTATAATATATATATATATATATATATATATATATATATATATATATATATATATATATATATATATATATATATTACTTTTTTATTTTTTATAGTAATTGTATACTTTCCATATGGATGGTAGAAGCATCAGAATAAATAAATGTTCTATCGTGACAATTTTGGGACCCCTAGATTTATTTATCTTTCGCTGACTTGCTAAGACATCATTATCAGTGAGGAAAGTGAAAAAATATTTATTTATGATAGTAATTTATACTTTCCTCACCGGCGAGAGAAACTTCAGAAGGGAAAATAAAACTTTATATTATACACTCCTTCGAATGTCAAGGATATTAATGTTGTATGATTTTTAGCCACACATTCATGTATGCCGATAAAAGGATCGGTCATCAAATCCGCGATCTCTTCATTATTAGAAAGAAATATCCAAAATGAACCGTCCAACATTTAAGAAGAATTACGACGAAAGACACAATTCGTTTTTTGACTATCTCTCTCCTTGATTTAAATTCCATAATCTGTCTCCTTAACATAATTAAGTATATTATTTGTTATATCTGCTGATTTCATACACATCATAATACTTCCTGAGCAAAGTAACCCAAATTTTGACAGAGCACCCTCGGTCACGATGTCGTGTATGTAGTGGTGTTAACAAAATGGCGGAACAATTATCAAAAATTCATCTGGATCTGGTAAGACGCAATTGTTATTTAACCTGATAATGAGATGGTTAAAGTGGGATAATTTGTATTTGTTGGCTCAGTCAGTTGATGATCAGAGATGCTACGATGTTCTTACAAATTTTATGGAAAACGCAAAATTGTGGGACGTGGACAGCAATGATATTAATTTTATCACCGATATTGATGAAGCCCCATTTGTGGATGACCTTGATAGATTTATTAATAATCTCGTAGTGTACTATGATGTGATGCTGTACAAACAACCAAATCCAGCTCTGATATTTTTTCAAGGCAGACACAAATACACAAACATGATTAATGTTACTCAGCGACATACACAAATACCTTAAATGATCAGAGATAACTTTATTTTTTAGTCGTATTTAATGGCGTTGATTCTCATACTCTGCGAAATATTCATCAGACTTGACCGTTTTGGGAGAATTCTTTTTTTCTTAATCCACTTGGAAAGAGCATTGCTATGTCGGTGGACAACTCTTTTACATTACTACAGTTCATTTTTGTTTTTTTAAATGTATTCTCTTATTTAATTGATATTTGCATATGGAGCTGATCTTTCAGCAACACGATTTAAAGCAGAGACATTCATTCGACATGCTTTGCAGGAATAACAAACCACATAATACATTAATACAAGAGGACAAATCATTTATTACTGGATTTAATAATATACAAGCAAAGTATTTGAACAGGTAAGAATTTAAAAATAAATTTATCATTTTTCATAAATTATTAAAATTTAATTTGACTTTAAAAGAAAAAAAACCCACAAAATACTCATTTTGCAAACTTTGAACCCCGTTAACTCGTTCGTATATACGTGGTTGGAACGATGCCTTGTTCTGTTTTGTTAAATACTGTTTATAAAACCGATGAAAATACACACACTTCCGTCCCCTGATACCATGATTAAAGCACCAGGCAATAATGACACATATCAACACAAAGGAAATTAGAATAAAAATAAAATTCAACAGATTTTAAACAATATATTTTTATAGTTCAGTCAATATCACGTATACAATATATAACGAAGGTCTTAATCAAACGAAAGGTTGGTACTTGATGCATTAGTATCTCCCCTTCTTTAATATTCATACACTGTACTAATGGAATACATTGCTACCATATTCATATGTGTAATGGCATTTTCCAGATCCTGTATGAACTAAATAGTTCCAACACGTTGCGATGCTCAGTTTACGTTTGTATTAAAGCGGGGTCAGAAAATAGCTTGTATAATTGTGATTATCTGGTCAGCTTTTGTTTTGCTAGCGTTTTTATATGAGGTTTTAGAGCGTAACTTTTATATCGCAACTAGTTGTGGTGATTTAGAAAATAAATATCAGTTGCGGATCTGTTGCTGGTAGCCAAAAATTGTGTTAGAGTTTGTTTTATGAATATAGAAACAAAATAATACATGTAAAGCTCTTCAAAACTTATAGATGTTGGTGTCCATGAAAGTATAATAGAATAAAAGTATGATAAATATTTTGTATGATGGACGATAATCAAATTACAAATTTCGATGGAAAACGACATGATTAATGGGGCCCACTAGACTTCGTTATACTTGAAGTTTAATATACTTACTAAGCCTCCCTCATTCTATCCATATAAGAGTAGTGTTGCTCGATGGTTTACCTGCTATCGATGACATACTTGTCTAAAAGATTTTTTTTAGGGCCCAACACAAATGTGGTTTTTGATATAATTATTAATTAATATTTATAATATTGAATATGTATTTCGCTTAGAATATATATTTTCAAAGTTCCAGGCTCAATTTTCGTCGGTAGTTTGCTTCTAATAAAAGAATATATGTTAACAGCGGAATTTTTTTAAAGGCAGTATGGTACAATTGATGTGTTTGTGTTGTCAGTTAATCCATATGTATGTATGTATGTATGTATGTATGTATGTATGTATGTATGTATGTATGTATGTATGTATGTATGTATGTATGTATGTATGTATGTATGTATGTAAGTTGCTACGATCTTATAACATAAAAATTGTTCTCAAAACACATACTACGTTTTAATGTAAGCGTGATGATATTTGATGATACGAGACGTTAACCTAATTTGATGATATTTGATGACGTCACGTTAACCTATTTTGATGATATTTGATGACGTCAAGTCAGAATACAAGACGTTAACCTGTTTGTTTGTTTACTTGAATTTTAACGGCGCACCAGCACTTTTAGGCTATTTAGCGCCATACAATACGTTACATGTTCAAAAACAAGAAAGGTTTAACATCGACCAGCGATATATATAAAAAAAACAATAGTTAAATATAAAATGGTAAGATGTTGGTAACAGGAAAATATGAAGCTTCCCAATCAACGGGAGATGTAAATGGTGTTATGTTGATGATAAGATGTTGTAAATAAAAGATGATATTTGCATTAGATAAAAATATTCTACGTGATGGTATACAAGTTATAGTTTAAAATAGAGATTTACTTCCTTTAGGAAATCTAAAATACAAGTGGTTTGTATTGTATCAAAAAGTTCCTTCATGTCATGTACATTATAGTATTTAACACGCGTAGGTTGCAGGTCGGAACACTCGGTCATAAAGTGTTTAACAGTGAATGGCTCATTGCAAGAAAAGCACTCTGGTGGATCTTCACCTTTTAGTATGTGGGAGTGGGTAATGTATGTATGACCGATTCTGATTCTTGCAATGACAACCTCCTCCCTGCGGATAGTTCTATAGGAAGGAGTCCATTCTCCCAGGGTTGGTTTGATGGCATGAAGTTTGTTATTGACTGCATCATCCCATGACGCCTGCCACTTCTGACGTAGGTACTTTTTGATACAAGGTTTAAAATCAGTAAAAGGTAATTTAAAATCCGATGGTTCTTGGGATAGAGCCATCTTAGCAGCCCGGAGACGTTAACCTAATTTCACAAATAGTGACCGACTTTTAACCCTAAATATTAGAGACCCATTAATGACAACGACACTCTTTGTTTTTTGGAATAAAAGAAATAAGTAATCATTGATGCCAGCTTTTGATCTAATGACCAACTTGTATAGTGAATTGTATATTTTAAGTAATCGTCACCAAGATGTAAAAGGGGACGCAGAATTGTGCTTATTTTTTAAAATTTGGTCACTGTTACTTATATTTAAACAGCCCTATCAGGACAGTTGTGTAGATTCATGTGTAGTTACGTCATGCCGTGAACAATTAAATTTGACAATAAAATATCACCGTGACCGATAACTAGGGTTGCAGTAATTTCCGTTAAGATCAAATGTATAATTCAGACATTCTTGACAATGCTTGTCATCCGACCATGCAGTCATATTTTGTTTTGTCAAATTATGTCGATGACCATCTTTGTTAACCACGAAGACACGACAGTGAAATAAATGATGTGAGAAATGTCTACAATTAGCAAGTTCGTCGACGGTTTGGTCCGGATACAAGTAGTATAACGTCTTTACATAGGTATATTTGAACTGAAGATATGCTCTTTTGGTATTGATTAATTATGAGTTCAAGTATTACATGATAGATTATATAACAATGTACAACAATTTCATTTACTATTAACAAATGAAGTATTTGTATAAAAAGACCGTCTACCATAGAAATCTGAGTGTGCATGTCACAAGGTTGTTCTCGATGAACATATTTGCCAGATAGAGACAACTCTTACAAGTCCATGGTTTTGTGTTAATGAAACCATGCATTAAGACTGATCCGATGTCTTAGCATTTTGTATTTGTTTGTCTTTGAACTATTTAAGGAACCGAATTACAGTGTTAATTGTGTATTTATTTCTTCGTCTGTGATCGGTTGACTACGATTGGGATTATTTCATTTTCCTTCAGATTTTAAATATTTTTGCTTAGCCCGAAGAGCTTCCCTTGTTATTTCAATGGTTGCACACATTATTAAGACCAAAAAATATTAGTTTATACCAAAATATTTTACATGAAAATCATGCTCTTGTTATTTATCCTTTATTAAATGTAATATTCCAAGAAATTCATATCCATGTTTAGAGAGGATAATAGCTATAGAAAAATGTTCAATATGCGTATTCATAAGCCATGGGCAAACCACAATTTGATATACCAGTACTATTCGTATATCAAGTTTCTTTATACCAACACTCCAAACGCCAAATGCCATGTTATTTGTAATGTGTGTATATATATATATATATATATATATATATATATATATATATATATATATATATATATTACTATATATTACTATGTTATATTATAATATATATATATATATATATATATATATATATATTACTTTTTTATTTTTTATAGTAATTGTATACTTTCCATATGGATGGTAGAAGCATCAGAATAAATAAATGTTCTATCGTGACAATTTTGGGACCCCTAGATTTATTTATCTTTCGCTGACTTGCTAAGACATCATTATCAGTGAGGAAAGTGAAAAAATATTTATTTATGATAGTAATTTATACTTTCCTCACCGGCGAGAGAAACTTCAGAAGGGAAAATAAAACTTTATATTATACACTCCTTCAAATGTCAAAGATATTAATGTTGTATGATTTTTAGCCACACATTCATGTATGCCGATAAAAGGATCGGTCATCGAATCCGCGATCTCTTCATTATTAGAAAGAAATATCCAAAATGAACCGTCCAACATTTAAGAAGAATTACGACGAAAGACACAATTCGTTTTTTGATTATCTCTCTCCTTGATTTAAATTCCATAATCTGTCTCCTTAACAGGATGGTAGAAGCATCAGAATAAATAAATGGTTTGCATCTCGTTTTCAAAGAATGTTTCCAGTTACTCACACTGCATTATTCTAAAGTCATAATTGCCTTCTTTTATAAACAACTCTACTTCAGCACAGTCGTGTGTATTGTATGTAGAAAACAATAATACTAGCTTTCTTATAGGTATCTCTAATATATACAAAAGCAATGACAATAAACATACATTTTACATCCCACTTCCGTACATGTGTAAGATTAATGAAGTTTAAAATGTACAAATTCATATAATCTACAAGATAATTACCTATGGCTGATTCACTGATTCATATTTACACAGCTGATTAATATATGATTTAACTTCCATATTAATCCGACGAATGAAAAGAGTTGCATATGCAAGACTTTTAATCATTCACCGATATCACCCCTTGTACAACATTAATGCGATCTTATTACCAATTTTAAATACGGGATTAGGAGAAATTAAACTGTGGTCTTCATGTTGTTTGCTTACGGATACTCGGAAATGAAAATGATATACAATTCATGAGTTTTGAATTCATAAATACCAGTCTCTCTCTCTCTCTCTCTCTCTCTCTCTCTCTCTCTCTCTCTCTCTCTCTCTCTCTCTCTCTCTCTCTCTCTCTCTCTCTCTCTCTCATCCCTTTATGTGTACTTTCATTTAAAGGCACAAAGTGTATGTGTTGTTTAAGTGATCGAAAATACCGAATACAGTTTTGCTTAAACTAAAGACCTGTTGAAAATCAATTTAATTTGTTAATACAGACGTTTGGGGGTAAGAACGGCAGATACATACAATATGTGTCATAGTGTTAAATTTAAAACTCTTGTCTGCAATGTTGAATTTGAAACTCTTGTCTGCAATGTTCAATTTGAAACTCTTGTCTGCAATGTTGAATTTGAAACTCTTGTCTGCAATGTTGAATTTGAAACTCTTGTCTGCAATGTTGAATTTGAAACTCTTGTCTGCAATGGTGAATTTGAAACTCTTGTCTGCAATGTTCAATTTGAAACTCTTGTCTGCAATGTTGAATTTGAAACTCTTGTCTGCAGTTTTGAATTTGAAACTCTTGTCTGCAATGTTGAGATCAAATCAGCATTACCCTCAAGTCCGACGATGAAACATTATCACAGCTGAGTATATTTCATATCCATAGTAACTTTTTCTTTCCGAAATATTTGTATGTTAAATGATATGTCAGGTACCTTTAAATATACAGCAATTAAAAAATTAATTTTTAACACTATCAACATAGGTATATGAGTTAATTAATAGAAAATGAATGGACCTTCACATACCTTGGTTTACACGGGATAAAGTGTGACTATATGATGCATCGAATAGGTATTTTCAAGTTCTCACTCAATTATAATTTTAATCACTGCTTGCCTCATATATATACTTAACTTAGGAACGTCTGCTCCTTTTCACGTAAGTTAGTCAAATATTACATTACCAAAAATCTCAACTCAGTCAAAACCAATTTTTAGGTGGAGTAGGCACAAGGTAAAATAATTTAAAATACAAGTTCATTAAAGCCTTTCAAACCGAATAAAAAACAGCGAAGCATCAAGTGTTTAGAGAATGAAAACAATTTCAATCCCAGAAGTTACATATTCACAATACATGCATCAACAGATCATCGGTATTGCACATAAACAAGTAGTTATGGGAGATCTATAGGACCTTATATTAGAATAGGTGGTTTGCGCTCCAGGGTTATTATGAATTTTACATGGGAATGTCACCTGGATGTCAATTAGAATTGTACATTTGTGTAGGGTAAGACTATTTAGAGGATGAAATGTATTTACAGGGACAAAGGGTTTATAGGGACAAACATAGACATACAGAAACAAACAACAACACATCCAAACAAAGAAGATGGAAAGACACAGTAAAAATGACAGAGATGTTCCATAGAAAGACTCACAGACAGAATAGAGACTCCAAAAGGAAAAAGTCTATTGATGGGTAAAAAAAAAACATTATTTAAATATATACAAATTTCGACATGGAACAATCCTATTTACAAGTTATCTATTTCTTGTTCTGGAAAAGTACTTTTAAAATGTAAAGTTCGTGCCGTCAACAAACCCATATCAAACGTATACACTTTTCATCAAATACATGCCATTTTTGATACTACAATTAATGCCCCTTTTTGAGAAAAAAAAAATCAAACGAAAAAATCAAATTCAAATAGTTCGTGCTTCTCTTTTCATCCGTCATACACGTTTCCCATCACGTACGTCCTTTTGTTGGGTTTTAGCTATATTAATCTCCACCAGGTCAGGAAAGTTGCATTTTCATTGAATTTGATGAATTACTGTCAGTCAGGCTGGAGAATGATTTTACAATTATTTCTACCACCAACATATTCAGTTATATATTTGTGTGACATATTACTGTCAAATTATAACGCTCGTAAAGGTGGAAGTGTACCTTGCCAAATGCAACAGTATGAATCGAATGTTGTAATATGGATGGTAATGTTAGTGAGTTTTTCATACCGAAGGTAATTGCACTGGCCGCAATGGATTCCATTTTGATTGTAAGGACTGGGCTACGGCAAAAAGACACTTTATATTTTAGGGAAATATATTATTTTGAATCTTTCAAAATGTTTTGTTTTGCACATACAATCATGTTACGGCAAAAACCTTCCATCATTTTCTGACCAGGAGTTCTTCTGTTTACGCCAGCGTAGTTGTTACCATTTTCACTGACGCACAGTTGTGTTCTCGTACAGATGGTACCCAGCTGAAAGTATGGAATCATCAGCTTGAAACGAGTAAATTAAATGTTATCTCTAACCATCATTTTATTTTAGTTTGTTATTCGAAACCACATAAATGTGTACGTATGATATCAACTAGCCCAAGATAGTTAGGAATAACATTTATTTATTTATTTGTAAAACGGCATGAATTTATACGTTAGAGAAATAGTGAACAACACATACACAAACATTACGAGAGAGATAGAGAGAGAGAGAGAGAGAGAGAGAGAGAGAGAGAGAGAGCGAGAGAGAGAGAGAGAGAGAGAGAGAGAGAGGCAGACAGACAGACAGAGAAAATGCGCAAAATTGAGGGAACCGGAGCAATTATTGTCTTTCAGCAGGGTTTGGTATTGAAGGGTTTTGATTTTTGCGTTTGATGAAAATCATGATATAACACACTATTTCTTGCAGTAATTCTTACTGAGTGTCATTAAGTGTCTAAACATACATAAACTAAATTTATCATGCTTGAACAAACGGCTGAATTTCCGAATTATAATAAATACAACAATAATGTTGATTTCCTTTAATCCTTTACGACATTTCAACAAATAAATCGATTAAAGACTGAAAACTCTAAAATAAATTCGGTTAGGTTCATACGATTATCTGGACTCATGCTATTATCTGAAGTCATGTTATTCTTTGGACTCATTATTATTATCTGGACTCATGTTATTATCTGAAGACATGTTATTATCTGGACTCGTGTTATTATCTGAAGACGTTATTATCTGGACTCATGTTATTATCTGGACTCGTAATATTATCTGGGCTCATTAATATCTGAAGTCATGTTATTATCTGGACTCGTATTATTATCTGGACTCATATTATTATCTGAATCCTAAGGACATATCTTTAGGTGTAAATATTATCTCATCTTACTGACACGTTTATAGACTCATATTATTATCGGCATCGTATGAATAAGAGTTTGGATGTAAACATTATCCACATCTTATAGATGGGTGAATAAAGATATTGACGATTTTGCAACTGGATAAATTTTGAGAACCATCGCTGTGAAAGTTTTCGTTTTCTATGGATACCATGTACTTATTTCCATTAGTATAGATGTTGTGCCGATACTGAATGTTGTGCTTGATAATTCATTAGTGTATTCAACAAAATAAATACAGGTTTATTTATGGAACAATGAGACACCCTTGTCCATAAACAAGAGCTAATCGTGCTACAGTTGTCTTGACAACTGCTAAAATGGGCGATCAAGAGACACGAGATATAAATGAAGCAGAAAGCAGTATTCCATCAGATTGCAATACGAAAAAAGGGAAGCAAGAAAATATATCTTATTTTGTATCTGTTTTAGCATAAGACACTCCGAGAATATTAAAATAAATCAGATCTAAATGAAAAACAGCAATTTTATATGTTATATTTAATTTGAATAATTTATCTTTGGAAAATTGAACGCTTGTTGGGTTTACATTGTCTTGTTACTTAAGTCCCTGCATGTAACAGTTTGATTCCATTTTCAAATAATCTGGATTATAATTGTGATATATCACAACCAACTGGCACAACATCACAACAGTGTGAACTTAATTAGTATTGCACTTGAACAAGTTTGGATTACTCAATAGTTTCCGACTTGTGATATAACGTTTAGGAATAATTAAGATTTCATTTACACAACTGTAAGTTATTTTTAAAATTTCAATTTTTATTTTAGGCAAATAAATTAGTTAGAATCTTAGAAAATGTTTTGGTTTGTGCCTACAATCGTGTCATTTTCTGAAGAGGAGTTATTCCGGTCTTTGGGTGAACGCGTCACATTTTAACGTGGGATAAAATGGGATAAGGCTATCAATTATTAGGCGATACAACCATACATGTAATAAACTCCCGTAAATGTAATAACATCAACCGAAAATGTATTATGCCACATTAGCTGTAAACATAAAAAATGTAACCAGCATATGTTAAAATCCCGTTAATGGTAAATGCTATAAGCACTGGCCGTAGATATCACAATATAGATAACGATTACTTGTTTGAAGTGCAACATTAATTTGGGCATTATTTATAATTATTCATAACTTATCTAAGAACGTGTGTATTAGTATATCAGTGAGTCTATAAATATATGCAGATACAATGAAAGTTTATAGAGTTTGATCGTCTAAATTTCATTTGAAATAACACACAGAACAACCCACATTATAGATGCAGACTGAAAGAAAAACTTTCTTTGATGTACTACACAAACACGATTATATATTTTACTTAAGAAATATCATTAACCATGACTACATTTATAAACACTATTATCACTGATAGCATCAAGACAATAAGATATGCATGCAGTTAAATAGCCTGTGAATTCGTGTTATTATGTTTAAGAAGTTTAATGGTTTTAAACTGGTCCATGTGTACACCGAAAAAGGTTTCAAAAGACTATACAGTTCTCTACTTTAAATGGAGATCATGTATAGGGATAAACAACAATTGTATCAGTGGGTTGTTTAGGACTTAGCATTATAGATGCAAACTATCAATAAACAAAGTACTATACAGTTTTAAAAAAATGCATAATTTGTTTCACGTAGTACGCAATGAACGTAATTGGAATCTAGATCTCCAATTGTAACTACCAAAACGTTTGCTACATCCAATCCGAGGTGGAAAACCATGTTAACATGAACGGTGCAGACTAAAAGGCACTCATCTGCACACAAAACAATTTCTATTGGATAATTGAATGACAGGAATTCGCTCCCACTCGGTTATAGTAGGCCACACATGGTATAATATTGTGACGATTCTAGTAACGATATGTTTGCTATTTTTCACTCAGGTTTTCGTACCTCTTCCATCAAAACGTATTTGTTTAGCATTCAAACAAGTACCGCAAAAGGTACTAAGTGTTAGAGACACGAGTTAAAAATGCATAAACAACCACCGATTCGCTTTTATATCTCGTGACAATACAGTGCGATACCTACGGGCAATGCAATCTCAACTTTTCTTTTTCAATTAGAAATGACGGTCAATGGATTTTAAAGATTATATATTGAATACATATTTAGATATTATAAATGTGATACTGGCTTTGTATAGCGCTTAATTTTTAGAAGCTATAAGAACTTTACAACATTAACTAATAACTATAACACAAAAAAACATATATAATGATATGATTACAAGAAACAAACAAATAAGCGAGTTTTAAGAGCGATCTTGAATGGGATCACTGTGTCGTTGTATCTACGTTCACTGAGAAATTCATTCCACGTTGCTGGGCCCTGGTATGCAAAATAACGTTGCCCATATGACTTCGTTTTCATAGTGGGTATAATGAGTATACGATTATCAGAAGAGGAGCGTAAGTATCTTGCTGGTGTCTACACATGGATGAAGTCGGATAGGTATGTTGGACTGGAGTCCGTCAATGAAACGTAGCACAGATACAACAATTGTGTTTCATTCTGGATCGAATGGATAGCCAGAGTAGCTTACATAGCCTATGGGAGGTGTGCTCTGATCGTGGTAATCTAAGTATGATTCGAGCAGCTGTGTTTTGAACTTTATTGAAGTTTCTGGAGTAGATATTGAGATAAAACAAACAGACCTGAGTTATAATAGTCCAGTCTTAAAAGTACTAATGAATGCACAAAGTGTTTTAGTGGCATCAACTGAAAGCTATTTGAGAATGGAGCTGATGTGTCTCAGCTCAAGATATGCAGCCTTGCATATGTTCATGATATAATTAGTTTACTGTGAGAGTACTGTCCAGAGTAACACCTAAGTTTCTTACTGACTGTGTGGTGTTACTGATATTTATTGTTTGAGGCAAAGGATGTGAATGAGAAAGTATTTTAGTTGTGATCAGAATGGCCTCTGTTTAATCATCATTCATCTGTGCTTGAGTGTATATAATGACGGAAACAGGACGAAGAACAGTCCCCATTTGGAACACCAGAAAATTGATTAACTGGGCTGGCGTGTATTCCATTTGCAGACACAATATATGTCATGTTGACCAAGTAGGACTTGAACCACAGTATGGCTGTATCATGAATGCCAAATACATGCTGGAGACGGTGAAGTAATATATCATGGTCTATTGTGTCAAATGCTGCAGACAAATCAAGGAGGATGACGACTGTAATAGTTTTGCTATCATTAACTACTTTTAGAAGAGTAGTTTCTGTAATATGGCAAGGGTGATATGCAGATTGTACATTTTTAAATAGACTGTTTGAATTCAGATGAGATAAAAGCTGTTATAGAACAACCTTTTCGAAGATTTTTGAAATGAATGGGAGATTATAAAGTAGGCAGTAGTTCTTTAAATCGTTATGGTCTAGTGTTGCTTTCTTTAGGCAAAAACTTTAAAATGGCACTTTTGAAAAATTATATATATATATATATATATATATATATATAAACAATTCTATAGACATCTCCGGTGTGTGTGTGTGTGTGTGTGTGTGATGTTCCTGTTTTCAGATCATTTGTCTAATTATCGTTTTTTCGTTTCTTTCTCGTATTATCCTTTGTATATTTCCCGTCATTCAATCATGCATTAGTCAATGCTTTATCTTGGATTTTGTCTTTTGAACATGTAAATTATTTCTGTCCCTGATGAAGAGTTTGTTTAGCTCGAAACATATGGAAACCGTTTAGAGTTGCACCTCGTTAAATATTGCGATGATTCAAATTTTCTCTTCTTTGACAACAAGTCAAACTAATGCATAAAGTATAATTATTTACCTTCAGCGTTTCTTTCATGGTCATGGTCATTTTCATCAAGACAATTATCAAACATATACATATCGGGTGACCTGAAAGAAATATTGAATAAATTAGTTTCTGTTTTCTTTCTCATTTCGTTTATTTAACATATACACAAAACAGAGCAATATTTTTGAATTAATTATGGCAAACAAAGGATGAAATGTGATTGTATTTTAAAAAATGGACTGATTATTATTTTATTATTATTATTATTATTATTATTACTATTATTATTATTATTATTATTATTATTATTAGTGTTGTTGTTAAAAGTGAGAGTTAGCTGCATTTAAGGCCTTATTTCATCAGCATTATGTCTCATTTTCAGTCATTCAGATGGGTGTGGATAACAAAATTTACAAGTGGATTTGAACATTTGTTTAGTTGTATTGTACTGACCTATTAGCGGTTTCGTCTATGCTCCATGGTGTGGACTCTGAAAAGGCAATAGTTGATATAAATGACTCAGTGTTTTTATTTAAAATATAGTTTGAAAAATTAAGTTTTGAGACATGTCTGGAGAAAGAAGATTAAAATTAATAATGCACATTCGCCAAATCTTTCAGCTTTAAACATATATGTTTTAAATGAACACGTTAACTTTACCATGTTTATTGTAAGGAAACAAACAAATATATGTTCTTATTTCTTGAGACCGAAATAAACCTATGGAATAAAATTGATTGCTTTCGGAAGGACTATTAATTTTGTCTTTGGCATCACTTTTGCTTTATAAACATGTTCCTGTCAAGAATTGTAAAACAAACGGATAACCAAAATTGGTAAAATATATTCCAGTACACACAAGAAGATATCAAATGTGTCAAGTGTATGTATCCATTTATTAAGATCAAGTTGAAAAATAATTTCTTATTGTCCAGTATATATATATATATATATATATATATATATATATATATATATATATATATATATATATATATACTGTGGGTGGAGAGGAGGTAGATGGAACGCACCTGTAACTTCTAAGTAGGAATCAACCTCAAAATTGCTACTTGTTGGACTTTCCTGCTCATGAGAAGTGGAACTGGTCTTAGAAGTATGAAGACGAAATATTTCATCTTCAATTCTTTCAATTAGGTACAATAAAAATGTGTTAATAATGACTACATAGTGAAATAATGTCTGTTTAGATACGATTTCCTCTCTTGCAACCATTTAATTGTTTACTAACATTGTTAATTACATCTGAAAGCCCCATTATACTTTTTTTTACAAACTGTGACGACAGTAAAGTTATTTGTGAGTTTCACCCAACATATTTAAAATTGTCGAAATAAAAACAAACTGTCTCCTCTTTAATCAATTGTTGTCAAATTAACCTAAAGAGAATTAAAATAATAAATATTATGATAGTTTAGAAATAAAGATTGATAAAGCTGTAAATGCAATGTGTAACGTTCCTTTCAAATTACTCCTGTTTTAAAGTTGGGAGGTCTGTACGCTCACACCCTATCAAAACTAACTGATTTATCCGTCAGCGAAGTCCCTTAGTCCTAAATTCAAATATTGATCAAAATCAACTTCTGGCGTAAATTGATAGAAAATATAGTACACTGGTACAATTTGCCAAATTTCCATAATAATATTCTCTCTCTCTCTCTCTCTCTCTCTCTCTCTCTCTCTCTCTCTCTCTCTCTCTCTCTCTCTCTCTCTCTCTCTCTCGTTTTCTTCTTACAATTCGTTTAATCAACCATTATTTAAAATCATTTCACCTTGAATCCATTTCCCTTGCTGCAGAAATCCCTGGAAAGAGGTTAATATGCAGTGTTGAATTATATAATTTACGTACAATATATATATATATATATATATATATATATATATATATATATATATATATATATATATATGGTGCAAACGAGAGTACATTAATTGATATATGTCATTATTTGAAATATGTCATTAATTGATATATGTCATTAATTGATAGAGTAAAATAATTGATAGAGTACATTAATTGATAGATTGTGGTCGTCCCCGTATATCATGCTATATAAACAAAATGCTATCAGTATTTACGTAAATTAGAAAAAGAAGTCTAAATTCATTTCAACCAATAATCTGTTTTCTTTTACTCCTTAATGACAATTTGTTAGTGATGAGAATAAATGTGTTAGAAAGGAGGATTGTACGGTAAATGTTTTGCTTCTTGTTGTTGAATCGATATTGTTACTGAACACTAACTATACATATAATACAGAATTTCGACACATTGTTCTTCTACTTGTGAATAAATCTAAATGAAAAAGTTTTGTACAAAATACTGATCCTCAGTGGAAGAATTACGTACTTTGTAATTCTAGATAGGGATTATCGACCTGCCCTCCATTCTGCAGTATCTCATAAACATTATAAATGTCGGTATTCGCTCCTGTTGGAATTAGGCCTGTTCCTACTTCATGTCTAAAATGTCAAAAAAGGAAAATAGTACATATGCTCAAACCTTTCGGCAAATAATTCCATAGCTATTACTTTCAAAAATAAATGTGTCCATTATTTGCTCCTGACGTATCGGATAGAATCTAGACTGTGTGCAAATGTATTGTACATAATGCCTATATACATGAGCTCTGCGGCAAATATGTCAATTAACGTTATAGGTCATCATAATGTATGTGGATATAAATGTCTGAGATAACGTTTATACGAACCCTTATAATTTATGGAATTTCAAAACTTTTTATGTTAAATATTTACAAACCTTTTAATATATTTTTTTCATTCTCTCACTAACCAACTGTACATGGATATTAGCTATTATTTTGTCACTGTCAGTATCAGTTTGTTCTGATGTGTATCTTTATTTGAAATCAGTGGTACATCGGCATAGAGACACCAACATCAAACTGTAAGAATAACAAGAAAATGTGACTTGTCTTTCACCAGTGTATGACTAGAATGTTTTTCTTAAACAGACCCATGTACGAGGATAAACTGTCACATCAGGTATTGAGTAGAACCTTTAAAGGGTATTAGAAACAATTTTTACTTCATATCTCAGTGCCATTGGTTGAATAGAAATAACGTCCGAGAAAGGTCGGAAGAAAAACGCTTTATAAATAATGTAATTCTTTCACTGTATTATGCGAACAAAATTATCAAATTAAATAAAATAATTAACTAAATGCCAAAGCAATATATATTTTGGATTTACTGTATCCACTAATTGTGATATTCTTCTCAATGTGTATTTATGTAATATTCGGGTTTACAGCATGTGCAAATATCCTTCTACCTAACTCTAGGTGTAAGACTGGCTGAAAACGTATTTGTTTTTACAAATAGGAAATTCGTGTTACCTGTTAACTTCGTTTTGGTCAGCCGGCATTTCTGTGATTTAAATAGAAAAGGTTTTGAGAATACACATTAAAGAATATAATTCATATTGCGTCGTTATACGAAGAAAATTCATTTACATAAGTAAAACTTTACAAAGGCATGTTACAAAATTATCCGTATTGATCGAAGATGAATGAAATATTATTGCACACCTAAACTAGTGCATTCTAATGAACATCCCGAATATTCGATTTACATGGTAATAATTCCATCGAGAGTAATATTCTCATTATTTAATTTAATATCATTTACTGGCTTTACTGCAGAGTAATCTTTTCTTATAGTTTATACATGATATGCATAATTATAATGCGATAAATTGGCGAAAGAAGAGCAATGAGTCAAGATGGTGCGGCAGAGTAGATCAAAATTGATTTTAAAACTTCTTTCGAAGCCTTCAAGACACTAAATAATCTGGTATTTATTACTATTGAATATTTAAAGGGAGCATACTTTATTAAATGTATTACAACGTACCCAGCTGTGATTTCTTTTGTTTTGATCTATTCCTCAGGATGAAGATCACCAGAGCGATAATAGTGACTACTAAAACACTTGTTCCAATGCCATTTCCAACAATCACTGCAAGCTTGTCATCTCCAGTTGCTAAGATGTTTAAAAAAGTCGTTATGTCTTAAATAGAGCTTACATCAGACCATGAAATAAAGAACGTACAAAAGCTGGAATCTTATAACAAATAGCACAAAGATTATATTTGTAATTACTAGCATATAACGTTTCGTACACACTTTTTAACAAATTGCTGACAAATGAGTTTTAATAAATGAAATGGTAAATTGTCATTTGCTTTTAAATCGCATTTACAACACTTGTGATTCACGTAATGCCTTAACGACATACATACATACATAATACATACATAATACATACATACATAAATACATACATACATACATACATACATACATACATACATACATACATACATACATACATACATACATACATGCATCCATACATACATACCATGGTGAAAAGCAAGTGCAAGTTACCTTCATTAGTATTGTTTGCATTAGTGAAATGAGGATGACATGGTATACTTTTAAGGAATATCAAGAAGGTATTATATAAATTATATACCACCAGACGCCAATAAAACTAGATATTACCTTGATGTTATAATTATATGAAATTATCTGATACCGTTTTTAAGAGACCAAGTATGTTTGCTTGTGTAGAAGTTGGACAAGGAATATCGTGCTGGAATTCGTTATGTTTTTCTTAAAATGTAAATAATGTTCAAGCAATCATTCGCATATAAAATGAATAACATTATACATGTATCTCGTGCTCAATTTGAATTATCATCGATTTTACCATACCCATCATACACCAAAATGATTAGTAATATTTTTAACAGGTCTTCATCCAAACATATAAGTATTAAAACCTTTTGCTGACAGTTGCGTGCAGAGTATAACACATCAATAACCAACACACAAATTGCAATCGTACTATTAGGTATGATGATCGGAATGCAGTCTGAGAAAGCTCTTTTGCCCTTGACGTTCCATGAATTCATTTTATAAAGGTAGAAATCAGGCGGAGGTTGGCGAACGTTTACAGAAAAGGTACCATTAGGAAGCCTGTACTGACATTCTCTCTCTTGAGAGTCTTTAATTGCAGTACTTTGCAACGTACTATTAGGACCGACCGCAGCTTTGTATTCAATTTAAAATGTATGGTCGTGGCCTCCATTGAAATAGGGATCAAACACACACAATTTGGTCCTCTATAAATCTGTTGAAGTAAAATATATGAAGGGCCTGTTCAAAGATAATATTTCCTTTTTATTGGATGCATACCATGTATAAATTATGTTCTTAACGCATGTAATTAATATATCAAAAACTGTAGAACATAATACAGAGAGCATACTTTGACATGAACAACATCCATAAATTCTACATCAACATAATAACTAAAATTACAACAATACTTAATTCAAATCTCTCTCTCTCTCTCTCTCTCTCTCTCTCTCTCTCTCTCTCTCTCTCTCTCTCTCTCTCTCTCTCTCTCTCTCTCTCTCGCTCTGCGGGATACAAGACATATTTCCAATAGGTGCTATGTTCATCCGAGCATTAGATTGTATTAATTATTGACTAACCCCAACTTAACGTATGGTATGCGCTACGCTGATCTCAGCATAATTGTGTGTTCTGGTGAGCTGATTAAATCTTCGAGGAAATCTATGCTAGGGTAATCCCAGCATTATAGTGTATTCTGGTATTCTGGGCGGATCCCAGCTCAAGTATAATTGGTGCTAGCCTGATCCCAGCTGAAATAGACTATGTGATAGGTTTCTCACAACATTAAAATGTATCCTGGGCTGATCCCACATTACAAAGATTATGTGCTAGGCTGATCCCAACATGCTAATGTATTTTTGGCTGATTCCATCTCAACCAGTTCTATGCAGGGTTGATCCCCGCATCATAGTGTATTTTTGGTTGATCCCAGATTAGTGGAATAGAACTAGGCTGATCCCAACATAAATGAAGTATTATTGTGCTCTAATTAAAACTGTAAAAAAAAAATATTAAACAGGCGTGACCTTTATGTTCTTAATATAGCATATGAATAATCGATTGAGAGAAATGTCAAACTGAATTTGATATGAAAATATATCAAATAAGATGCAAGTTTGAATGTGACAATCCATTTTGAAGGAATGGTGTCCAAAGAATCTGACTGTGACTGTAAAATCAAAGTATCTTGTGACAGTACAGGTAAAGAGGAAGCATGGGCAACGCTGCCTAACATGGCCAAAAATTCATCAAACCCTGGAAGCCAGTTCTGTACACTGAACTAGTATTATTTTACACAGATAAACACCAACAGTACTGCACACTTGGTGTCCAAATGGCACACAATATTCATACTTGTTTGTATTCCATGTCATAGATACAAGCAGATGAGTGTATCTGATCCCAGCATGGAAGATGCTTGAGAGTCATTAGCAGCTTTATTACAGGTGGGAATGCAAAGGACTATATATCATCTTTGAAATGAGTATGAGTGATAAAAGCAATATCGTTGATTGACTCCCCAAATCATTGTTATTACTTTATCGAGCTAAAGGATGGGATAGAATGTTCTTTCCTTGCTGTAAGCCTGACAAAAAATAGCACGGCAAATGATAGCTTGTATGCATGGTGGCATGACGGCAAAATAAAATTACTTATTTAACACACTTGGCAAACAATTCGAGTAGTCGATTATAGAGGGATTACATGAATCTGAAATTCACAGAGGAGTATTGCTGCAGTCTTGGACAGTTGATAAGCCATGTGTTATCTTAAGCGTACCCATCAGCTCAAAATAAGACGTGTGAGATGCCCGTTCTAAAGAATGTTTTTTTCTCGAGGCTTTTACTGATTTCAATATGCAGCTGAACATCCAGACGACATTTGACAAAACGTTTCAGATTTTAGACGAAATTGATAAATAAGAAATTTGTTACAAAATCCAATGAGTACGGGAAATAGATAGTAAAGAGTAAGAGGATGTACATAGTGATGATATAACGTAAGTAAACTCAGTGAGGAATTATGGCAGAGTAAAAAGAAGATTGAAAGCCTGCGAAACAAGCGCAAAAGGAAATTCCAAACAAAAAAAGTATATACTTGTCGAAAGCAATGACACACTAGTCTGAGACGAATGATAGTTCCGTTCAAAACACAAATATGACTGAACAGTTCAGGTAACATAAACCAGAAGGAGATAGGTATTCGTAGTAGAAGTACAGATTCTGCCATTAAATTATCAGTACATATGCAAATCTTTGTTGTAGAGCTGCAGCTATTATTGTCATATCAGGTATGTGAAGCAATTTTGATGGAAAATAAACCAAGGTTACATTAAATTGAAGGAATACTCACGTTTCCTGACGGTATATCATTTCCAACTAAATGAATTAGTACTATCGATAATTTCTTGGTAAAGTGAGAAGCATAACCAACAAGCTTAATAAAGATTTAACACATAGCTTAAACATCAAAGTTATAATTAAAAAATGCGAGAGGAATGTATTACGGTATTTTTAACTGAATCCATGCTAGTCGATATAATGGCCTATGCAAGTCTTAAATCAATAAAACGTTCCTTATAAATTTCAATATCAGAAATGTACTTGTACTCCAAGAACCGTGACTTTGTCAAACTGGCGTTGTCCAGAATTAATTCGGGTAATTAACAACAGTTCCAGAATAGTATTCCAAAAAATGAACACTTTCTATTTTCACAGGACAGTCCCAACAAATGTATTACCTCTCGAATAATATTAAAGTACAATATAAAACACGTCGGCAGCCTTACAAGAGAAACACAATAAGTGTGAATGACTCCGAAATTAGGAATGAATCTTGTTGCTTACCTTTCTCTTATATACACCGTATATTGCGACGGTACTTCGGAATAGACCACATGTGACATCATATACTGTTAACTTTCCAACGAATTAACCATATTCACATGATCAATCTCAACCAATCGAAAGTCACTTAATTATTCACAACTATACACATCCCATCAGTTACTTAAAAAATTCGCCATATGCGACATTTAAATCTTATTTCTAATTGTCTACACATAAGTATATTCCATGTAATGATATATTCAAGTCGCAATTGCCTTATCGAACTAAAGATAATCTGTACACATCCATGAATAGCATATATACAAACTTGATAGTACCATGTACTAGGAGTTACAAAAAATGCAGATATACATAACAGAGGTATAATGAATGTTCTACAATGTATACGAAATAAAACAATACAAAACTCCTAAGGAGGTAGAGTGCATCGACAATTCATTTTCCTTATTCAAACATTCATCCGAAAAACTTCGTCACAATCGTTTATAGTCTAAATGCAATATGAACTTATCAAATTCTTTGAAGTCTGATGAAGTCTTTCTAACGCACATATGGCTTTCAGTGTGATATACAGAGGACTTAAACTGTTGAATATCTAATTTATTCATAAATGGCTGGACGATCCCTGACATAAAATTAGATCCACAGTAGTTAGAAACATCCCTATTAATGATTGGTCAGTACAATTTCCTTTGTATATGACTTAGATACTACATTTTGATACCTGTCTGACCACTTGTCAGGTGGGCTCTCTTTTCACTATTTTCTAACCAGCCTTTTGATCCAAAACAAAACTTGTCAGCGTCACTAATAAAACTCCAAATAGTAGATCTCAGGATTTGTGTCCTGTTCGATGGCAAGTGAGTGTTACTTGTCACCCTGATTATACGCAACAACATGAGGATCATAATGATCAATACGTTTTGATTAATCAGTTCCAGGTGCAAAAGCGAAAAAGCCTGACCATTACATTTATCAGCCAATGTCATGGCGTTTTCATCCTCAAGAACTCCTTATGCCATAACACCAGTTATTCTAAAAGCGGTGTATAGATTTAATTTTCAATACGACCAGCCTTTTGATCCAAACAAAACTTGTATGTTAAAAGTAAATTAACCAAAAAGGTATATACAGCTAAGTCATTGTCTATCAATAATGGAACATCCTCAGTGGATCAAGAATTCACAGAGTAAACAGTTACTAATCCAGAACTTAAATATATTGACAAGTTAACATTCTAAAGAGGAATTTGAATAAATCCACAGTCTATTCACTGAACAAGAACACTTTCAGAAGAAGACGACTTCTCAGACAATGCAAAATACCTGATAATAAATAACTCTGAAACCCTCCGGTGTCCCTTAATATTTTAATAAGCATAGGATTGGACGAATCATCGATACCTTATATAGACCCCTTAGACATGAATAGTTCATAAATCTGTATAATTGAATAAGACTGGTTTTTATTACCTCACAGGTGTATAGTTTCCAAAACATGACCATGGCGTTCACATATGAGAAACACATGCATTTGGAACTTCCCTTGTGGTTAGTCTGCTGCTTTTTTTTAAACTTAGAGCAAACAGGAAATAACTGTCCCAATTTTATCTTGTAATAAGAGCACGTAGGAGGAGATATAACAATGTGGCAGAATGGAAGACAAAATCTTGATGATTTCATATCAAAAGCAAACAACTTACATCCTTCGATACAATTCACGGCAAAAGTCTCCAAATCAAACCACATCTTCCTGGACACAATAATCAGACTGATAGAAAATAAACACCTTTAAGACGTCTGCTCAAAACAAGTGAAAAACACCAGTATATTCTCCAAACCAGAAGTCATCAAAACCACTGCATTCCGAACATCCGTTATACCAGCACTAAGAATACTGATAAAATGCTCCGACCATGAAACAGTCCAAAAAAGATATGAAGAGTTATCTCAAAATTTGATTAACAGATACTACGACAAAGACATGCAAGCAGAGGCAACCCAAGGGATAATCTAACGAGCCGCAGTGACGTACTAAAATATGGGGAGAAGGAAAATACTGACGGGATACCATTTATCATGATCTGCTATCCAGACAACCCCCAAAAAGGTAAAATCATTAATAAACACTGCATGATTGTGTGACACACTAAAGTTAATCCTCCCGAGCAAACCAGTAATATCCCTCCGGAGACCAAAACAACCTCACACATATCCTAGTCAGGGCAAAGCTAATACGAATCACTAACAAAGGCCACCCTAGTAAATCTGGCCCTTGTCAACGTATGATAGAGACAAGAACAACATTTTCAAGTACTGCTAACAGCGAGAAACATAACATACATGGTCCAAACAAAACGTGCAAACCAGAGTTTGTAATTTATCTCATCACACTTAAGATCTATAGCCTTCAGTATGTCGGAGAAACTAAAAAGCTACACAAAAGGATCAACCTCTACAGATCCGACTGGATGACAAGGAAGCTGTACATCTGTCACATGGTCACACTTTCAGTGATAAAAGACTTGTTGCAATTGCTCAGACCCATAACTGGAGTTCCGAAAAAAGGAAAGAAAAGGAATCTTACTGGATCAGCCGCCTTAAAATATTGAAACCAATCCGTTGATATCAAGAAAAATAGAAAAATACAGCCTAGCACACAAAAATTCATCTTTTTGTTAATAACATCAGTGTGTGTGTGTGTGTGTGTGTGATTTGGATTTGTAACATAGCTTTGACAATTTAGCTACGATGTCTGCAGTGTTGCAGCTTATAGTGATGTTTATCACTGGGACATCATGCTGCAGACATGTTGCATGATGAACCACCCAGTCACATTATCCTGACACCAGATCTACCAGTTCTAACACAAACCTCTTAATGCTGAGCGCCAAGCGAGGCAGGTTTTAATACCACTTTTAAAAGTCTTTGGTATCACTCGAACGGGTTTTGAACCCACGACTTCCCGCATCCGAGGCAGACGCCTCTAACCATTAGGTCACAGGAGCGGTGCAATAATCAATAATTACTACTATAACCATGACATAATAATGACATAATTTGCGTTTCTAAAAATATACATAAAAACAGAAGCAATAAGGCTCATTGATTTATGTGTCACTATGAAAAGAGTTTTAAGCATCTTCATTAAGGTGAAGTCAACTAGTTGAAACTTAAATCATTTCAAGCTTTCATTCAAGGATTTTTCTGTTCTATTGTTTATTTCTTTGTTTGTATTGTCTCTGTGTTTGCATTTGAAAAATACTCATTTAGAGTCACTTAGAATCGAAAGCGCTCATGTCAGTTAGACCCAAGATTTGCACTGTTCGTTGTCAGTTTATTGCACTGAAATATATATATATATATATATATATATATATATATATATGTGTGTGTGTATATATACATGTATATACATATATATATATACATATATATATACATATATATACATATATATATATATATATATATATATATATATATATATATATATATATATATATATATATATATATATATATATATATATATATATATATAAATTAGATATACAAAAAAATGCCGAAAATTTTCTGCAACTAATTTCGCATTTATGCTTCTTCAGGCGACACGAAATGTTTTGAAAGCTAATTTTTCAAAAAATGTTTTGATAAACACCAATAAATACTCGAATCTTCTTTCACACCAACATATAGTGTGCATGATGATAGATAGATAGATAGATAGATAGATAGATAGATAGATAGATAGATAGATAGATAGATAGATAGATAGATAGATAGATAGATAGATAGATAGATATAAAACTAAGCCGGTTATCGTAAATGCTGATAATCGTGTTCCAGTATACCTTGTACGTTTTTATATCCTTGAGTGATAAAGGCTATTTGTCTCTCATGGTCTATGTATACTAGATTATAATGCATAATCCTTTCTGAGTATATCATTATATACATATGCATGTTTGTTTGTCTGCCTGCTTTATGCTCTTGCTATACACGCTTTTTTTGTGTTTAGGTTTATTTTGCCCACTCTCTCCCTAGATGGATAATTAATAAATATATCAGGTAATAAGTCATTCGCATTGAATGTACTGTGAATAGAATCGATGTCGGTATTATTTATAGTTGTAGTAAATTTATTTTTATTGTATTTGAGGGTGTATTTAATGTAATTTAATGTAAAAATGTAATTATCTATGTTAACCAGCTGCATGGATAATAAAGCCATTTCGTTAGAACAAATATGAACTTAGTTTTGCTATTATGAGTGTAGAAGGCGTGTGCTGCCACATTTAGAATTGACAGCAGATGTGGAAGAGATAACAACAACTAGGTCTTTATAGTAAATTACAACCATTACATATGGAGTCCTAATTGATGTCGCTGACATTCATCACCAAGAAAAACTAAAATACATTCACAAAATGAGGTGACGTTTTAATATTTATTTTTTGCAATGGTTAAATTAACAAAAAGGAAGCCACATTGTTAAAGGTCTTCCGACAGTACAGCATTTATCCATCCTAGAACTATGGTATCGCTGATATCTAGTGCAGCTACAAATTATCAGCATGTAACTTAATGTTATCATTTATTCCTTGAAAGTGATTATATTCCATCTTGATCAAGGACGCAATTCTTACAAGATAAATGTAACGTTTGGAATTTACCGACCGAAGATGTTGACTCTTAAAAGTAACTCAAATGGTTAGGATCCTTTGACAACCCTAATCACTTCAAATGTTGCCATACATTTTGCCCAAGATTGAGTCTCAGCAGATAAATATACAAATCGCATAAATCTGATGCTCCAATTTATACCGAAGACTGTCATCCTATATGAACCGACGAATTTTGTCGTGATGTTTTTTTTTGTTCAAGTTTATTAATATATTTTGAAAATGGCCCGAATGCTGTTTTTGCGTTGCAGTATATAGTATCAATGGAAACTGCGAATTTACTTGGAGATGTGTGTATCTTGTAGAACGTAGTTTTGGTACTAGTCACGTTTGATTTCTAGAATCAAGGATTTTCTTTTTATAAAGTTATGATCACTTAGGATCTTATAATTTTGTTCCATTCAAATCTTGCTTACACTCAATCTTCATACATGCATTGTCTTTCTTTAAGTAGATGTAACCGATTCAAATACATAAATAAACAAATACACAATGGCCATAAAACTATTCCATTTAGTGATTTTTTTATTTTGTCAGACGTGCTCGTCGGTTAACAAGGTCAGTAAGTTAATGGTTTGACAAGCGCACCGTTAACTTTAGATCGTCCGTTTTCCGCCAAGAGCCTACTTAATCACAGATTTAATTCGTCGATCTGCTCTTTGAAAACATTTTTTAAGCAGAAAATCATATTTAAATATTAAACATGTTTTGCTCAACTTCAAAATCAGAATTTTTTGAATATGGAAGTTTTAACAAAATTTATTTAGCATTTACATGAAAATATTTTATAAAAATTAAACTATTATAACACCTTTGGAACTAATCAACAATAATTGCCCGCCATCGTGATCTAAAATTAACATGTACAAAAAAAAACTTTATCGCTATTTTATGCTGAATGTATTTGAATAAAAGATTGACATTTAATGCCAATTGCGAAATTCATATTTAGTTTCCATCCTGATTTATATATATCTTGAATTATTGCACACTATGAAAGATTCATTGGAGTCATTTTCGCTAAACATATATAATCGTTTATATGTATTCAAATCACAAAACGGACGAACGGAAACATGAGATTCGAGTAACATCGAAGAGAAAGTAATTATAATATTGTTGAAAACTGAAACCTAAGCCCTAATTTTGATGTATTCGAGTATTAAACTAAATATAATAAAATTTTAGAAGAGAACCTGCATTGAACATGATAATGATTAAATGTAGCAGCCATTGTCTGGCTATGGATGAATCATACGATAAGAAAGACGTGATGATTGTACCTAATTAGCGATGCAAATCAAGGTGTACCATAACATAGGGTAGATAGTTGCATACCTTTCTTAAAAAATAGAAATTTAGTAGCCATTGTCTGGCTATGAAATAATTAATAGATAAGAAAGACGTGATGATTGTACCTAGTTAGCGATGCACACGAATTTGCACCGTAACATACGGTGAACAGTGACATACCTTTCTTCAAATATGGACTTGGGATGATCACTATAATGCTCTCGGAATATGGGCTCTTGCCCCTAACATTCCAGGAATACATTCTGTATAGATAATCTCCGGGAGGTAATTTAATGACGTTGACAGAAAATGTTTCTTTCGGAAGTTTATAAGGGCTGCTCTTTTCTTTCAGATTTGTAACGCTAGTATTATACCAGACGTTGTCATGACCAGTCCAGGACGAATACTCTATTACAAACGTCTGTTTGGAACCTCCATTGAATCCAGGATGAAAATGTAGCTCAATCTCCTCAGCCAAAAATCTGCTGAAGTTAAATATTTCAACCCGACACGGAGGGCCTGTAAAAAGAGAAAAGTGTATGAGATAGAGGTGATGAAGTTTTAGTTTGACAAAAGTTTGTAATTTACATACTGAAGAAACTTAAACGCACTTGATTGGTTACAGCGGGTCACCACTGAAACATTATCGTTTTTGATGTTTTTGATTATTCAGAGTTAATTATGAAGTAAGCGTGTTTCTTTTTCTCATCTCTTTGCTTTATCATTATAATTAAAATAATTATATACGTCTCTGCTGAATCATATTATTCATAGCCGTTAAAGTCGACTCTATTCATCTCTGCAATGATCGAATTTTACAAAATATCATTAATATGTGTGAAAATGGTTTTATTGACTGCAATATCTTCTATATTTGCATATGTTTGCATAGTGTTATCAAAAGTTTATTTATATTGGGTGCTTAATGTTATGTGCATTATTGTAAGTGGTAGAATGAATGTTTACATTGGTAACATTTGTCCATGATTATATTATAATTTGCAAGCAATAAGTTTACTGTACTTGAGTTCAATGCCAATGATATTTGATTGTTTCATGATATATACAAGCAAAAATGAAGACAGAGCAATTGCAAATAGATTTCTTACAAAGAGATCAAGGTCACAGTCGAATATTGAATCCAAGTAGTTGTTTGTGGGTCTGCTTCTATGTGAACACTTATGAACCATTCGTATCAGAAGGTTATCTGTTTATGTATTGGTGATTCTACCAAGCCTTCCCCTTGTAAAGCGGCACAAGAGCTTCTCAGTCTTTTGTTAGTAGGTTCTTGGCTTATTTTAGCTAGGGAATATTTTATTTTTAAACAGGTAGAGTATGGCTTTATTAAAGTTCCTCTCCATGCTTTCAATTCGGCCAAAGACTCAGACTTAGTTTCGGAGTCCTGTGTCTGCTTCATCATTGTTATCTTTACCTACAGAAGGTATTGATTTATTACTAGGCAATACCCTAGCTGGAAACAAGGTTTTGGTTAATCCAATGACAACTGACAAGCCTAGTTTGGGTCAAAACGGTGATTCTTTTTAGACTGAAATTCTTGATGGTTATACTGGTTTGGCAGATATTAGAGCTATAGCAAAACAAATCCTTGAGACTGATGTTGATCAGGAAATTGTTTAATTACCTGACATTTCCTGGTCACTCTATTGATAAGGTCACCTTTTTCTACTGGTATTGATTACTCTAAAGGTGTTGAACAGTGTTCCTCTTCTTGCTACTCATAGTCTGTATTCTAATCAAGATGACAAACGATATTCTGTTTATTTCAGAGGGATGTTAATGAAACTGAAATTACGCAATTACCAATCAGGTAATGTCTAAAACACCGGATGCTTATGAGAAAATGGGGACCACCTGAGGTAATTGCTGGTGATGTTGGTCAGTGAGATGCCAAACTATTGACCGGAATTTCTTAGTCAAACGAAACGTACTTGGCTGGCCATTCAACAAGACTTATCGCGAGATCTTAAATTATTGGTGTTGTATTTTGATAAGATACAATATGTTAATTATTCTTTCAATTTAAATGTATTTATAGCGGACAGTGAGGATGGAAACGAATAGCTGAAATCTGACTTTAGTCTCTGATTTAACAAAACGTCGTAATTCAGCCATATTAAACAATTATACTTTTGATACCTGCAATACCATGTAAAGGCTAACCAAAAACCGATATTACATATGTAGTGTTACAGCACAATAAACTCTAGACTTTCCATCTATAAGGATGCATTCTTACAGGCTAAGTTAAAGTAAAGATCAAGGTTATTTATGAATTCTCAATGTCTATCAGTGAAAAGCATCTGATCCGATGTTTGGGCAGGACTGCATATTATCGGATGTTTGCTAAAATTTTACATAACTGTTTAGTCTCTGACAAATGTGATGAATAATAAATGTAAGTTTCATTAGTTTGATAAACGTAAAGGATCTCATAAAAATTAAATGCCATATTTTAAAGTGAAGAAGTTCATTAAACACAAAATTCCAGTCAATTGTTTAATATGTATATTGCAAAAAGAGTTGTAGGAGTTGCTGGATAATTAGTCAATAAGAACAATTTTTGTAGAGCATTCAATATGATACTACAATTAAAAACTTATGGTTGGCTCTAATATTAGTTGTACACGATTTTGAAATGTTTATCAGATCCGAATTTTCTCCAGTTGTTGTTTTATTCACTGACCATAGTCCCCTCGCATTCATGAACAAAATGAAAAATAAATATCAGAGATCGTAGAGAACAGGTTTCTGAATGTCATAACACACTATTAACATTAGACTCATGAGGAGAAATCGTAATAATAATGTTTATTTATTTCAATTATTCCTTAGAATTACTGAAATGTTCATTGACATTCTGAATTAGCACATTACTAACAGTTATTTGTGAATCCATTCAGAAACATTGTGTATTACATCATGGTTATATCAAGATATTCAAGCCTATCGGTATTCTATACCTTGGACCTATGATACAACATATGTACAATTATTCTGAATTTAATTCACATTACGGTGTATTTTATGATACAACATATGTACAATTATTCTGAATTTAATTCACATTACGGCGTCTTTAATGAAACAACATATGTACAATTATTCTGAGTTTAATTCACATTGCGGTGTATTTTATGATATAACATATGTACAATTATTCTGAATTTAATTCACATTACGGTGTCTTTTATGATATAACATATGTTCGATTATTCTGAGTTTAATTCACATTACGGTGTCTTTTATGATACAACATATGTACAATTATTCAGAGTTTAATTCACATTACGGTGTCTTTTATGATACAACATATGTACAATTATTCTGAATTTAATTCACATTTCGGTATCTGTAATGATGTAACATATGTACAATTATTCTGTATTTAATTCACATTACGGTGTCTTTTATGATATAACATATGTACAATTATTCTGAATTTAATTCACATTACGGTGTCTTTAATGATGTAACATATGTACAATTATTCTGAATTTAATTCAAATTACGGTGTCTTTTATGATATAACATATGTACAATTATTCTGAGTTTGATTCACATTACGGTGTCTTTAATGATACAACATATCTACAATTATTCTGAATTTAATTCACATTACGGTGTCTTTAATGATACAACATATGTACAATTATTCTGTATTTAATTCACATAACGGTGTCTTTAATGATACAACATATCTACAATTATTCTGAATTTAATTCACATTACGGTGTCTTTAATGATACAACATATGTACAATTATTCTGAATTTAATTCACATAACGGTGTCTTTAATGATACAACATATGTACAATTATTCTGAATTTAATTCACATTACAGTATATTTAATGATGTAACATATGTACGATTATTCTGTATTTGATAGACATTATGGTGTCTTTAATGATACAACATATGTACAATTATTCTGAGTTTAATTCACATAACGGTGTCTTTTATGATATAACATATGTACAATTATTCTGAGTTTAATTCACATTACGGTGTCTTTTATGATATAACATATGTACAATTATTCTGAGTTTAATTCACATTACGGTGACTTTAATGATGTAACGTATGTACAATTATTCTGTATTTAATTCACATTACGGTGTATTTTATGATATAATATATGTACAATTATTCTGAGTTTGGTTCACATTATGGTATCGTTTATTATACAACATATGTACAATTATTCTGAATTTAATTCACATTACGGTGTCTTTAATGATGTAACATATGTACAATTATTCTGTATTTAATTCACATTACGGTGTCTTTAATGATACAACATATCTACAATTATTCTGAATTTTATTCACATTACGGTGTCTTTAATGATACAACATATGTACAATTATTCTGAATTTAATTCACATATCGGTGTCTTTAATGATACAACATATGTACAATTATTCTGAATTTAATTCACATTACAGTATATTTAATGATGTAACATATGTACGATTATTCTGTATTTAATAGACATTATGGTATCTTTAATGATACAACATATGTACAATTATTCTGAGTTTAATTCACATTACGGTGTCTTTTATGATACAACATATGTACAATTATTCTGAATTTAATTCACATTACGGTGTCTTTTATGATATAACATATGTACAATTATTCTGAATTTAATTCACATTGCGGTGTCTTTTATGATATAACATATGTACAATTATTCAGAGTTTAATTCACATTACTGTGACTTTAATGATGTAACATATGTACAATTAGTCTGTATTTGATTCACATTACGGTGTCTTTAATGATACAACATACGTACCATTATTCTGAGTTTAATTCACATAACGGTGTTTTTTATGATATAACATTTGTACAATTATTCTGAGTTTAATTCACATTACGGTGTCTTTAATGATACAACATATGTACAATTATTCTGATGTTTGTTTGTTTGTTTACTTGAATTTTAACGGCGCACCAGCACTTTTAGGCTATTTAGCGCCATACAATACGTTACATGTTCAAAAACAAGAAAGGTTTAACATCGACCAGCGATATATATCAAAAAACAATAGTTAAATATAAAATGGTAAGATGTTGGTAACAGGAAAATATGAAGCTTCCCAATCAACGGGAGATGTAAATGGTGTTATGTTGATGATAAGATGTTGTCAATAAAAGGTGATATTTGCATTAGATAAAAATATTCTACGTGATGGTATACAAGTTATAGTTTAAAATAGAGATTTACTTCCTTTATGAAATCTAAAATACAAGTGGTTTGTATTGTATCACAAAGTTCCTTCATGTCATGTACATTATAGTATTTAACACGCGTAGGTTGCAGGTCGGAACACTCGGTCATAAAGTGTTTAACAGTGAATGGCTCATTGCAAGAAACGCACTCTGGTGGATCTTCACCTTTCAGTATGTGGGAGTGGGTAATGTATGCATGACCGATTCTGATTCTTGCAATGACAACCTCCTCCCTACGGATAGCTCTGTAGGAAGGAGTCCATTCTCCCAGGGTTGGTTTGATGGCATGAAGTTTGTTATTGACTGCATCATCCCATGACGCCTGCCACTTCTGACGTAGGTACTTTTGATACAAGGTTTAAAATCAGTAAAAGGTAATTTAAAATCCGATGGTTCTTGGGATAGAGCCATCTTAGCAGCCCGGTCTGCTTCTTCATTACCTCTAATACCAATATGGCTAGGTAGCCAACAGTATACTATGTTGTAGGACTTACTAAGCTCAGAGTTTTTGACGAGAATATCGACTAGTAATGGATTATCCAGTTTTCTATGGTGTAGCGACTGAAGTACTGACAGAGAGTCACAGAAAATAATGCTATTTAAAATGCGCTTTTGTTCAATAAATTTCAGAGCAAGGTCTATTGCTCTGATTTCCGCTGAAAATATGGACGCATCGTTTGGCAAGCGCACTTTGGTTATGTGCTTGCCACTAACAAAGGCTGCAGCAGCCTTGTCATCAACTTTTGATCCATCAGTAAAAATTTTTGTGTAGTTTTTAAAATCGTTGAGGAGTTCATGATAAGAGTTCTGGAAAACGGCAGGATTCGTCTCAGATTTTCTCCCATCGTGCAACGTAAAAATCACTTTGGGTTGCTTAAGGAGCCAAGGTGGTGTTTCCGAGACAAACGTGTTCTGAACTGTAGGGAGATTAATTTTGATAGTGTCAAAACTGGATGATATTCTGATGCCAAATGAAGGTATGGCATTTGGTTTGTTTTCGTACAAAGTTTTGTATTTTGGTTGAAAAACAGCCGAAAAAGCAGGGTTCAGAGGATTTGATCTTAACCTAAGAGCGTACTGTATAGAAAGCATTTCTCTGCGGTGCGATAAGGGTGGTTCATTCGCTTCCGCGAGAAGGCTTTCGAATGGAGATGTCTTGAATGCTCCTAGAGCAAGTCTTATTCCCTGATGATGAATTGGGTCAAGCATTTTCAAATAAGACTTCCTAGCTGAACCATAAACAATGCATCCATAGTCTAGTATAGAACGGATAAATGTTCTATACAAATTCAGGAGGACTTTTTTATCAGCACCCCAGTCAGTGTGCGCAATTACTTTTAGTAAATTTAAAGCTTTTAAGCATTTAGCTTTTAAATTCTTGATGTGTGGTATAAAAGTCAGTTTTCTGTCGAAGATAATACCCAAAAACTTCGTTTCCTCAACAACTGGAATAAGTGTTCCGTCCAGCGTGAGTTTAGGGTCATCATGATGTCTTCGCAATTGACAGAAATGCATGCATACTGTTTTCGATTTAGAGAATTTAAAACCATTATTACTGGCCCAATGGTGGATCTTATTGATATTTTGTTGAAGTTGCCTTTCAATTGTATGCATGTGCTTTGATCGATAACAAATTAAAAAATCTTCTACATATAAAGAGCAGTCCACACCGGGAGTTAAGCACTTAGTGATGCTATTGATTTTGATCTTAAATAGAGTCACAGATAAAATACTGCCCTGGGGCACACCCATCTCTTGCTGGTGCATTCGGAGAGGGTAGAGCCCACGCGTACTTTGAATTCTCTGTCGGAGAGAAAACTGGAGATGAAAGCGGGCATACGGCCTTTTAGACCTAGATCGTGCAGGTCATTTAGTATCCCGTACTTCCATGTTGTATCATAGGCCTTTTCTAAATCAAAGAAGACCGCTACTAAATGTTCCTTCTTGATAAATGCATCGCGAATAAATGTTTCCAGTCTAACCAGATGATCGTTAGTACTACGACCAGAACGGAAGCCACTTTGGAAAGGAGAAATTAAATTATTACTTTCCAAGTACCATACAAGCCGAGAATTAATCATTCGTTCCATTGTTTTGCATATGCAGCTTGTCAATGCAATAGGCCGATAGCTGTTAGGATCTTCGTTATCTTTGTCTGGTTTGGGAATCGGTATCACTGTTGCTTCTTTCCAGCTCTTAGGTACATTACCAGCAATCCGTAAATCATTAAAGATTTTAAGAAGCAATGTCAGAGAAGATTCTGGGAGGTGTTTCAAGAACTGGTAATGTACTTCGTCAGGCCCAGCGGATGTATCATGGGCCTTGTCTAATGCCTCCCTAAGCTCCAATAAAGAAAACAGCTGGTTATAATTTTCAGTGTTGTTCGATGTAAATTTTAAACGTGTCTTTTCTTTTTGAGATTTTAATCTTCTAAAGGCATCTGAATAATTAGATGATGATGAGTTTTTCGAAAAACTATCGGCAAGAATATTTGTTATGTCACGTTTCGAACTGAAATTGATATTGTTTATTTTTAGGTGTCGAATAGAATTGTGTTTCCTTTTTCCATTTATTTTCCGAATAGTATCCCAAACTTGTTTCATTGAGGAACGAGAGTTTAAAGAAGAAATATATTTCTTCCAGGATGCACGCTTACATTCTTTGATTGTGCGTCGAGTTTTATCCCGGGCAATACGATATTTATTTAAATTTTCGGGCGTTGGACGAGTGTTGAATGTTTTTAATGCTTCTCGGCGTTGTCTAATGGCTTCTTTGCATTCCTTGGTTACCCAAGGTTTTTGCGATCTCTTACTGTTCGTTGAGGACTTGGGAATGGATTCATCTGCAATTGAAATTAGAACGGAGGTAAAATGCTGTATAGGATTAACAGCGTTGAATACTGTATCATTATTTAGTCTAGTTTTACAGAATGCTTCAAACATAGCCCAATCGGCCTTCTTTATATTCCATTGTGGAATTGTATCATCAATTTTAGTGTTATTTTCAAGAGTGATTGGAAAGTGATCACTGCTGTGAAGGTCATCAGCGACCTTCCATTCATAGTCCAAAAGCAGTGAGGGAGAGCAAATTGTCAAATCTATGCATGTGTACGTACCCGTTCCTGGGTGTAAATATGTTGATGAATTAGTGTTATATAGACACAGATCGTGTCTAGAAATGAAATCTTCTATTTTATGGCCTCTGTCGTTTATGTGATTTGATCCCCATAAAATGTTATGGGCATTAAAATCCCCGAGTAAAACGAAGGGCGCGGGAAGTTGTTCAACAAGATTGTCTAATTCCTTTTGTACTAGGTTGGTGTTTGGTGGTAAGTAAATGGAACAAAAAGTAATCACTCGATGTAGAGTGACACTTACAGCAATGGCTTGTAAATTTGTGTTTAAAGGAACGACTCTGTGAGGGGCTCTATTGTTCACAGCAATAGAGACTCCTCCTGAGGCCCTGTCTGCGTTTTGAAAGTACGCATTAAACAGGGAAAAGTTTTTGAAAGTAATTTTATCTGTCTCTTTCAGGAATGTTTCCTGTAAACATAGTACAGCAGGATCGTGTTCATTTAAAAGCAGAAGAATATCATTGTAGTTTGTTTTAAGTCCTCGACAATTCCATTGTATGATGGTGTTCTTCATTCTAATGTTATGCTGGAGATTCTGGAACTAGGTTAGACTATTCGCGGTGGAAGCATGTGTTGTTATTTGTCTGGAGGAAGTACGGGAGTATATTTAGTTTTATTAGGTTTGGAGCTACTTTGAGTACACGGAGCAGTTTCTTCTGCATCCATGCTCTCAAAGTCTCCAAACCTGTTGTACAGTTTAATGGGGTCATCTGACCCCTTTTGCTGTTTATTTGTTTGTGCTTTGTGTTTCTGTCTTGGTGATTTTGGTGGTGGATTGTTATTAGTTGTTGTCTGAGTTGATGTTGTGCTTTTCTGTGGCTTATAATTAGGGATGTTGGCACATGTGGTTGAATCGGGCTGATCCGTCTGTGTTTGGGCGTCCTTCGTGCTTTTTGGATTGTGCTTTACGACTGTGGAGAAGGATGGGCCAGGAAGGGATGTTTTTGCCTGGACAAGCTTTCTGGCCTCTGGGTAGGGAATGTTCGAAGTAAACTTTACCCTCTGAATTTCCTTCTCCTGTTTCCATGTATCACAATCTTTGGAACTGGCGTGATGTTCCTTGCCACAGTTGACACAATGCGGAGTTGCTCTACAATCAGCTTCCTGATGAGAGTGTTCTCCGCATCGGCCACATACCTTGGCTCTGGAACATCGATCTTCGTGATGGCCGTATTTTTGACACTTATAGCATCGAAGGGGGTTTGGAATGTAGATCTCGACCTTTACTTGTAAAAACCCAACCTTGACCACTTTGGGCACTGTCGGTTTATTAAAGGTGAGTACAAATGTATTGGTGTCCTGCAGGGCGTTATTACGTTTAATACGTATTCTTCGCACTGCAGTGACACCTTCATGTTTCATCCCTTCGATGATATCTGCGTCGGTGACTCCAGCCAAGTCACGACATCGTATTACGCCTTTGGACGAATTCAGTGTAGTGTGGGCGAATGAGGTCACTGGAATATCAAAGAATGTTTTCATTTTCATGATATTGTCTGTTTGCCCCTTTCGCTCACACTCTACAAGAAGGCAACCCGATTTTAGTTTTTTCACACTTTTGGTGTGCCAATCGATCCCGTAATGGTTTTCTCGATAATAAATGGAGATAAACCTGAAAGCGGTTTAGCATCATCTTTTGATTGAATAACCATGAAGCGTGGAAATGATTCCACGCCACGTGGTTCTTCATCAGAGTCAGACAGTGGTTTAGTACGTTTATTGGATTTTTTTTCCATGATGGCAAGATTTTAAAATTCAGCACCCGTGCTCCCCACCCACCAAGGAGCCCAACAAGGGGACACTTTTAAAGTGCCAAGGATACACAGATGCCATACTCAGTTGATAAAATTACCTTTGGATGACCCTGAAGTCGCCAATTTCTAGGGTCAGTAAAATTACCCCCCGATTGACCCGTTGAGCCACCGCCTTCTAGGAAGTCTTTTAAGATTTGGAAAAGGGAAAGATATAGGAATAGAATATATGGGCAACGGTGGTATCAAAAGAGATACAAGGAGAAAGCAAAAGGAGGTGAGAGAGTTAATAAAGACTTCCTAGGGCTCGGCGTGACCAGCCGATTTGTCGAGACCGGGCCCATCTCGACCACCCGTCTAAGAGAAGTAGAGGAAAAAGTAGTGTGTTGCAACTACCAGGATCCTTTCCTCCCCCGACACGGGACGCAACCCACGGCAAACAGGTTGCCTCTACTTAGTCGCCTTTTACGACACGTGGCGAGGCACGTCGGGCCTATTCTACAACCCCGAACCCGCAGGGGGACAATTATTCTGAATTTAATTGACATTACGGTGTCTTTTATGATATAACATATGTACAATTATTCTGAATGTAATTCACATTGCGCTGTCTTTTATGATATAACATATGTACAATTATTCTGAGTTTAATTCACATCACGGTTATGTACAATTATTCTGAGTTTAATTCACATTACGGTGTCTTTTATGATATATCATATGTACAATTATTCTCACTTTGATTCACATTACGGTGTCTGTTGAATTCTACTCTGTATTCTAGGAAGCCAAATTGCTTGTTCATTTTAATTGAATTGTTAGCATTACATCCTTTCTGTTAATATTTTGAAACCCAGAGTCCTAACAGTAGCATTCCGATTACACAGGTCATACTAACTGCATATGTAAAATATGTCCACAGTACATACGTAAATGAGATTACAATGAAACTATGAAAACAATTACATTGTTGTAACATATAAATGGTTAGACGAGAAAACAATAGAGGGCTTTCTTATGTATGTATGTATGTATGTATGTATGTATGTATGTATGTATGTATGTATGTATGTATGTATGTATGTATGTATGTAGGTAGGTAGGTAGGTAGGTAGGTAGGTAGGTAGGTAGGTAGGTAGGTAGGTAGGTGTGTGTGTGTGTGTGTGTGTGTGTGTGTGTGTGTGTGTTTGTTTGAACTGCTTGCTGTTTAGATGTTCATCTTTTCAAATAATTCATAAGTGATTAAGACATCATCTTAAATATTTTTGTTATCTGAAATACAATGGCAGTTACCCTGTAGGTTTTACCTCTATCAAAGACAATTACGTGGCATTTACGGATCTGGCTTGCTTTCCTGTCTTTTGGCACAGCATCATAAATACAATATTTAATGTCAAGGCAATTATAGTACTATACCTTTTGCCAGGGACACACTACGATAACCGAGTAAAGTTTGATGCTATGGTTAGATTCAAATCAAAAACGTTTCAGTTGCCACTTAAGAACTCTAACCATCTAGTCAGTGCAGTTATTACCTCCATAAGTAGGTCGTTACGCTATGCTGCATCAGTGGACCCAAATTGGGTAACCGTCAAAACTAAAGTGTAGATAGTAATGCCGATACATTTTACAATTATTTATTTGTTTATCTACTAGTCTCATGCCTTTCAAAGTTTAAATGTTTTAAAACTGGCTTCTAATACTCTTATATTATGTTCGATGTATGAAGTATTACGTAGGGTTGAACTTTACGCGCGATCTAATGCACATAATCATTAGCACTACTGCACAGATCAAGTAAAATATTTAGCATTATTTATGCATTACATTGTGAACTGTGCAGTCTAATACATAATAGTTGGTTCATTTCTAAATTAAATTCATGAAAAATACTGAACTACAAGTATTGCCTACCACAATATAAAGAAGATCTCATTTTCTCGATTTATCACGAAATTCGATCCATAATACGATGTACCACTCGAACTGCCCGTGTTAATTATGTATCGTAAATCAATATATTGCATGACGATATTAGAAGCATGGTCATGTCTAACAACGCCGAAATTAAAAAATGTGACAGATGCCATAACAGTGTTTAATATCGATGAGCTACAACCTGACACCACATCGCCACTACTTACATGAAAAAGTTGAACAACGAATTTGTAAGAAATATATTAAACATCTTACCATCCGACTTCAGCTGAAATGTAAACTCTGTCTGGCCAATAGGATTCCTCAGTATAAGTGTGTAGTTGTTAAAATCATTCTGTGATAAATTCTGAACGACTATGTGAGCCACTTGAGCCTCCAACTGAACCGTTTTGCCATGCATCTGGAAGTTAATATCTTCAGGGAGTAAATACGTTGTGATATTGCTTGCGTCAGACAGAGGTGTGCCATTTTTCTGGATGTATGAACATTCAACAGCTGGATTACTGTAGAATGGTATTGATATGTTAACATACTGACCTATTTCTCCAGTGAATATAGAGTTTCGAGACTGAATTGTGGGGTTCCCTGGAAAAGAGAAAATGGTTTTGTAAGTATTTAACTCATCTGTATAAAATAAGTTAAATATGGCGATATTAGATTGTGATTCATATATGATGTATCAGCACATAAAAAAAATATGGTGTCAGCAGTAGGAAATGTGTTATTCACTCTAAGTCAATCATACATTTATTTTCTATCTGAAATAAAATAGAATAAAAACATGAGGAAAAGAAGAATCTCTCTCATAAAAAATAAAAAAAATAGTATTTTAAGATCAATTGAATAACTTAAAATATAATTTGCGCCGAATGAAAGCATTGCTAATCAGCTTACACAAAGTAATTAAAAGGAACCGATGCTTTTATTATGAAAGATGTACACCTTTCTTCCATACGATTTTATTTACATTGTTCAATCACTTTATGTGATACGGATTGTCAGTTTTCAGTTAACCTTTATCAGTTCCTCTCTCTCTCTCTCTCTCTCTCTCTCTCTCTAGAGCTGGAGTCTTCACCGTTTATATATATATATATATATATATATATATATATATATATATATATATATATATATATATATATATTATTTAATTAAAATTGAAATAATCATCTCAATTAAAACTGAACCCAGCTACAATATTTTCCACTAACTCATGTTAAGGGCATGGAATGAGTAATCCTGAAGAAAACAAAACATTTTTATATAAAGTAAGGACACAATATCTGAGCCAGGATTAGAGTCATTTCCCAATCATTATTATCCCAATCATCTGGCTTTAATTTTTTTACGTATACTTGAACTTGAATTAACATCTAAAAAAACATGTTTAACGGGAAGTTATAATGATCTTGTAATATAATTGACACTCAAAGAGCAATATTAGCTATACATTAAGTTGTTCATTATAAAAGAAAAGAAATTAGCAATCTACCCACAACTCATACCCTCAGTTATGGACAAAAGTCAATTACACAATATAAATTAAGTATAATAACAATATATATTGCCGTTACGAACGTTTGCTTATTGCTAATGCATTTAAGACAACTTGCCAGTAAGTATTTATTATTACACTTTCTTTAGCAACGATCAGTTGCCCCTCATATTGAAGGAGCTTCTTTGCTTAGTGTATCATATTTTTCTGTTCTTGATTTATTGCATGTCAAGTAATAGCCAACACGGCAGCGATGCGAGGTTTAAGGGTAAGTCAAGGACGAACACAGAAGTGATATACAAACGTTAGATATGCAGTAATCGCGTATATTCATGTTAAAGTTTCCAAATATAGAGATTCAAGTTGAGTTTAATCAAATTAAAATGTACTTTCAAACATCTGCGTTAGACACAAATGTTGTTTGATAATATCATTCTATATCATTATTAATGTTTAGTGTGTTCAAAAGACAATGGAACATTATCATCTTCTCTTCACAGCCTGGTCATAGTATACTTCTAAATAGATCGTGGAGGGATTAGTAGAAATGGAGAAAGATTACATTCCTCCAGGATATTTGCATTATAGACCAGAATTGAATGCATGCTTTCGGATATGACATTTCCTTAAGCTGATGTACGTGACAATTGTGAATGTTATGTTATTATATATTTGTATAACGATAATGTATAATGCTGTAACCGCTGTAAATGGCAACTTGAAATATTTTCCAAAGCAATGTAGTATTTTTGTGAAATTAATTTGTATCCACATTAAACCAGGCATGACGATACTGATCGAAAGTTGAAAACAAATTATTATCATTCAATACCTAAAAGATAAAGAAAAATAGATTTTGGTATTGAAAACAACGAGCAAAGACGGGAAATTGCTAACGAGTACAAAAGTAGGTATAAAACTAGAACCTATGCCGTTTCTCCGGCTTAATAAAGAATATATGTACTGTAGTTGATACATAGATAGGTATAAAATGCAGTGTTCAAGCGGATCTCTATAGGGTGGCGAACATAAGGAAAGTGTGGCTTGTTAGTAGCAAATTGAGACCGCACATGAAACAAGTGAGTGCGATTTGTTATTCACGTGTAAAAATGGGAACCGTACCTGTGACATTTATGAAATTTGAACCCCTTTGCTTGAATGTTCCCTTATTCCCTGGTATACCATTGGTGGCGGAGCATATGTATGTCCCACTATTTTCTAGAGACAGCCTTGCAATGAGTAGGATTGTGTGTGTCGAAGTAGTTGTACCCTCTAGCCCAGTTCTAATCACATCGTTCATCCACATGTGCCTCCAGGGGTCGAATGTGTTCTTGGCAGGGACACCTCGAGCCTCACAAATAAGCAAAACCGTTTCGTTCTGCATGGTAGTGCCTGATACAGTTACCTTGATATCTGGCGCATCTACAAATTATCACAATGTAACAGGATGTTATCATTTATTCCTGGTAAGTGAGTATTTTAAATCTTGATCAAGCTCGCAATTCTTAAAAGACAAATGTAACGTTTGGAAATTACCGACAGAAGTTGTGTCTTAAAAGTAACTCAACCGGTTAGGGTCCCTTGATAGCCAATCACTTCGCATGTTACCATAGTTTTTGCCCACATTTTTCTCTCAGCAGATAAATATACACATCGTTTAAGTCCGATGCTCCTTTGTATACCGAAGACTGTCATCCTATATGAACGGACGAATTTCGTCGCGATGATTATGTGCTTAACTTTATTAATGTCCAATGTAATATATTCTAACAATGGCATGAATGCTGTTTTCGCGTTGTAGTGTATAGTATCAATGTAAACTGCGAATTTACTTGGAGACGTGTGTATCTTTTATAGAGTTGTTTTGATGCGCGTCACATTCAGTTCCTAATTTTTTAATATGTTATGATCACTCTGGGTCTTTACCATTTTGTTCCATTCAAATTTTGCCTACACTCAGTCTTCAGACATTCGGTGCCTTTCTTTAAGTGGATGTAACCGTTTCAAATACATAAAGAAACAAATACACAATGACCATGCCCATTTGATTGTGGAACTATTTTATTTTGTCATTTTTTTATTTTGTCAGAAGTGCTCGTCGTTTAACAAGTTTAATAAGTTAATGGTTCAAAAACGCACCGTTAACTTTCATCCGTTTTCAAGACCCGTTTTCAAGACCCTACTTGATCACAAATTTATTTCGTCGATCCACTCTTTTAAAACATTTTTTTTGCAGAAAATCAGATTAAAATATTAAAAATGTATCGCTGAACTTCAAAATGTGAATATTTTGAATATGGAAGTTTTCAATTCTTTTTATTAAGCATGTACATGTTAATATTTTAAAAGAATTAAACGTTAGAATTTATCAACAATATTTTCATTTCATCGTGTCCAAATATTACACATGTATAAATAATTATCTCTTTTAATGCTGAATGTATTTGAATATAAAATTGATAGTACATACTAATTGCGACATTCATATTTAGTTTCCTACCTCAATTATAGATATTCTGAACTATTACACACTATCAAAGATTCATTGGAGCTAATTTCGCGATACATATCTAATCGTTTATATGTATTTAAATCACAAAGCAGAGAAACGGGAACATAATAAGTTTCGAGTAACACAGAATAGAAAGTAATCCTAAGATTGTTGAAATCTGAAAACTAAGCCCGAATTTCGATGTATTCGAGAATTAAACTAAATATAATATAATTTTATAAGAGAACCTGCATTGAATATGATAATAATTAAATTATGCATTTGTTGACATTACATTTTAAAGTAAGTCTTTTGTGACTAACCGATAGGAACTATTTTAATGAGAAAACGTGCATCCAAGGTTTTATAGAAAATACCTACTACAAGTTATTCTTAAGTCTGATAAGAACGAATATATATACATTCATTTCATTTTCATATATATATATATATATATATATATATATATATATATATATATATATATATATATATATATATATATATATATATATATATATATATATATAGTTTTATTTATTTGTTAGTTTTTAAAGTTTTTCTATTTGATTATATGCCATGGGCTATGTAAAACTGTATTTAATAAGATGACCTTATCAAAATTCAAGTTTAGTTTCTTCCTGACCTGAATAATTGATTTTTGTCTCGTAAATAACGTGCTTATCTCAATCTGAGCCAAGAACATTGAAAATATCCCATGAAATGTCCGGTCTACAAGTTATTTACCACACTTCATAATTTAATTGTATTGATAGATCTTATAACTAAGATTTTATCTTGTTAACATTGGGAACATTCTATAATGAAAGGTTCCATTAAGTAATATTATTTCACATTCTATAATGAAAGGTTCCATTAAGTAATATTATTTCACATTCTATAATGAAAGATTCCATTATGTAATATTATTTCACATTCTATAATGAAAGATTCCATTAAGTAATATTATTTCACATTCTATAATGAAAGATTCCTTTAAGTAATATTATTTCACATTCTATAATGAAAGGTTCCATTAAGTAATATTATTTCACATTCTATACTGAAAGGTTCCATTAAGTAATATTATTTCACATTCTATAATGAAAGATTCCATTAAGTAATATTATTTCACATTCTATAATGAAAGGTTCCATTAAGTAATACTATTTCACATTCTATAATGAAAGATTTCATTAAGTAATATTATTTCACATTCTATAATGAAAGATTCCATTAAGTAATATTATTTCACATTCTATAATGAAAGATTCCATTAAGTAATATTATTTCACATTATATAATGAAAGATTCCATTAAGTAATATTATTTCACATTCTATAATGAAAGATTCTATTAAGTAATATTATTTCACATTCTATAATGAAAGGTTCCATTAAGTAATACTATTTCACATTCTATAATGAAAGATTCCATTAAGTAATATTATTTCACATTCTATAATGAAAGATTCCATTAAGTAATATTATTTCACATTCTATAATGAAAGATTCCATTAAGTAATATTATTTCACATTCTATACTGAAAGGTTCCATTAAGTAATATTATTTCATGAAAATGCCAGTTGTGACCTAGGTCTAGTAGTGAACTTTAAAGTCTTGTTTACTGCAAATATAAATATTTTAACACTGAAATAGCATGTTACAAAGAAATCAGTGCTATTGTTGTGTCCAGTAGCTGCAATTTGTTGAAATTATTTATTCATCGGAAATACAACGTGCTTATCTAAATCAATATTCTTGGAAAGAGATAATAACTAGGAATGATAGTGAAATTCAAATAAGGATGTATTATTCGAGTGTTTAATTGTGATTCAATAAAAGACTGTAGGCACATCGCCACACCACAGACTACCATAGGCAAATCAACACTTCCAGGGTTGAATTTATTTTGGATAACCACAAAAATATATTCAAAACGGTTAGAAATTCTCAATATCGTATGTTATTTTTACGGTATATTTTTGTATTATAGGGAGTAAATTATTTGTTGAATTTTACAAAATGTGATGGTTTTCAGTCTTTTCTGTTACTTTGGTTAAGATCAAAGAGTCATAATAGAATATATATATATATATATATATATATATATATATATATATATATATATATATATATATATACTCACATTGTACAACTATATCGAGCTGCTTCTCACTTGTTAGTGTACCAGAGCTCCTTGACTGCGCTGTGGCCTCACATGTGTAGGTCCCTGTATCCTGCCTTTTGAGGTTGTTAAACCGCAACACATTGCCCTCTTGTCTATCTTTCCATCGAATGACGTTGGGCGTTGGATTTCCTTTTGCTTCACATATGACTGATACTGACTGGGTCTCATTTACAGTCAGGGGACTACTGACATTATATATGATGACTGGATAATCTGCAATTGAATATGCCATGATAGAATTTATTTTCGGAGGGCTACCTACACATTTAAGCTATAACATTTTCATATAAACTATACTATAATTCTTAAGTTTGACTGAAACGAGGCTACAATACGTGTCGAATTTAATATCATTTCTTCCTCTGATATATTATTAATGTGTATCAGTGAAAACAGGCCATTATATGTGCTGTTTCAAAATATTTCTACTTCTGTCTGAAATACTATTCCTCTTACATTGCAAGGACGAATATCAATCCACTCAGCGCACAAAATATTACTCCACTCAATCGCCAGTACGTAAAACGAAATAATATTAGTTAGTTTCTGTATGAAGCACCCTTTCGAAAACTTGAATAGATAACTTAGCTTGGCAATTATGTTTTCTTCACACTTTATCACTTTTAAATAACTGACTAAAATGCACGGACAAAAACGAAAATGGTTCGAAGTGGCTCTTACCGCCATAAACCTGGAAGGTATAACATGGTTATAAAGAGTTATTTTGTAATATTTAGGCCGCTAATTTAATATTATATATTTCCAAGAATCATTGTAGTCACTGGTGGCTATCCATGAACACAGCAAATAGGTTCATAAATGTTCTTAGAAAGAATAACTATTTCAATCATGTTATCACTCTTATGTGTTGTTTTATATAATATAAATCTAAACTATTCATCATTTTAATGTGTTTTTATGATACACATATATCTATTTCACGTGCTTAATTCCTAATATCGGCAACACAAAGACTATGTTGATAAATATGAAAATGTTTCTAACAAATAAGTATAATAAAAACCCATTATTAGTTAATTACCCATTTTATCCTAAATTAAAATTTTACTGTGATTCTAATTATCTCCTAGTAAATTATATACCCCTATTTCGGCCATTTTACCCATCGTTTTCAATATGCTAAAGCATAATTCAATCTAAAAAAAATAACGAATTTTGAAACAATTAATTAACATTTGTTATATCATTTAAGACGTTTGCAGATGTTTTATTTCCGCGCAGTATATAAGAAACTTTAATTAATGCCACATAGAAATGTTTATTAAAGCGCAAGCATACCTTAAATTTAACATCTTCCTTTGTCAAATACAAATCTGGTAAAATCTATACATCTCATTTTACCATGGTAACAATATTGCAATGAGGTACGCGACATATTCTTGTTTTGATGAACCAGTTTATAATGTTGATTCAGAATTTCCTCTTTGCGTTCACGTCTATATAAAGAGTTTTTGATATTTTGTTTACAGATGTGTATTTATTGATTATTGGTTAGCATTTTGATCTTCCTTTTCTGGATAAGAAGTTGTTGGTGTTGTTGTTGTAGGGTGTAATGCCATTTTTCAGCACACGATAGGCTATACATGTCGGCCAGTATTAATGGTGGAGGAAGAACCCGGGAAACCCCAGAAAGAACCACCAACCCACGAGAAGCTATTGGCAAGCTTTCTCTCATACCTACATTAGCCGAATCCGAGACTCGAACCCACGCAGACAGAGGTGAGGTGGCAGTGATCCGTAACGGAGAGACCTTTAAACCACTCGGCCCCTCTGGGCCCCAGGATAAGAAATAAAACATAGGAATGCTGATATTATCTGGCGTTGACGTCTTTCTCTCATTGTTACTGTTTTTCCTGTAACTAGTAAACTCTAACAATACATGTAGGGATTTCATGCAAATAAACATTTACTAACGTTCAATGGATGGAAAATGATTCTTTATGTTGCCTTATCACTACAATTGAAAGGCATATAGCTAGTATTGTGTGTGTAGGTCCATTAGTCCGTCTCTTCTAGTTACGTTTTACGATTAGGTCCTATTTAAGAACCGTGTTGGAGCATTCGCGTTCTACGAACGCATTTTTGTGAGCTTAAATTCATACAAGAATGGGCGGCGGCAGGCGGGATGGATTGAAGGGCTAAGGTACCCGGTGATTGCTGCATACGTTAATAGAACTCAATGTACCTAACTTTGACAGGTGCTTTTATATTCGAATATTACATGCATATAACGCTTATTGTCCTGATATTGCCCACGTTTTCTTATATTCGGAGACCCAGCCCCTGTGTCATCTCTTGAACGCGTTTGATATATACACCATATAACCACATGTACTCACGTTTTGATAACGGATATGCCACATAATATGTTTAAACAGTATTGGTTCCTCTTTCTTGCCTTTCCTCCGTTTTTGCTTTCACAATCCATTAAAAACTGATCAGATCCCTATACTAATTGTATATCTTTGCAAAAATATTGATTTACACAGACATCCCTGGGTATTTCGACTGTTTTACAATACGTTCAACATGGAGATCTGCATGTTTTGAACTACAAATACACGTTCTCAATATAAAAGTCAGGAAATAATGAAAACAAATGGAAGGTGAAACTGTCATGTCTGTTAAATTCAGGTGTCTGTTAAAGCGGTTATTTATTTATCTGGAAATGGAATAAAGTAAAATCTATGTACACTCCAATACTTTACCTGATCACATACTGGACGAGTACAGTGCAATTTTGTAAGCATTAGCGAACTTTTTGACTCCTCGAAATAAACGATAAAAATCTGGAGCACCTGTAGCATTCTATAACATATTTCTGGTCAATTTAAAATGAAAAAAAAAATATCGAATTATATTTCTCCGTATGATTACAATGGTTATACTGATCACCTAGTAAATTCCAGTAAATATAACAAATCAGTAAATGTCATGGCACCACAGACACGTTTTTACACCCAGTATATACATACAATAACTCTTCAAATGGTAGTAGGTTATAATTGTTTTTCATATGTATACAGCATTGGTTGTATTAATTCATATTAGTTTCAATTAATTTAAGCGTTTGTAACAAAAAGAAAAGATTTTAATGTTATACAATGCTTCTGTTTCATTTTAACATGAACGCTTAAAGACAACTTTTGTCTCAGTTGCATATTTTAATGTGAACGTTTCGGTACATTTAGCATATAAATCTTCGTAGAAATGTATGGATGCAATAAACGATCCATCTCTAACAAAACGTGTTACTATCACAAAAAAAATGTTCAGTAAAGTCCTGTATCAGCTGGTTAGTTTCGTGATATTCTTGTTGCGTTTTATGCGACATGTAAATCAATAACATTGATAATAAACACAAATTATTGAGAAATTCTAGACAATTTGAATGATGGATAATTGCTCTGATTAATCGTATACTAAACTGGAAAATACGACTATCAGGTTTGTGTATTATGAATATCTAAACAATATTTTGTGTCTATATTTCATCCCTAACACAAGGATCTATAACTAGTGCGTTCGGTTGGATGGAATATAATGCTAATCGCAAACAATAAGGAAGATGATTCCAAACCGGCCCTATTTAGCAGTGTGCTCTCGTCACTTCTGACCGTATAATATGACACATTAAAACAATCTGCCTGCAGACAATACAAATACGTTCAGTAAATCCTTTAAGGTTAATTAAATCTGCAGAAATATACCTCTGGATGCTAATGACAAGAGCTAGGCAATAATTGCGCAAAACTGTTAAGAATAATGTTTAATCTCATAAAAATAACATTTCATGCAATTTCGTATCGTGAACAGATATTAATCAACTCTCAACATCGACTATATTAAAAGGCTGCAGGAAAAAATGATATTCTGACTTAATTTTATTACTGATTTTTAATTAAAATTTTCTCATATCTATATAATTGGCTTTTCTTGCCAACGCCAACATATTATAAGTTCTGTTTATTGAAGACATTCAGATCACCACCTATGAAACACTGAAAATTTAATGTTATTTATAGCGATAAGCTTTGTTTTAATGCTTTATAAATTTATACGAATTCATTATTTTATTGCAAACTTTTTGAGTTGTTGCTCTAATGCCTTCAATAGCAATTCATGATACATAAGTTGAATGTATTTAATTTTTTGGTCTAACATAAGCAGTAATATTTTGTGTAATTTAAATTCACCTTCGACACTGAGCTTTGGTTTATACGACTCGACTGCTGTAGAGGGTTGAAGGGTGTAAGCCCGACAGTAGATCGGTTTATCATGATCATCGTTGCTAGGGGTGAAGGAAAACTGCCTGGTACTAGAACTCCTCATTTCTGATCCAACGTACCATTCTATAACTGGGTCTGGTCGACTCTCTCCAGGAACACAGCTGATAGACACCGTTTTGTTTGATTGCACGTGCAAGATAGATTCGTTTGAAACAGGTTGCCGGTTGATGTATAGTTTTACCTCAGTTACCTGTACTACATAAAATATGTCATCATAAGTATTGAGTGGGGAACCGTAAAGGTCCCAATTTAGTTTGTCTGGTATAGTGGGAAAATAATGACGCCAACATCAACGTAATCAAAGGGTTAAAAGGCCATTCATTATTGCCGAATAATTAAGCATACAACACTTTCGTTTTCAAGAAGATCCCCAATCAGTCTGTTATATTATATGTTCATATAGTTACTGAACAGCTTCATATATGGCAAAAGAGAAATAACGCGAAATAGGTAAATATAATCTCTAAAACATTTACAGAGTATATCACAAAAAAGTCTGAAACATCAATAATACCAGAAGTGTCGGCCAAAAACAATCTGGATGATGCGTATTCGACCCTGGTAATTTGATGAAAAGTATTTATTCTAGAATCAACAATGGATGGCAGAAACAATGAAATTGCTGGGTTCTCTAGAGTCTAGTATAGTATCCTTTTCTAACTGTGACATGAATAAAACGCCTTCATCCGATTTATATGTTGGACCCTACTCAAACGTATTCGATTAGTAAAAAGCGGTATTTTAATTAAAATATTTATTTTTAATAAATATGGATATGTAGCCTGTAAAAAAAAACCATCAATGATACATAGTATAGAACTTTGTTATTCGACTTTGAAGTCTTTAACTAATTTTAAAAAACCCTATGCACAGGAATAAATTACCCTTAGACTTACTCTAAAATACAAAAACGAAATCCTACTGTTTCTTCAAAAGTCTTATTAATAAAACATTTACGTTCATCACAACAACAAGCCCACTTTTTCTTTTTTAATCAAGAGCTTGCTTCCATGATAGTTATAACTGATCAAATAATCTATGCAAACATTTGATATTTTATAATAGGGGATAAGTGACAAACATTTAAAATGTCCAAAGATAATCAAACATATCGATATATCAATCACAATTGGAACTTTGCAAAACAGAACCCCTTCAGATAATAAGGGCATTTAATTTCGTTTGAAAGATTTTTTGAAACGTTTTTCATAGTACGAATGTATCCAAGCATATAAGCAACTGTTGATATAATGATGTACTGCGTTTTCTCAATAAGTAATCAAATAAAACTGCTGAAGGTAGATACGTCTTCAGAATACAAATAGTCATAACAAAATCATGGTGTTAATGCTCCCTGAGATGTTTTTAATGTATGTATGTAAGTAGGCATGTGTTTGTGTGTGTGTGTGTGTGTGTGTGTGTGTGTGTGTGTGTACGAGCATTCACACGTGCGTGCGTGCATGCAATCATGCAAGTAAGTATGATGCATGCATGTGTATGGATGCATGTAGGAATGTATCATAAATATATATCTACACGCGTATGAATGCATGTACTTATATATACATATATGTCAGCATGTATTTATGCATGCATGTATACACATATCTATACTGGTATGCATGCATGTGCATATGTAGATAAGTATGCATGTAGATGTGCATGCATCTATTTACACATTGGATGATAAACTCGTACATCAATGAAGTGTAAAAACAATTTTTAAACAAGAGGCGTTTTTAATTTGTTTGCTTAAATGATAACGTATGCCTCTGCATATTTAGGAAAAATAAAGTAATGTTCAACGTTGAAAGTAAACATACAAAGATGATTTTTAACCATTTGTTTATTTCGTTGTCATATTATAGACAAGTCTTTCAAGTAGTCAGAAGCCTAGAAATAAAAAACAAAACAAACAACAGTCATCTCCAGATGCGTTTTCGTTAAAACAATTATGTTTGCTCGAATTACTGTCTAGTTGTAAAATATGTACTAATGAGTCCACATCATCGATATTACTGGTATTTTTAGTGCATAAACTTAATATATCCACTTAAGACAACACAACAATTAAGACAATATTTCTTTTATATCTTGACACAAAACGCTGATACAATACCTAGAACATACAGCCTACATCCCCTCGAGTCCACTGGTATTTTAGGGTCAACGTTGTACGCTCGGCAAAATATCTCCTTATCATGATCCATACTTCTAGGGATAAAAGTAAAGGTGTCATTGATTCCTGAGCCCTTATTCTCTCCGCCAATGTACCAGTCTATTGTGGGAACAGGTCGGCTGATTCCATAAACACATTTCAAGGTCACTGTCTCCCCACTTGTAACATTCAGGCTAGATACGTTTCGCAAAGACTGACTGCTATGTTCTAATTCAACCTCTGAAACTCGAACTAATAAAATAATTATAGACATATAGAGAGTGATGCTCATATATATATATATATATATATATATATATATATATATATATATATATATATATATATATATATATATATATAGTACCATATTCATAGTAAGATATTGAAATATGTCAGCGGCTGAAAAAAATATCACCACAGGAGCGATATCAATTTTGGAAATTCTGTTTTTCCGTTAAGGTAATATAATTTTCCTACTGTATAGCATTAAAACCTGCATTTCCTTATTTATGCTTCTTTCTTTCTCTTCGTCTTCAGCTCCTTCTCTCTCTCTTTCCTCCATTCATTTTTCTCTCCCTCCATTAATGATATACCGTTCGTAAAATATGCCATCTGTAGAGCCACAAGTGTACATTTATGCAATCAATGAGGTGCCATCAATAAAAGTGACACTACAATTTAACTCCAAGCAGTAAAAGGACTTTAAACACTACCTTTATATATTTAGATTTTTACATGAGTCATTAATGTGAACTAAACATCACCCGTCTCTATTTGTCATCCATATAATATTGTATACCTGTAATACTTTACGACAAACAGTACACATAGTTCAGACGAAACAAAACTTGTAGTTAAAAGCAGTATATCAGTTTTGAAGCAGCAACGTTAACTCGCATCACAATAGTGTTTTAGAATACAATGGACAAATTTATCGTTCGTTGACAACGAGCACTGGTTGCAAACCGAAATTAAGTGTCACTCGAATATTTGAATACTGAAATATTTCAATATCGCACTATTATATATATATATATATATATATATATATATATATATATATATATATATATATATATATATATATATATATATATATATATATAAATATATATATATATATATATGTATATATATATATATCTATATGTATATATATATACATATATATATATATATATATATATATATATATACATATATATATATATATATATATATATATATATATATATATATATAGACTTAATTTATATTTTGTTTGGAAATTATATAAATTATAACTCCTACGTACTACCTGCAATGAATAAAGTATAACAAACCTTTTTTAAAAAGAGAAATGTAAAAATAGACAACATGCTTGAGACGAATTATTTGTTTAACGCAATAATTATTGTCCTTTAGTTTTCATAAAGTATTCATTTTTAGAAAGCATACCCGTGCTTTAGCGTGGCTATATTAAATATAACCATGCTGTCATGTTGCACGTTTTCTGTGGGTCATTGTCTACCATGTTTGTAACTCCCGTATTAAACGAATGATGGCAAGGAATATAGGGAAAATATAACATTAGTATTTATAGATTGTTTTTTACAACATTTATTTTTGATCAAATGTATAACAATAACATTTTTGATGAATTTGTTAGGAAAATGTTTCTATAGCTGACTGTGGTTATCGATCGTTGTTAGAGGTTAATGACATTTAATTGCCTAATTATGATTTGTAGCACTGCAAACATTGTTTTACTGCTGTAAACTGTCGTTAGCTGTAAAATGTTTGCATAACATATATGATACCTAAACATATGGTGATTTTCATAAATACGGACGAATTACCAAGGTTATTTAAAGAGTCACTTTGATAATTTAGGACATATACTTCATGGTAATAAGCATGCGTCGTATGATCGTATATAGTCATGACACTTTTAAATTTTCTTTTGATTTTTTTCTTTGGTGATAAAAATTATGCTAATGTCAGGGAAGTGATATCTAAAATAAGAATAAAACGATTCCTAATATGAAAAGAGTATCTTGGACGGAATGTGTTTTCTTTTGTTGTTATTTCTTCTAAATATGAATATACAGTGGAGCATCGTTAATCCCGACACATTCGTTCCCAGTGGATGTCCGATATTTGAATCATGCAAATTTTGTTTGTATTTTACGATATCATCACACCGTATATATGTACATGTATATGCTAGCTTTAAATGTAATGTACTGTAAAAAGTACAACGAATACAAATTGTTATCTCGCAGTTTTATGCGTTATGGTAAACTAAGAAAATGCAGTCATTTTTATAAGTCTTATTTTACAGCTGTTACAATGAAGAGTTTAAAGTTGTCTTTACTGTGTTTATCGTGGTATAAACTGTCAGTTGCCGACTCACACCGCAAATAACGCCCGAAGGGCGTTATGTAACCTGTGTGAGTCGGCAACTGACAGTTTGTACCATGATAAACGCGGTACAAACAACGTTAAACTCTTATAATTGAAATTTCTTAGCACTTGGGGTTGTCCTGATTGATCGTAATAAGGTCATCATAATACCAGTTCTTGATTCCATTGAAGCCTATGTATGGAATTTGAACACTTCAACCGTGATTTTGAACTTTTATCTTAACGGACACGTGTATTTAATGTCACGATTCATGGCCAAGAATGATTTTTTATTCGGAAATGAAGCCCTATACTTTCCACACCTTAAATTAGTCATCTTTGTTTGTACAGCCATCAATAAACTGTGATTTTCTTACATAAAATTGGTAAACAACAAAGATGCTTTATGACACTTTTAATCTTTTTACCATATGTTAGGTCAAAAAGCGTGAACGATTTGATCCCTGTTTTTATATAATTATTAACACACCCGTCACACCCGTCGCCGACTATCTAAAACAGACATTGTTTATACAATCGCTGGTTACAATATGGTCACTCTACTTAGTTATTGATAGTGTCCATAGATTCTTAAGGGCTTCACTATTGTGTTTTATGTATTATTCTACTGAATGTATTTTCATATACGATTTTTCGAATATTCTTATTTTTGGACAGATTATTTCCAGATTATCGAGACAAGTTTTTATGTAATTTTACACTTTGATCCCTGAATTTGATTTCCGGTTCCGGAACGCGGATTTCTGGCTTAACGGAGCAAATTAACGTTTAGGAATTCCGTTCCCGTTGAATTATGTCCGGATAGCGAGGTGTCCGGATAAACGGAGTCCGGATTAACGAGGCTCCACTGTATTAACTTCTACTGTCACAAGTTGGATAATTTCATTCAACGGATTGACAAGTAAACCTTAGAGACTTGAATTATGTTTATATTAAGAATTGCAAGTGTAGTTGAAATATTAAAGTAACGTAATTCCGGTGACATCTTATTAATCACATACTTTCCCCTTGACAGCTGTTCAATTGTTGTCATTGCATAATGAAAATTGTTTCCGAAGAAATTAGATACATACTTACATTTTGTGCTTAAACAAAACACGAGATTGAATTGTGCGAAAGGTGATAGGGTACTTTAGCGTTATAGTTAAATGTACAGATCAAATATGGTGTATTTTGTATACCCAATACCATAGAGGTTGTAACGGTCAAATCTACATATTTAAGAGTACAACACATGCTTTCGTAGCGGAATAATACATATACCTCTTGAAGTTAGACTCGTGAGCTCATGCTGCGACCGCATTACACGAATTATATATACATAACCTGCAAATGATATTCCCTTCGATGTCGAAGAATTTATGTTTCTCGAAGAATCTAAATATTCTATCCCACAAAATAATTTGACAGACTTGTCGCTGTTATTGTGCCACGTGGTGTAAATGGGGAGAATGAGTCTGCTTGCAAAGATATTTTCAGGGAATGAACAATTTCCTCCCACTCCTTCCATCGTTGAAATTGTTGCGTTGTATAATTGAGCTTCCTTGCCTTGAACATTCTAGAATATAAAATATAAAATGCATCTTGTTCTATTTGATTGTGTTTTGAATAGGAATGTAGTTCCCCTGGTTTAAGGAAATACATTAGAATTTTGGATACTGTTCTATCTCTTAATGATAAACAGTTCTATGGAAATAACAGTGTGTTTGGAATAACTTTCTGCAACAGTCAGCTGGTCAGACCATACGAATCAACGTCACATTTTCCTTATTGTCACAGATTATCTACGTGAATCCAAGAATACACGAATACTTCAGTACAATACATCTGAGCAAAGAGTATACTATATACATTCTATAGAACAAGAATGCGCAAAGACGGGCACTTAAACTATAGTATGTACAGTAGATACGTCATGGAACTTACTTATTCTACCAAACGTTATATATATATATATATATATATATATATATATATATATATATATATATATATATATATATATATATTTAACATTGGTTCTGATTATTAAACTTCTATATCTGATTCATTGTATAGGTCTCAACAGTGTTTTGTGTACTTTCTTAATTGAGAAGTCTATAATTCTTATATAGGCAGGGGACTAGAAATGACTTTCAATGATTTCAGAAATAATTGTATTAATTGTCCCTTCATACAACTGCCGCTAAGTAAAACTTCAAACCTTTCCGAACTTGTAACTTATTGTATAATTCAATGGCTAGTATTGTCCTGTAAGTACATTTAGAATCCGTAATAATGAAATCAACACCTTCAAGGTCAGAATGACAAGCGAATATTGATTGTGAATTTAGTAAACAAGCATGGGAATTAAAAGTACAATTACCTTGACAAAAGCACTCTGATTCAGTTAGATTTGATATTCATAATAAGATTGTTTTCGTATTTAAAAATGTTTGAATCATTTTAAAGTGATAAGAATTAATCATTTAAAAACTGTTTTTGGATTAGAGATTTTTTATGATACCATATACTAAACATACACGAACCACGCTTAATCTTTCAGTTATACACAGCGTTCGTGTAAGTGAAATGAGAGGAATATAGTGATTTTCAAATGTATATTTGTTGGATATAACAAAACAGAAAAATAGTTGATTAAAACAGTTAGTATAATGGGATTAAGTAATTATATTCAAGTATTATAACTTTTACGCATGAACATTATTACACGATACATTCGGATTACTTTATAAGTCATCGGATTAGTGCGAAATTGATAGAACACATCAAGATTATTACTATTATAGAATCAAATACTATGAAATCATATACAGTACGTTTCATTTTTAATTCTTTCACTTTTATTTCATACTTAAATACATATTTGTTTTGGAAACGTCAATATGTGTTTGATTTACCGTGATCATGGTACTTAAGTTCATATATATATATATATATATATATATATATATATATATATATATATATATATATATATATATATATATATATATATATATATATATATGAACGAAATGTTTTTAAGTTTATAACGAACACACTTGGTTTCAATGTTGATGCTGAAGTGTGGATATTTATGGTGATGTCTAGCACTGTGGCATAATGTCTCAGACATGTAACATCATATAATATTCTTGGACTGGAGCTTTAATTTGTAATTTTTTGATATTAGACAAGACAATGTTTAGATTATATTACTGTTATACATCAAGATATTGTTATCACATCGCTACACTACAGGCCGTTGTCACATTATCACACTAGGAACTGTTGGTACTTCAACACATTCAATATTTGAATTTATTTGTAATACCAGTGGAAATCAGTTGGAACTTTATACCTTTGGACACGTGATAAATCTCTTAGGATTATTTGGGATTTAGTTTGCATTACTGTAAATTCTTTTCTTTAAAATTTCACTTTGTATTCTAAGGAAATACATTATTGTTGAAATGCACAAATCTTGTTTGTTCTTGTGCTTTTCTCTTACTTCTTTTTAGACCAAAGACTCGTAATATTGTATTACTGTTGATTATGCAAACCTCCAATTTATGAACCGTAACAAAATATTGGTTTCACCATATCATCAGATATTGCAAACATATCCTGTAAATGTAATCTTCCCAAAAATAGTGGAAGCCTGAAACTTCTAGATACTGCTTTTAACTCTTGTGATGCCAGCATATATTTCTCCTTAGTCTATATCAAAACTCAATGTGGAAAGCAACCCAGTCTATTGTTAAAAAATGATACCGTTTTAAAGGATTTGCCCTTATACTAGTAACGCTCATAATGCCTTAGAAAACCATCAGTTTGAAAGACAATTATATTGCTATATTAACTTATATTCGTGTTTCAATATATGTACACAATTCATCCGTGGCATTAATTTGTTGCTCCAATAATCGAACCGTTTCAGCAAAATTAGTCACATCATATGCACACAATAAGGCAATGCATATTAGCTATGAAGAAAATACACGCATCACACTTACTTAGTAATGTTTGAACTAAACCAAGAAAAAGACCGTTAAATTGAAATTTTGGGTTAGAAAACATTATTGTATTGTTCCCGCATTGCAGTTCCGATTTCTGGTAAGTCCGTTTGGTGTTCGTAAAGATATTTTCAAACACAAATACATAGTTTTTCAAACCTATAAAACATACCCATCAATACCGTTCTGTGCAGAGAAACAAAAATAATATATAACAGTAAAACCTATTAACACATTTGTCATATATATATATATATATATATATATATATATATATATATATATATATATATATATATATATATATATATATATATATATATATATATATAAATATATATATATATATATACATATATATATATATATATTTGAATACTGCATGCAAACTGAATATATTATCACAAGACCTGCGTTACTGTCGAAAGCCTACCAGAGACTCGTCTATTAGATTTTTGCTAGGATATACAACCGTTTGTTCCAAATCAATGTAAATAGTTTGTAGTGCAGAGTGCAGTGCATTTATTAGAGACATTCTCCTGTAGCTGCTTGGGTCATTTATACTCCAATTCTTAAATATCAGACGTATCATACCCTTTGACCCCTACTTTGGAAATTACAGCCACTTCAAAGATTCTGTTGAAGAGCTCATTAAGAAATGAAATAATCCATGGTACAGTCGACTGATAGCAAACAACGGGAATCTTGCCGGGACACAGATTTACAGTTTTCAAACAATATCTCGATTTGAAATTGGTAAATTCATTTCGAGATTGTGTTACGTGTTTACGCTCTTACAAAACGTAATAGAAAAGAGTGAAGACAAACTAGCTTTGTAAAATTTAACAAATAATTTATTTCCCTAGAAAAACAAGAAAAAAATGAGAAAAAGAACTTATGGTTTTACGAATCTAATCCAAAAATAATCCAAGAATGAAAAAATAGAAGTCGTAGTAATTCAACGTCCTGAATGAAACTTACAAACTAGCTTTGTAAAATTTAACAAATAATTTATTTCCCTAGAAAAACAAGAAAAAATGAGAAAAAGAACTTATGGTTTTACGAATCTAATCCAAAAATAATCCAAGAATGAAAAAATAGAAGTCGTAGTAATTCAACGTCCTGAATGAAACTTACAAACTAGCTTTGTAAAATTTAACAAATAATTTATTTCCCTAGAAAAACAAGAAAAAATGAGAAAAAGAACTTATGGTTTTACGAATCTAATCCAAAAATAATCCAAGAATGAAAAAATAGAAGTTGTAGTAATTCAACGTCCTGAATGAAACTGAGTTCGAATCCCGATAAATTCAAAATGGAAGACGATGACGTATGTTATAACCTGTGACGTGTTGCAGTGTCAACAATCTCTTCTTGAATCACATAAAATATTATTTCAGCTTTTTTAATTCTGTATAAATTTCGATAACTGTTCTTGTCCAAGAATTAATTTAGAGCGTACGTATTTCCAGGGAAAACAATCACTTGAATTCCCAATCATTTGCAGAAAAAAATTTAACCCCAAACTGGACATAACATAAAACACCATAACTTCTCAAGTGTTAAGGCACGATTCTCAAAACATCAATAATAAGATTAACTACAACGCAAAATATATGCCCGGATGAGGGTCACATAGTCATTTTTCTAGAGTCACATGGTCATCTTTCTAGAACAAAATAGAAGATTTATACATGCCTAACCTCACGTACTCCCAGCATGGCCTTAACTGAAATCAATGGTTGTTACTCTGGGAAAGAATACAAAATAAAAATTAAAAGAAGTTTCTTTACCAGAACTGCTACTGTTTGTGAATCAAGGTCAGGAACTAGGTCCTCATTATATAAAATGTTTCTAATATTAGCTGCTTACGTCAAAAATATATTTACAAAATAAGTCGGAACTGAATTCCATTCTGGACAAAATCAAATCCAGTAAACAAAGTTAAGTTACATTACAATAAAATGTAATGGAATAAGATATTTAAAACTAACAAACAACAATTAAATTGAATCAAATATAAGTTAAATCAAATATACATAACAATTGACATTCTTGTTTCTTGTAGTACCCTCCCTGTCATCCAAATTTTTTTATATCTGTTAGAATCTGTTAGACTGAAAAGGAACGAACATACTCAAAGCAGTCATTATTTGTTACTTTAAATTCATTTACATTTACCATGTTATAGTATTTTTGCTTTACTGCTCGTCAGAAATGGGGGGAGGGGGGTGCCTGTATTTCTTTATGTATATGCTTATCACATGGACTTTTCATATAACGACTTTTTCATATGAAAACATCTTTTCAGCTAGTTTCTACAGTGAACGTCTAGATCAATCACTTGGTTTGTAAATCTATAGTTTCTTTAAAGGTGAATTTGTTCCGGTTTTGCGTTATTACAGTCGTGATTAACTTTGCGGGAAAACGGGGAACTTCGGTCTCTGCATATGAACACAAATTTCCAAATATAAAAACCTAAATATTTTTAAGCAACTATTTAATATATAAATCTTGTAGTCTGCTCAAAAGGTTGAATGATGAAAATATTGTCAACAAAGTCTTTTGAGACTACGTGTGTTTTGACGTTTGGAAATATGAATACTACATTCGTAATGAGGTGTTTTTCAATACAAGAAATAATTTTCGTTATTGATAAAAACCTTTAACATGAGAAATATTACCAAAACGATAGAAAAGCTACCAACATTTGTTTTTGGGAATCTACAGCATTTTGTGTAGCAACGTTTTGCACCAAAAACCGAGACATGATAATATTTAGGTTCCAATGGTCTCATATTATCAAACAATGTACTTACAGAGGAATACCATTTCACATTTGGAGCAGGATATGTGCACGTATCCGTTTGACATTGCAGGGTAACACTGGATCTGACAAGGTCAAAATCTGTGTTCCCTCCGTAAGTGAGAGACAGGTTGCTTGGGAATGCTTTGAATAAAAGACATAATGTATACAAAGCGTTTGATTGGCAGTACCTGTTGTGTAATGTAGTTTAACACAATTCCAATGTTTGCACTCTCAGTCTAACACAACCTTACATTTCTTGAAATGTTGCATGCAGAGATGAAGCAGTGTCTTTGTAATACAGGATCTATATTTCTTTTGGAACCTTGAGACAAGTAACGTTATTACACACTGATTAATACTATTGTGTACGTAGTAACTTTGCAGATAAGTGAAGTACAAATTTGTCACAACAAGAAACTGGGCTTTCCAGATTTCCTTTCAGTTAAAAATGTATACGACGACTGGTATTATTAAATGTACAGGGTACATTCTAAGCATGTATTTTATTTATATCACATACAAATACACTTACTTGCGATCAACCGCAGGATTTATTACAAGCAGTTGTGCTTTGATGGAATGCATAAAATTTATTAACTATGCACAACCCTTTCCAGTATGTTCTCTATTAAATGTAGTTCTTTACCTCTTGCGAATAATCGCAATCTACTTTGCAAATGATATGTCGCTTCTTTTATTTTTTGAATTTCTACTTTCATTCATATTGATTTAAACATATAAGAAACACGTCCGATTTAAACATGAGAGAGAGAGAGAGAGAGAGAGAGAGAGAGAGAGAGAGAGAGAGAGAGAGAGAGAGAGAGAAAGAGAGAGAGAGAGAGAGAGAGAGATGTCGTGTTAGAGTCAGGGAGATTTACCACGAAGGAATTTATGCATAGCCCATCATAATGTAATGTGATTAGCCTGCTGCCTTGCACGCTAAATCAGAGGGAGAGGAAAGCGGGAGGTTGGGGTGGGAAAGTTGAGCAGCCTTTTGAGATTTGAACATTAAATGATACATGTTCAGACCCTTATTAATGGCTTTTTTATTCTAATGGGAGGAAATAAATACAGACAAAGAAAGCGTTAAATAGACTACAGTATGTGTCTTCCTTCAAACCCAAAATGTACTATATAGTCTGGACAGGTTATTTCGCAACTTTGTATCATTGACATTACGAACACTGTGATATAACACTTATTGCTGTTGCTCACAACCCCAACTGGAGTACCCAAACCAGAAAAGAAAAGGAGTCTTAATGGCTTAGAACATTGAAACCAACTGGAGTACCCAAACCAGAAAAAAAGGAGTCTTAATGGCTTAGAACATTGAAACCAACTGGTGTACCCAAACCAGAAAAGAAAAGGAGTATTAATGGCTTAGAACATTGAAACCAACTGGAGTACCCAAACCAGAAAAAAAGGAGTCTTAATGGCTTAGAACACTGAAACCAACTGGAGTACCCAAACCAGAAAAAAGGAGTCTTAATGGCTTAGAACATTGAAACCAACTGGAGTACCCAAACCAGAAAAAAAGGAGTCTTAATGGCTTAGAACATTGAAACCAACTGGAGTACCCAAACCAGAAAAAAAGGAGACTTAATGGCTTAGAACACTAAAACCAACTGGAGTACCCAAACCAGAAAAAAAGGAGTCTTAATGGCTTAGAACATTGAAACCAACTGGAGTACCCAAACCAGAAAAGAAAAGGAGTCTTAATGGCTTAGAACATTGAAACCAACTGGAGTACCCAAACCAGAAAAGAAAAGGAGTATTAATGGCTTAGAACATTGAAACCAACTGGAGTACCCAAACCAGAAAAAAAGGAGTCTTAATGGCTTAGAACACTGAAACCAACTGGAGTACCCAAACCAGAAAAAAGGAGTCTTAATGGCTTAGAACATTGAAACCAACTGGAGTACCCAAACCAGAAAAAAAGGAGTCTTAATGGCTTAGAACATTGAAACCAACTGGAGTACCCAAACCAGAAAAGAAAAGGAGTATTAATGGCTTAGAACATTGAAACCAACTGGAGTACCCAAACCAGAAAAAAAAGGAGTCTTAATGGCTTAGAACACTGAAACCAACTGGAGTACCCAAACCAGAAAAGAAAGGGAGTCTTAATCGATACCCCGGCTTAGAACATTGCAACCAAGCGGTTTAAACCAAGCAGACTAGAAAAAGACAACCTTTCATAAATAAAAGTATCTTTTGCAGCCAACAAATTTTCTTTTAAATAATTATCTAGCTTTGCTTAATAGCCTATGACGAAAACAACAATGAAACATCCGGGATATAATCTACGATTACATAAATTGTTCATAAAATAATAGATGTCATTATGGATCATCAGTTTCTAGGTGAATACAAATATCTTCCAGTATTAGCAACAAGCTGAGCAAGATTCGTTTATACAATATTGTTAAAAGGTTGAGTTCCTGTAGAAAAGACCATGGACAGTTTTGCAAATATAACCGGTTTTCTTTTGTTCGTTTTCTTTTTCTTTTCGTTTTATTTGTTGTCTTCTCTATGTTTTGTATTTGCCTTTGAAGAAAACTCATTAGAGTCGACAACGACCAGATAGATACTAATAGTTTCGCACTGTTCGTTGTCAGTTTATTACATTTATATATATATATATATAAATAAATTTCAAGCGAGTGCAGAGATAGACGAACATTACGCATCGATATGTAAAATCCATCTTAAATATTATCAAAAAACAAGTTTAAATCATGTAATGTCAGAGGTAAATATATGTTTGTACATAGCTGCCTTGTTTGAATTGTAATACATTTCGGTTTAGATCCATTGAGATGTAATCTCTTTTGTTGATACCAAAACGGATAAATTGTTGAGGTCGATTTGAAGTTTATTTTTAATGGAATCGATGGATGTACGAGATCTCTTTATAATCATCAGTGATAAGATTACAGTACACTGGATACAAGTCTACGTCATTAATGCAAAGAAGAAAGAGAAGATGATTTAATATAAAGCCCTGAGGAATAACACTTGAAATATGTCTTGAATATACCATACAAAATATAGGGTCTATTAGTAAGCTACGACGTATGCCAAGCAACTGAGTTTGAAGAAACCTTGAAAGTCGTTAGCATGTTAATAAGCAAAGACTGGTTAACCAAATATATAGCCCATCCTTAAATCAATGAAGATTGAGCCAGTGCTTCTAGCAATTAGGGGTTAAATTTAGTCAAACATCTAATTAACAATAACGTTTAACCTAATTTTACATTGTTTTATTTGACTAACGTTACTCACAAGAGATAAATCAAGTCTGATGTTTCAGTTGTACTCGATTATCTAAGAACTTCATGATATAATATGTACAATCTATTGATGTTGGGCATGCCTGATTAAAATGAACTAATTAATGAAAAGTCATACAACCTAAACTGAAGGTCATTAAGCATAAATCCTCGCTTTAACTTACTGGAATAACGAGTTATTGACGTTTAAGTGAAACAGTCATATGACATTATTTCTGTTTTGATTGCATCAGTACAATTTCGAGACTTACAACTTCCCATTTCTAGAACATTTCGGTTTTCGTTGCACTAAATTAAACGTCCTCCATTTTCTATATTAGTTTCAAGTATGAGAACTGAGACGATGAAAATGAAGTACAACTAGCTCGGGTGTGAATTTAGATGTAAACTGAACATTTCAGTCAAAAGTACTTTATCCAGCTCCGGCCTATTTAATTTTATCTAAACTAGTATGAAAAAGAGTAGGTGACGCATATTTTACAAGTGGACACACATGAGGCTGTTGTCATTACATGTAGGTATGTTTGCAGCATTGACAACAATTAACATTTATCAGGAAGATTGGGTAGGTTGAATATGGCATATATAGGCTTTGGATTCATTTTTTTTAACTATTGCAATACTGCTGTCCCATAGTTGAATGGGAACTAGTATATTGGTATAACTGTGTTTCATCATTTTGTTACAATAGTTCATGACAGTCACATTACATATTATGAATAATGAATGTCGATTATATATAGTGTAAAACCTTTTCTGTAGGAACCACATTGATAATTGATTACCAATCATATTTGCACTTTCAAACATTAATAAAGTCAGAAATTGTCATTACAAAATGTGTGTACTGACTATAAACCAATATGTCAATGCTCTCTGCTTCCCCTGACAAACATTTCCATTTTCCTTGATCTCTGTCTCTATTAAGGGATTGAATGGTTACTTTAGCTTCACGATTGGTTACACTGTATACTTGGCTACCGTCTTGGTTTTGTGGAGGTACACATCTCGCATCGTTACAAACTGTCAAGGCTCTTTCATTCAGGAAAATAGAAACTTGTTTATCCAAAGTCGAAGAACACGAAATTGTAGCCATGCAATTCTTCTCGGGTAAAGTTGGACTTTTGGTTAGCGTTACTGTACCTGTAATTCAAACGAATATACTTCTCGTTGAATGAATAAATATTATAATTGTTGTAAGGATATAATAAAGTAGAAATTTTAATTCAACACACTGACACATTTTGCCTTCTTGTATGGCATATATCGTATACAAATCATGGCTTACTCGCTAGGTGATAAATGTACATGATTAAAGTCAATTTTAATTGTTGTGGACTAGTGATCTAAATGTACTATTTTTTTTTTTGCTCGATGTAGTGTAATGCTTAAATGTATAGTTGGATTGTTGCTAAGCAGACCATAGCGTCTAAAGAAATAAATAGGAACTTAATGTAATCATAGACATTTCGCATAATAATATTAGTAATGACTTGAATTCATTGGGTTAGCTGATGATTACGAATAACGATAGGATATGAAAGAAGGAGCTCATGTATAACAATAACGCACACGCTAATCATGCCGTTCAAAAGTGACATCCATATCATCCTTTGTTAATGATTACAATTGATTACATTGCATGAGAAAAGCTATATTTATTTGCATAATATACTTTACGGAAAGAAAGTTGGTGAAATAGTCATATATGGAAGGACCCCAAAAGAAACATGTATCACAATGATTACATTTTTTCCTTTCTCTTTCTTTCCAAGCCTTTATGAATTAATTACCCATCAACCGATATATTTACCATAAACCAAACAGATACCTCAGCTAGGTAAAGTCCGTACTATCAGGTGCTTCAGTTTTATATTGGTAGTAGACCGGGTTAGTGTGATTACCCATGAGAATGATCATTACATGAAACATTTTGGGTTGGAATGGTCCTCTATGGGATTTAAGATTACATCAAATGTGTGCAGCGATATGGCCACCTCTCGCACTTAACAGTTGGGTACAACACGTGGGCTAGATTGTTTCCCTTCAAGAATTAACATAAGGGTAATTGTATGTGATATGACCACACGAGGAATGTAAAATTGCGGCTTAATAATTGGATGTGATAACCGTTAGAAGCAAATTAAAGTTAATGAAAATTACGGGTTAGTATGGTCAGATTTGCTAACTAACATTACTGAAGCAATTTGGGTCAGGATAACCTGCAACAGTAAATGATATTAAAATAAACATTTGGGTGAATATCGCCAACTATGGGAAATCATTATTACGGAAAGCAGTAGGCCATGAGGCCACATAAAGAAATTTAGCTTAATGGCGGCAATGTATTTCTCCTCTGTGACTTAACATTACTCTGTCGCTATTATCCTTTTGGAAGTTTAAAATTACGGATGGCACAATGACTCCAATTTTGACATTACGTTTAGGACTCCGTGGACCTAATAAAACTTCAACAATAGTAGTTCATAATTCGAGCATTAATTTATGACATTATGGTGATTATGTGTAGGCGTACTTTTTTCTTTACTTCAAATAATTATGGAGCTTATGAAAATTCTAGAATATGTATGGGACACTATGTAGCAATACTGATATCAAAATTGGCCTATGTGGATATTGTAACAGCTTAGAGAGATACAGAATATATACGACAAATGACAGATAACAACTACACTAAAAGTCGCTAGAATTACATTGTTACTTGTTTAGGCTCGAATAAACAGTAACACAAGACAGAGTGAAAGCAATAAGCTTTTCAAAATATAACAAATGATGTATTTCCGTGTAAAAATACTGTAAAAATGAAGAAACAAAATATGAGAACTTACGGTTTCCAGAATCAAATCCAAAACTACTACAAGATTAATCTACGAATAAAATCTTTGAAGTCATAATATTGAAATGTTCTAATGATTTCAGGTTCGATTCCAGATTGAGAATCCACAATGGAGAGCAATGACATATGCTGTAGCTGTAATGTGTTGACGTCTATTGATCCTTATAGAAACATAATAATTAATCCTCCGGCCTTGGAAATCCAAATAAAATTTCAAGAATAGTCCTTGTTCAAGAGTTCTGTATGAATAAGTAATGTTTCCAGAAAACTAATTAATCTTCCTGAGTCCAAAAAACAACCTGAAGAAAAATTAATATATAACTCAAAACCTCTATACTTCTATACTGTTCACAACAGAAGCAAACAACTTGACATCAATCGCTTAAAGGCACAGACTCTGAGACCACTCTCTCCCTCTCTCTACGCATCAATATTAATACTATGCCTAAATGCAAAAGCGAGGATGACGTGACCATGTTTACATGTAAGAGTCACATAAATCCTGTATGTCTCTGATAAGGAACCAATCATTGTACTCCATGAAAAGTTGTTTACTTGACCCTCAATCATGGCCAGGAACTAAGTCAAAAATATAAATAAATTTTTATATTATTAGGTACCTAAGGAAAACGCAGGTCAAACTGAATTGTTTGGAAAATTTCAAATTCCTAGTGAACAAAATTACATTACATTGACATGTAAAGAGAATAAAAAGACTCCACATAGGATAATAATACGGCCCTCTATAATGTTAAATTCCCACTGCCGTACTGACCCGAACTTTTCACTTAATGTTAATTCTCATTGATGACCATACTAACACATTTTTTTCCAGTAGTGTTAAGGTCACAAAGGTTGCCAAACCAATATATATTTACATACTTCACCGTAATATTAATTCCCATTACTGGCCATAGCTCGATGTGTCCAGAAGGTGGGAGGGTAGTGTATGGACGCGGTGCCTCAAACAAATAGTTTAAATATTCCGATATGTTTTTTATGGTTGGCTGACCGTTACAAGAGATAATAGTCCCGCCGGGTTTTCCTGTTTTCTGTATTTTGGCTAGCAGAGATAATCTCCCTGCTCTCAGCTTTTCAAGGGTACGATATTCAATAATATCTGATGAGGGAATACATGTGACTGGAAAGTGTGCTTAATTCCTTGAACTTTGGCATTTCGGAGACCTCAACATTTTACATACATGAAGGAAACAAGTACATTTTTACATAGTTATGCAAGAAGCTTAATATTTACAACCATGTTATAACAAGCATGACATAAAATTGTATCTACCTCACCACATGCATTGTATGCAGCACTCAATGTCCAACTGGGCATTTGTCAATCCATTGGTAACAAGGAATTTACTACAGGTTGCCAAATCGCGCTTTTATGCCATTTATTCGCTTTCTCAAACCATAATCTTGATATCATTATTATGCAAAGATGTCATTTAAAGATAAAAGGCATCTATAATTAGGGTTAACGTTATTTATAATTTTATCAAAAAGAGTTTATTAAGCTATTTAATATTACCAGCTCGATGATGTAATATAGGTTTAGAACATAATGTCGTGCAAATTTTAAGAAAACATCCATGTCAAAAAATGATTAGATCCTGGATGAAGAATTTGCGCAAACATCACATCACTGACGTAATGATACCATCGACTGGGGTCGATTGTTCTAGTAATTCAAGATTTGCTTGCACTAAAGAATATTGACACTCAAATTCATTCACCCTTAATTATTTTTAGCACAACATTATATGGACTTTGCATAGTATTCAGATTTTTTTGGTGTTTTGTTATGATTTCGCTAGTCTTTTGTTTTCTTGGTGCCTTTATAAAAGGTCTCGATAGATTTCGAATGCGTTTTTGCTGGTTTAGCATCAGCTATGCACTGTTGTTTTTCAGTTTAGTTATCATATCCATTATTGCACTGACCAAAAAAGTAGCCAAAAGTAGCCACTTACCAATACAGTAGAAGGGGTTTCGGACCCACCCCTACAAACCCACTAAATTCTGAGAAATTTTCAATTATTTCAGGCTCATTCTGTGATTCTAGTATATTCTGACAGTAGATACGTATGAGAAGAAGAAAAAAACTCAAATAATTTTGCACTTGATAAAATATTGATTTTTGTTCTTATTTGTTAACTAAACTAGAAATAAAATTGCTAGAATCTACCATCCGAATTTAAAATTAATCCTGATTATAAATTTGCCTGAGAAGTATGGTCAGAGAGTCCTTTGTATTACTACTAGGGTACTTTTCTTGTTGACTGATCATACCCCAGTCTTTGTTATTTTTTTGTGATAAACGCCTCTGTCATCTTACTTACATGATCAATCAGTTCCTTTTATTTATGATCAAGTTCTATGATAGCATTTTCATTCTTTGCTTCTCTGTCCAAAAATCACTGATACTTTTTTCAGCAGAGCTAAATTAGCATTTGCGGACAATACATTGTTTCTTAATTCAGTTACTTTTCTAACTTGTATTATGAACTTAGATACATGATCTTTTGTGTCTAACATTTATGTGAACTACTTGATGCAATTTTCTAATGACCATACGCTAGTGTGTGAACATTATCCGAACAATAACTCGTGTAACCACATGATGATAAACCTTTTTTGTGTGTAGTAATCTGGTTTTATCTCATAATGATCTGATCTGACGATTGTCATCTTCAAGTTTTCAAGATCACCATTAATTATTGCCCGTTAATAATCATCATAAGTAACATTGGATTTAAGAACAGATTTTTTAAAACAATTCCTTTACCAGTTTTCTTTTGACTCTTATTACTGGACAACAAACAATACATTTTAGATCTTAATCCAATATATTTATAAATTGCTACTAGATTTGTCTCATCTTTGAACATGCTAATCACAGTTTACGTATCGACATGAAACTTAGACTCAGCTGGGTAATCTGATAGATCAAACAACTTCTTGCTCTTTCTTATGTCGTAGTAAATATAATTTGTCTCACGCCAATACACTAAACTATCTAAGTCAGTGAACAGCAATGGTGATCTGTTAACGTATTTCTTTTTCATTATGCTATTATGAAAATTGTACATCAACATCTTTGATAAATCAAAGAACAGCAGCTCAAACAACCATTAGTTTGTCAGGAACTATTTTTTTAAAAGTTGCATTGCTACAAGGTTCTCAATGTTGTTTACTATCTCAACATTGACTCGTTGTTGTCCTCTGTGTTGCCAAAAGCAGCATTTTTCATCAGCTTGAAGAAATCTTTCTCAAACTTTGTCTTTGCTAAATTACACTGTTCTGTATTGAAATTGATATACAGCTCCACCTATCTCTCTTGTCTGAATTTCATTGCTCAGTAAACTTTTTTCACAATTAATCCGTGATCAAGAACTTCTCTTAAAGTAGCATCACGTATCACATAATTGTTTTTGTTCATCAGATTCGGAATCAATTTCGTTACCTTACTCACACCAAGGCTCAGTTTAACTTTGATCTCTCTTTGTTGCCCATTCAACATGTCGTCGGTGACCAGTAGTGTTTTAGAAGAAAAATAGATAATCGTTATGCAGATCATGAAGTTTTTGAGGGTAATCAAAATCAACTTTGACAAAGTAACCATCATCATCTGCCACACTATCCTTTGTTTCTTTTTAATATTCATCACTACTTAACCAACACAATTCTCCAATCGGTAGCATCTGACTGGTCGCATAGCCATACAAAGTGGTTATGTCTCGATTTATAATGTATTTTGATGGTGAGTTATCATCTTAATTTGTCATGTACTTGTTGTTTGCTTTTGCTATTTTCTTTATGATAACACTCATTCCACCTCTATGCCAAGCTCAATAAACATGAAAATATCTGGATCTGTGAACAAATCCAATTTTATTTATTCGTTTTGAGACACACTTCCCAGCTGAGTCCAGGTAATGCAAAATACCATGCAGGATCAAGCTTGTATTATCTTTGACTAACTATTCTGAAATTTTAAAATCCATCAGCTAGCAGAAAAACATCAATGGTCAAAAACAAGTTACGGTACTCAACAAGATTTGTTATCTGAAACTAATTCCAGATCATCTTTACAAATTCATAATTATCATATGATACATCATCATTTGATAATTTCGAGTAAACACTTGCCTTTGACGGTAACTCGGTTTCGTTAAATCTCGACCAACTGTCCATGTACTCGTAAGGGTACATTTCGTTTTGTTTCAAATCTTTTGATGACTCATCAAAGTAATCCTCAATGTTCTTATAGACATCACATGACCTGGCCACGCTTTTAAGTGAGCTGGCCATAAATTGAAATGAATTAATGAATCGTCGTCCCCCAATGTTAAATCACACATCTCTCAAATTCTTCGGTATTGTTGTTATCTTGCATGTACCCAACAATTGTGTTAACTCTTCATTACCTAATTCTTTCACAATGATATGACTGTCATAAACTCTCTGATTGTGAAACACAACTGGAATGAAATTAAATAATTTGAAATGTAGATTACACTTATCATATGCTCCACCAAAATATTGATCTGTTATGTGACAGTGATATTTCACCAAAATATTGATCTGTTATGTGACAGTGATATTTCACTCCATTTTTCACCAAGTGGCTTTTCATTAATATATCGATTTACCGCTGTCATGAAATAATTCACCTGTTTTTTAGTTCAATTTATAATCTTAACTTGTTCGCTATTTTTTCTCATCAAGCTCACATAGCAAATTTTCAAATAAAGCTGGTGACACTATAGCCGGTGATCTTAACATGTCGGGTAGAAATATAATAAATCTAGAGACAGTTAAGATCAGTTAAACACAGTGCACAACCTGAAAATAAATAAAATTGGTGATACCATGACAGGTAATTTCACGTTTGCTAGTGGCATTATCACTGGGGTACGAAATAATTTTCCTCTTGGTAATACGGATACTGTTAATGACTTACAAGTTAAAATAGAATTAACAAAATATGCTTGACTTAATGGATTTGGGTGGTTGGCTATATTTACATGAACTTAGTGATAATAGGTCTATCACAATCATTACCTGATGATCATACAGCAAGTGTTGGTTATATGAAAGGTTATTCTGTGAGTAAAGCTGGTAGCACAATTGCAAATGACCTTATCATGGGATAAAGTAAAGTCAACTGCTTTTCTAACTGCTGCTGATGACTTGAAATAAGGCTTATGTTGACTTAGCGTACGCTTTTCTTGTCAGGCGAACAAAAAGCGATGTTTGTTATAGTCCAACGTTGATTGGTGACAGGTCAAATAGATATGACTTCATTGTTACACACGATCGTTTTATAACGGTTTTAATCTGTTTTATGCTTTTCAGTGGCATTTAATAACAACGATAAACACAAATGAGTGGGCGACAAATGTAACCAATAATAATGTTTGAATCAACGCAGTGTCCAAAGATGTTTCTATACACAAATTTGCTCTCGGTGGAAGAGGTAGCGGTAATGAGAGAATGTACAACGGAAGATTGGATGGATCAAAAGATAACGTGTGGTTTAAATCAATTTACAGCGAACAATCCAACTTATGTTGGACTTCAAGCACAGGAGTTCGCCGTTTCAACAATAACAAAATATAGGTGGTTCACGATCTATTATGTTCACGCCGAAGGTGAACATCCTGGTCTGATTGTGTCCAAATTTACACACTTGATGATCAGGTATAGATATTTGTTTGGAGACTAAATAGTGGCTACCTTTTTGGGAAATGCGTGAATCATTTTATGAACAGGTTCAAACTGATGCAATTGTATCTGTACCATATCCATTTGTGAAGGACAATACAAATCCTGATCTTGCTGAGCTCACAACTGATAGTGAAACATTGCATCATGTTCAATCTGTTCGCGCAATGAAAATCGAAGAATGAAGAGAAAAGACCGATGATTATAAAGTGATGTTGCATTTTTCAAACAAAGATGGAATCCTCAAAATGGAGAATAAGGTCTATGATGTGATTGATAAGGTAATAGCTGAAATTCATCCATACTTCACATGGTCCTTCTTAACTAAGAACAAATTGATGAAGAAATGCAAATAATGTGCTCCATGATACAAGACATAAATTAATTTTTGAACAGAAAATACATGATAAGACATGACCAAAAATACGTAACAGATTATATTTGAAGACGTCTGCATGACAGATTAGGATTAAAATTCAAGGAGTTTGGTTTATTGTTAAAGACGCACAACAAGATGAATGCTGGAGTGAATTGAAAAAAAAGCATACTTAGTTGTGTTCAGCAAGATAATTAACATAGTAAAACAATTTAATGGTTATACACATACGAAGTATGATGCCGTGTTCAAAGCACATAAACATTGAGAAAGAAAAATATTGATGTGCTAGTTGAATATCTTGAGCAGGAGACATACACATCTTCAATACTTTTAAATTGCCATGTCATAGAGAACTGAGTGTCGAGGAGAAAAAAGCGGTTGACAGGATACAAATCATATGATCTGCTGTTTCGGATAAAATATTTAATATGTAGACATTTTACCGACTCTGTGAGCAATAGATTCACCGTTGGTCATTGTGTTACTGTCGCTGATGAAAACCTTCGCTCGAATAGTTGTTGACGGAGAGCCAGTTGAAAGTAGAATATGTGAATATTGGGAAACATTAGCTGCTGAATCAAAGACATTTGCTGGCTCTTTTAATATAGTCTACAGGCATTTATTTTGTTAAGCCAGTTTTTGATTATGCTGTAAAATCTACGGTTGATTACATTGATAAACACATTGGTAAACCCGATATAGTCACTAATCTCAGGAATATCGAGCAGATAAGACAGCGTGATTCAATTGCGGATGATAGCGTCGGTTCATGAACTGTTATAGCGATTTTTGACTCTACTCCAGTAATCGATTTTATTCTACGCGCGAATTCATCATTGATTTGTTCGATTTGGTATGACCCTGTTGGTATCGAAACGACGTTCCAGTCTGGGGTTCCGTCGGGTTTATTCTTATTCGCAAACACTAAAGAATTATTCGGTTGTTGACCACCAAATGATTTTGATCTGATATTAGGCCAACTGTGATACATTCGTAGTTTTGCTAGCGCTATCTCCTTCACTGGGACCGGAGAGGGGAAATTCACACTGAATTCTGGATTCGTTGATGTTATTGATATCATGCTTGTTTGTACTGGGTTCGTGTTCTCCACTATTTGTTGAAGTAATTCCTGCGGTGTTGTCATTGTTATTATACTCATGTTGTATTTCTAATTTTGGTATCGAGGAATCATAAATACTGACCATCACTGAGAACTCACAATCTGGTAATGTTGATATTATTGAGATCATTTTGTTTTTTGGGTTCGTGTTTTCTGATTCCATCGGTGTTGTCATTGTTATTATACTCATGTTGTCGCTCTAATTTCGATATCGCGGAATCAAAAATACTGACCATCGCTGAGAATTCACTATCTGATATAATCGTATTATCGAGTGACGACGATATCATCAATGATAATTGCGAATATGCGGTTGATGCAATATGAAATTGAAGTAAGTAATTCTGCAGTTTACTCTGGCTGCATGATGATATCTTTTTTGCTATCCCGGTTGATATACCCCCGATTGTAGCCACCGCAGAAATGCAAATTGGAACTACGACCGGGGCAATCATTGTAACAGATGCTAGTATTATTCCGGCACCAGTGAGAACGCTTGACACCGAGTATATAATAACATCAATTGCGGTGATTCTTCGTCGGTATTTTTTTATTTTTATTTGATACTCCTCAGTGAGGGTTTTGAGTCTATTCTGAAATTCTCTGACCTGATCATAGCGACATTGAGTTGATGAAATCATTTTTATTTTAAAAACACTAGCGTTTTCAATTGTGAAATCCTTTCAATTTAGTTATTTACTTAAATCCGCTACGAATTCTACATACCATGATACCGAAGTTCTAGCCAAATCTTTATCAGTAGCTGTTATAGTGAACTTTTCAGTTTTATCCTTGTCGATGATCGTTGATATCACATTATTGACCCCGGATGAACTCGACGATGATATATTAAATTGAATTGGTGCTACCAGCGTTAATCGATAAATACCCTTGATAGTAGCAGTGATATCTAATTTGTTGTTTGCAGGTGTCCACTCAAATGATCCGTGTTGGATTGTATATACTACGTTATTGGTTTTCTCATGAGGAATTTTTGTTTTTTCAATGATTGTTATCATCCTCGAAAAATCACCTTTGACGGCTTCGATGAAAGTTTTCGTCTCATCGATGGATTTTTTAATATCAGGGAGTTTTATTTCAATTTTATCCAACTGGGTTCCAATAAATTTATCAATGATATTTCTACGAAAAACTGAAAACTGTTTTCCGTTATCTTCAATTTTAGATTCAAGCGTTGCCAGTACAGCCACAAAATGTTTTAACTCATCGTTGAGAGTTTTTAATCGATCTGTAATCGTCGAAACGAGTACACCCGGTTTGAGTTTACCCTGATCGGAAAATAACGCGATAGTATCCTCGATTGCGTTTTGTTGTTTAACCAAAATATCATCCAGAGAAATATTACTGGTTTTCAATTTACCCTGTTTGTCTTGAAATACAACTATTTCATTAGGATCAACATTTGTTAAGTTCAACGTCTCAGCTATTTCATCTTTGATTAGTTTTTTTACATCCTTGACAGAATCAGGTGGTGCAGTGCCATCGGGTTTGGGTTTCAAAGATCTCCCCCAAATATCAATCATGTTATTGTAAAACTCTTTCTCTCTCTAAAATCGTTTCGATTTCCAGCGATTACTAGTGTATTCATTAACGACAACATGTGGTGGTTTTCCGCTTGGGTTACTCAAGGAGTTAGAAATAGCGTCAAGGACATTTAATACTTCGCTGCCACATATTGGTGGGTCAATCATCGTTTGTGTTGGTAGCGTAGAATACCAAGTCTTCATTGGAAGGGTTTTTATATACCGCATAAACTCTTTTGGTGGGGCTAATCCATATGAATCGAAATAAACAATCCCACGTGGATCAATAGCGTATGCAACCCAGTGAGTTCCAGGTCCGGTGCTGTTATCGAGATTAATAATACCTGTTTCAGTTTTGTTTGGTTGATGTGGTAATTGATCTTTCATAAAAACACCTCTGAAATTTTTAATCACTAGTTTTTTAGCCGCATCCATTAAATCAAAATTGGACATGGGAATCTTCGATTCCTGAATTAATAAATCGTTCCTGGTAGTCTTAGACCCTTTCCGCTGTACCACGAATACGGGGTTCCTGGTAGTCTTAGACCCGATCCGTTCACGGATCTTCCGCTGTACCACGAATACGGGGTTCCTGGTAGTCTTAGACCCTTTCCCTTTTTTTTATATCCTTTCCCAGTTGCCTTCTTTAGTGCCATTCCTGCTGCAGTACCAACGGCTCCTAACGCTGCCGCTTTAGCCACCGCTGGGGCTGCTGCTGCAATCAATGCTGGAATCGCAGCTAACAACGGAAATATACCGCCTGTTTTAATCATATTTTTGATAGCAGCCGCAGAAAGAGTAATCTGAACACCTTTTTTGGCTGCAAGTGCATCATTGAAATGTTTCACCTGACGAGTTGTCAGCGATAGTTTATTTGCACCACCAGTCATTTGGTTGGGTTTCAACGTGATTGTGGTTCCACATTTTTTAGCTGATTCCGATTGCAATTTTTTTAATTGACCGGGAGTTAACGCAACACTAATAACACTATATGACATTATACATAATTGATTGATTCTAAATCGTTTACAATTTCAATTACATGTTTTCCACTGGGGCATCTACCACTCTCATTCTTCCACCAACACCTTCAAGTAGCATTGATTTATCACTGAGAATGACAGCAACCGCTCTATAATTAGCAATAGCACCACGAGTCACATTAGCTCTAAAGTGTATATCAACGACGGACTGTCTTGTTAAATCGAGATGTTCCAGTGAGAAGTAATAGATCGGATACAGATTTTTAAAATCATATTGTGATATTTGCAAACCAGTATCGACATTTTGATCACGTGCCATAAATGACAACAGACGATGATACACGCGTGCAATATGATTTTCTGTGTAATTAAGTTGTATATCCTCGGATGATTCCTGTTGGCCGTTTATTCTCAGTGAGACGTCTTTCACACCTAACTGATCAAATATCATATGGCTGGAGAGTTGATTGCCAACTCGTGTGTTATCCTGTAACGCAATAAATATATGACGTGGCGCAGCAACACCTTGTTTTGATGCTAGATTCCACGTGAATAACCCGTTCAGATTTGATTGCTTCACATCTGTACTCACGGTTAGCCAACTCAACAACGACTTTCCTCCTTGGTCCATAAATGATAGTAATCGTTCTTCTGCGGTGATTGCTGGAGTCAACACTGACATCCACAATGATATTTTTGTTAAATTGACTTTACCGGCATCAGCATTGGGATTTGCAGCATCTGCTGGAATCCTCCAAATTGCGTCGTTATCATCACTCTTTCGTACAAGCGATACTGTATGCTTCGCCCCATAAATAACTTTTCGGACGTTTCTACAGAATCCAAATATGTGATGCAGTGGAATCGCGCATGAAAATGATTTACGCCCTACTCCCAACATTGAGTTTCGTGTTGCAGCTCCTAGATTGAAATTAGGATCGTTGTTTATAATCATATCTTCGATACCAGCAGGAGCAGGGTTAGCAGCACGATCATTTGGTCGTCTTACAACGAATTGTTTTCCTCCAGCGGTATTTGTAGCATCTTTTGCAAACATCATAGAAGGTCCTGCTGATCTTGTATAATCATCGGAATATCTCGCTAACCCGATTATTGTTGTAGCCACATCAACATCGCGATCTATCGACTCGATTTCTTTTCCATCAATGAGATATTTTGCACTCTCAAATAACGCCATGATACCATTATTGACAAAACCGACTTGAGTACCACCTGGATACGGTGCTGGTACAGCAGTAGTATCAGCAGCTGTTACAAGTTCTCCTTCTACTTCAATAAACGCTTCACAGGGCAAAAAATATTTACTGGTATCATGGACTTGAAGTTCAATTCGCGATCGACTATTTGCGTCTATTGCATGATAAGCGTAATATTGATAATCGCGTACAGAATCATCCTTGCCAACTGGGGCGTCTATATCAAACGCCGGATCATGTGATTTTTTGAACATTTTATTCTATTTATCAGAGTCTAAATCGTGAAATCATAAACGATTTTCATCGACGTAGTTTTTTAAAGCCGCTTCCTGCTATCATATTTGCAATATTGCTTTGGTCGGGAGTTAAAGCCATCGACGCTAATTTTTCGTCTACTGCGTTATTTATAATTCTACTAACACTTGCAGGCATTTCCGCTGTAGATGGTAACGGTTTCTTTGAAAATCCTTTGGATTTTTCTCGTCTCACTAATGATGTTAATTTATTCTTCGCAGTTGAAAACGCTTTTCCAGCAAGATCTCCAACAGCACCAATACCCTTATCACGAATAACTTCAATTGCTTTCATTCCTAGTTGTTTAGCCAACGGCATCACTTTTGGAGCCATTCTCGCAAATAACCCTGCAATGGTATTGCCTAAACCATCTCCGTAGTATGCTCTATAAACTGGAAACCGTGAATTAACTACGTAGACGGGGGTTGGTTTATCATGATTGTAGTGTATGATCATTATTTGAAATCAGAAACCATTTTTCAATTGGAAACGCTAGCGTTTTTATTCAATCCCGGTGATTAATCACTGTGATAATCCTCTACTAACTCGTCAATGAAATCTCGATATGTTTTGATATCCATGATACCGCCGTCAAATAACCGTCTACAGATATCAGCTGCTTCATTAATTATTTCCGGTGAGTTATTTCCAGCTCGGAAACCTCCTACAAGAACTTCTAATCGTGATATATCATTGATAACACTACCAGGACATGAAATCCTTGGATTCTCACTGGAATCTTGCAATCCACTTCCGCTATAACCAGTTGCTTCATCCATTTTTTCTTCTTCATCCATGGATTGTAAATAATCAAGAGAATCATCATCATCAGGTGGTAGTTGTTGTTTTTTAGGAGAGTAGAGTAGTTTCTTTGCAGGTTGCTGTCGCCGACTTTGCAATTTTGGTGGTTTTTGTTTTTGTTTTTGTTCTTCAAATCGTTTATACACGTTACCCACCGTATTGATATATCCATTGTATGATGGACTATCTGTCTTAATTTGACTTTTTTCAGTTTTGATCTTATAGAATATATCAGCCCAGTGAGTTATATTTCTAACATATTTATGATGTTCTGGTTTCAACATTTTTTTCTGTTTTCATAAGTCGTAACAACAAGCGCAGGAATATCTGTTAGTTTAGTCTCATCAATTGCTGCTAACCCGGTCTCGGTAAATCTCACGCGTAAATCATCAACTGTTCTTTTTGATTCTATTTGTTCTATTTGTTCTGTTTGTTCAGTTTTCGCTGCTATTTTTTCGAGTTCACCAATAACAGATTTTCCCGTCTCGGGAACATCTCCCAGTATAGCACGCTCTATCCCTTTCGTTGCTGTGGTTACTGGTTTAAACAATTCTTCGGATCCCATAGCAAAATCAGTCTGAAGACTCTGTCGTTGTTGTAGTTTATTCCGTACAGAGTCACGAATTGGTACAAATCTCCTGATTGCATCCAGTCGTTCACGAGCCAATCGGGTTGTTAATGCTTCATTGACCATTATTTGAAATCAGAAACAATTTTTCAATTGCAAAACAATTTTTCAATCCGACCTAACACCATCGGAGGTCATGGAAGTGTTATTTCACTGTGAGACAGCTTCGTTCAATGATGGGGAAAGTCACATAATTGCTATAAATAATAATAATACTGTGACTTTCCCCATTCTATTTTTGATCAATCCGAACCAGCCATCAATTTTTTATTCACTGATTTCAACAGTTTTGATCAAAAAATGCTAAAAAAAAAATTAAAATCTCTATGAGGGACGGTCACAATCAAATAATGATAAATGGTTGGTCAATCAAATAATGATAAATGGTTGGTCAATCAAAATTGTTCATTTTCTTGAATTAACGCCCGTAGGTTTCTAACTTTAGAATTAACCTCCTTTTTCAATTCGTATTCGTACCCCAATTCTTTTCGTATTCGTTCTACGATGGTATACAACGGAGCGAACACACTTACGTCACTGGAAAATGCGAGAGAGTCCTTAATAGAATTCTGAATTCTTTTGATGAGCGCATACTTCTTTGGTAGCATGTATTTATTGTTGTTAACTCCGTATTCTATGTCCTGAAAATCAGACATGATTTGATCAGGATTTAACCCATCTGATAGTTCAATATCCCAACTTTTCAATTTTGAAATCTCGGATAAAATGCTATTCATGTTTTCAGAATTCATTATTCTATAACAATTATATATTTCTAAATGAAAAATATGACGCATTAGACATAACTAAATTGAATTTTTTGTCCCGTCCTTTTTGAAATAGCCGATCGACAAACCCCCTCTGCAACGAATCGTACTGAGGCTCTACAAATATTGAAATACTTGCCGGCTTCATATATTGATTTAAATATTTTTTCTTCGTTAGTTGTTGTATTCAAAGATTTTACTGGTTTCACTTTTTTTGAACAAATGCCAGTCCTTCCTCGTTTGGAATTCTCACTCTGTGTGATTGCTTGCAGATTTGATAAAGAATTGTTCCTTGGATTAGAATCCTTGTGATCGATAACAAAACCATTTTTGATCAATCCATTGAAACATTCAAATACGAAACGATGATTGTAATATTTCTTCTTTCCAACAGTAAAGAACAAATACCCCATACCATTATCCCACCCAACTGGGTTCTTCAGTCTACAGTGTCTTACAACACCATCACTGGATGCTTCATAATTTGTACTCACTGGGTGTGGTCTGAATTCCTGGTTCATTAGTATACTATACTATTTGTCTAATTCATTGACTGATCCATTGCAGTGATTCATTATACATAAATCTTTCATTTAGACACTTGTTTTTAGTATAGCATGAAGGAGTTCAAGAGATTGACTTCGAAAAATGCTGAATTCAATGCTGATAAGGAGTTTAAGAGATTATTAAAAATCAATCCTAGATTTAATCTCGATAGACCCAAAAAACGTCTAAGAGACGGAAACATGAAAGAGTTTAAGAGATTATTAAAAATTAGTCCTAAATTTAATCTCGATAAACCAAAAAAACGTAACAAACGTCCAAGAGACGGAAACATGAAAGAGTTTAAGAGATTATTAAAAATCAATCCTAGATTTAATCTCGATAAACCAAAAAGACGTAACAAACGTCCAAGAGACGGAAACATGAAAGAGTTTAAGAGATTATTGAAAATCAATCCTAAATTTAATCTCGATAAACCAAAAAGACGTAACAAAATCAATCCTAGATTTAATCTCGATAAACCCAAAAAACGTCCAATAGACGGAAACATGAAAGAGTTTAAGAGATTATTGAAAATCAATCCTAGATTTAATCTCGATAAACCAAAAAGAACGTCCAAGAGAGATTACCCCTGGAAAGATGCTCAATTCAATCTCGATATAGCTTCTAATACACCAAAGAATACAATTCTTGATAAAGCCATGATTAGTAAAATCAGAGACTGTTTTAATGAATTCAAGCGTGATGGAGCATCTTATTGTTGGTCAACATTTCGAATTGATGGTGTTGTTGACGCTACCATGAATGATGAAAAAGCAGCAGTGATAATTTCACGTGTTGGGGAAAAAAGACATTTTTTCCGAATCAAATTCATTATCGAAGTCGATGGCAAATGGATTATTAAGGATAAATTTGAACCAATCCTCAAGAATAAAAAAGCTGTCATTGTGAGTAGAGATTCCAAACCAGGGATTCTAACCGGCATTGACAAACCATACTACGAAAGATCTTATCCCGTAACAGCAATGGTTTATGGGATATATCCGTTAAATGATAAACCCGATATCGCAAAACTAGCTCCTATGAAATATTCGTCAGGGCTTAATTGTGTAGCAGAACGAATAATAGAACACTTCACAAATGCATCCCGAGGAAATAAACTAACTGATCTGCGACGTAGGAAAATAACCGAGTGGGAACTGACAGTGAAACAGCATGGTGCAAAGATTTCTGATATAGCTAAATTAGAAACATCATTACGATTCCCAATAACCGTTATGACGATAACCGGAGAGGTTTTATACGAACCGAAATATAACAAAAATGGAGCACCAATACAGATTATTGATCATAACAAACACGCGTGGACACCTGCGGTAACAATATTTCCACGAGAACGAACCGTGAAATATATCCCTAAGGAGTTCGTCGGGGATGTTTTCTATGAAGAGAGATTATTCGATGCTATTCATGCGTTGTGTAAAGATGATCCTGTGTCAGTGTGGTTACTTAGAAGTGATGAAGAATTCGATCAATTTGTAAAACCAAATGGTGAATTATATCGCGTTGAAGAATTAGATAACAGAATGAGAAAAATCGCTAGTGATTTTTCACCGGAGAATTCCCATGAAAAACTACTCACGGATAGTTTTACTATTCCATCAGTGGTAGCTCACTTCGCAAGAGAAAAAAACTCATGGCGTCCAACACGAAATGATTTTCTCCAGGATGTTAAATTGAGTTGCGTCGAATTTGGTCATGGAGGACTGTGGAATACGAAATACTCATGTGATGGTATGATTTCAATTGATATATCCGCGTGTTATCCCGGAAGTTTTCTCGGGTATGGGGAATGCGCTGAGTACTTCAAACGATTTGGACACCCCACGCATGAAATGACTCGTGTTGCGATTAATGGACCATTGCCTGATTTTGATTTAACCGGATTCGCTCGTGTGATATCATTTGAATTAGCTACAGGGTTACATCCGTGTAGTTATGTTTGGCTCGGTAGACACCTATCTGAAAAGGCCTGGATGCCAATAGTGCTATTGAGATATATGATTGATTGTGGTATGCTAATATCGTTGATTGTTTCCGAGGCTATTATATGCTATCGAGCTCAGAAAGAAGTTTGGCTACCACAACCCAATCTAGATAGAATAATCAACGAACTACGAAAACAGTTTCCAGATTTCAGTGAAGAAGAAATCATAAATTGGTCTAAGAAGTTATTTGAAATTAAAAAAGAACAAGCAAAAGATCTCGGAAGAAGAATAATCGGTAAATTTACCCAGGGTGGACGATACGATAACGCAAAATATTCTTCGCGGTTGATCATAGATGTCGCTGAATACGATTTTATTGTAGCGGATTTAATGAAACAGGGAAAACTTGTATCCCGTAAGGATGCTTTTCTATCCAATGGTGAGAAATTAGGTACGGTTGTTACCTACTGTGATGGATATAATTCCCAGTACACACATTTGAGAAGTTCAATGTTAGCCTATGCTTCTATTAATCTATTTTCGATGATAAATAGATTTCCTAATACCGCGGTTAGAGTAGCCACTGATTCGATGTATATACACAATAAGTACAAATCAGCTGTAGCGGCATTCACAGATCCCGAAGAAAATTGGGGGCGTTGGCGATTTAAAAAGGAGATGCTACATGAGTATTGTGAATCCGCAGACGTTGCCATGGATGATAAATATATTTGTTGTAACCGTATTGAAATTCAATCAGAATTTTCTAATGCACCACCGGTATCTGATCCAGTATGTAGATACAAGACAGTTTATTTAAACGGTTGTGGTGGGTCAGGAAAGACAACTCGTGCAATTGAATTATTTCGTCGTGGAAACGCTAGCGTTTCTAACATGATTGTGCTAACACCGACTCACAGACTCGCCAGAGAGATGATACAACGAGGGGTAAATGCTTGCACTTATCACAGCTTCTTTCGATGGAAGGGTGACAAATGGACTCCTGATCGAATGGGTGATAAATTCATTCCTGAAATCATAATCTGGGATGAAATATGCACAGTGTCATTAGATGTATTAAAAACATTTCTTGAGTGGTTGTTAACCAAAAACACAAAAGTCGTCATGTGCGGGGATCAAGGCCAACCACCACCATTTGTCGGTGCATCTCCACATGAATGGCTAAAGGGTTTTGTAGACTACTATGAAGAAATCACCACTGATTATAGATCACTTGATGAACGATTACGCGAGTTCAAAGCGCTAATTAGATTACAACCGGATTGAATCCAATGCGAAATAGCGCGTGAAGTGATTTCAGAAACCCCAATGAATGATTTCTGGGAAGCGTGGAGACCAAACGATTTGATCATTGCAAGTAGAAAAATAGTCAGGGATACACTTCAGATGAAGTTATTTGAATTGCATAAAGAAAAATTTGCAACGCTTCCAGTACCCCTTTGTTATAGGCCATCGGATACACGAAAACAGAATATTGAAGTTGATATTCCAGGACAGAGTGAAAAACAAATTCTGGTATTAAATGATATTGTGCTGGTTGATATCAATGTCGTTGAAGATGCATTGCGTGCTAATAAATCTCCGTGGACGCTAGGATACGCAGCAACAATACACTCTTCACAGGGATTGACTATATCGAATACAATTGTTTGGATGGTAGATAATCGCATCGAATGGTCAAATTTAGTCTATCTCGCAGTATCCAGAGTACGAAAAATAAATCAACTTCGAAGAATTGTCCTCGATGATGAAATCATTGGTGATGATAATGACACAACAATTTATGATATTGATGTTAGCATCATTAATAAAAAAACTCTCCGGTTACAAACAACAGGACAAAAAAAAACAACGAGAATTTAATATTGATGCTGAACTAATAATCACTTTGAAGAAACAACAGAATAATCACTGCGCGAGTTGCAATTGTATAATGCGTTGGCAGTATTCGGATAAGGATCCTCGCCAATTCACCGTAGACAGAAAAAATAACAATCTCGGTCATGTCAGAAATAATGTGATGTTGACTTGTCTTGAGTGCAATAGACGCAACGGCGCTAGTTAAGACCATGCGGTGGCAATTGAGTATCCTCGGGAATCACTTGTAGTTGTTGTCGAGTAAAACCCCGCTGAGGGGCAGTTGAATCCAGTTTATAGACTGGAGGTCTACCAGTTGATCGTGTTATACTAGATATCTTATGCGTAGTGACGCTCCAAATAGGATCAGTAGCCCTTTTTCTACCCCCTTCAAGCTCTCCTGGTTCGTATAAGTACCTCACAATGACACTACTACCAAGAATTGGTTGGGAAACGCTAGCGTTTCTAGGGAAATCTTTTTGTGGTTGTACGGGTATTGACTTCTTTTTAATCGCGTTGATAGGTTTCATGTTGATTGTTCTAGTAATCTCGTTATTCAGTGCAGTAATCACAGATGGTAATCTTTTAACCCATTCACTGGATCGCTTTTCTTGAATGAATTCTTTTGCGTATTGATATCCAAATAACCGCTCAGCAATCGTCCGATTAAATCGTTCTACAATGGCCTGATCGCGATGTAGCGCAGTATGCCCTCGTCGTATGGTGACATTATGATGTTTCATTGTAGATAACACTGCACCCTGAAATTCCTTGCCAGGATCAACCTGCAATAGATTTGGCCAACGCAGAGGACCTCGTCGATAAATCCTTTCAAATGCAGAAGCGACTTCAGTGGCTGATTTTGTTTTTAACGGTTCTGCTTCTTTGTATCGACTTGCAATATCAACTACGGTTAACGCATATTTGTAACCACGATCATGTGGCAGAAATAATATATCAGCCTGATGAACTTCATTAGGAGCGGTCACATAAAAATGCGAGAATTGAATTTGTTTAGGTGGTGGTAGATAAATTTGCCATAGTGCCTGTTTGGATAACCAATTAGCCGCAGTGGTTTTTTTCACTTTTGCAGCTCTAGCGAGTTTATTGATTGCAGCGTTACCCCTCCAGTATTCCCTCGGAGAATAATAAATTGATTCCATATTATTAATTACCAGCACCTAACATCAATTTACTTTTCATAGCCGATTTTATCAAAAATAAAGCCAATTTTTCTTTGAAGGATTTATCAGGAATAGCATTTAACGCATGAATTAATTTCACATCTGCTAGATGCCTGTGTTGCAGATTGCTGCTTTTATAAGCAACATCATGAAGGTGACAGGCCTTATCAATGGCGTTTATTGGTTCTTCACCGGGGTTGGGTTGATTTTGATTATTGAGTCTGATATCAAGTCTGGTTCCCGGTCCACAGTAGCTATATCCTGGGAGGTGCTTTTCTCCGGGGTATTTTGCCCATGGGGTTCCAGGGAGTTTTGCTAATTTGGCTGCGATATCACCTCCTCGTTTTTTTTTAAATCAGATCTCATAGACACAAATCTAAATTTCTTTGTACCACATTGCACGCATTTACCAGAAAGAGCTGATCGGTTATTTTTAGTTGTAATCGTCGTCAAGTCATCTGTGCCAGTACGCGTTTTACACTTCACACAATATAGATCCATAATTTATGTATAGAAATATGGATATAATTGATTTTTCAGCGACTAAAACAAGAGAACCAATTAAGCATCATGCAGCGCTACCAAACTCTATCCGGATGATTATAATCGGGCCATCTGGATCCGGTAAAACGCAATTGTTACTCAATTTAATAATGAGATGGATGAAGTGGGATAAGTTGTATTTAATTGCCCCTAGCGTAGATGATCAACGATGTTATGAAGTGCTAAAAGATTTTAACGAGAATGCATCAGAAATTAAGGGTGAGAACGCCATTGATTTTATAACCGATATCGATGAAGCACCGAGCATTGATGATATTGATGGAGATATTAACAATTTAGTCGTATACGACGATATAATGTTGGATAAACAAAAAAATCCTGCTAGAATATTTTCCCGTGGGCGTCACAAAAACACTGACGTGATATATGTCACTCAACGCTACACTCAGGTTCCAAAAGTCATCAGAGATAACTGCAATTTAGTGTCTGTATTCAACGGAGTTGATACTCATACTCTTAGAAATATTTGGCAGACATGGTGTTCTGATATGGACTTCAATCAATTTCGAGATTTCTTTAGTCATGCTCAGTCGACTCCGCACGGATTCGCAACAATAAATTTACATGATCCTCGGACACGATATCGTATCGGACTAGATCAAATATTCGGTTAAAATCGTAAAAGAATTATTAACCCAGAACTGAAAACTTTAGCAGCAGAGAGGGTGGATGACAACAAGTTGCGACCAAAATTAATTAAAAAATCGTTTTCATTTTTTTAGTTAAAATGATTTCGTAGGGAGATTTCAATCAATTTTTTTGTCTGAAAACGTTGTAGGGTTTGCCTTTTTTTTGGTTAAAATAAGATCGTAGGAAGGCTCGTTTTAGGATTTCAATCAAATTTTGTCTAAAAACGTTGTAGGATTCACCCTCTCTGCTGCTATTGTTCAGATGGAGAAAGAGATAAGCATCAACATATTTTAAAGTCCATACAAAAATCCCGAGTTGATGAACCTATACAGGAATGATGAAAGCAGAGAATACGCAAAAATTGAAAAAGAGATTTTTAAATATTTTCAGATACATGATTCATTTGCATTTGCTTATTCACTCATATGTAAATTATTAAATTATTTACCTTCCACAACAGTCGGTTTGATAAACTCTCCCAGGTCAAGAAAACGTTAGAACAGAATAACATCTACTCCAGTACAATCCTACGAGCACAAGAAAATAACGAATACAAATGACCTGTTTTTGGATGACTATGCAACTTTTTTAATGATCAAGCAAACGCCGATTTTGATGAAGACATAAACATTCATTCAAGTAGCTTACTTAGATGATCAAAACTTTGTAGACTACATTGGAAAATAAGCAAGTGCCTACGTTATTTTCGAAAAGTACTTCACAGACGCAGCACCATTGTATTATGTGAGAGAAGCCATCAATTTCATTGATGGTCTCGAGACATGCCTATTTTGGTAGAAATACCTCAGATAACTGATTATTTGCCAACTACAACTGGCCTGGCAACAGCTGGAGGGCCGATTCGTCCATTATTGTTGATTTTGTCTTCGGTTGGTGTTGTAGTCGACATGATTGGGATAAATATGAATCCAGAAAATAATCGTGTAAGATAGCGGTTAATTGTTATAGCAGGCTGCTGCTAAATGAGATGAGATCTTATTTGAGATACAAACTAGACGACTTAATCAAAGAGTTCAGGACAACAGAAAATATATTGAACGAGATACATAATAATGTAATGGACGTGCAAGATGTGTTAGATGAAATATTCAATAAAGTTTGTGAGATATGTGTGAAAGATCGTGGACGAGAAAAGCTGCAGTACAGTGGAAAACCTTTTGTTGTTTACATTAGTAATGAAATAGCTTTCCAATACTTCAATATGTCTCAACTAAAATAAAACTGACTCTGGTCAATGTTAATGAGGGTGGCCTTTTCTTTCCTCGGTTTGATACATTTGAGAGTTGTAAGTTGATGGGATAAGTGCTTTTAAATATCCAATATCCCAAAACATATATACAAGCCTCATGTTGGATTTGAACAAAGTGAAGGTTTATAAGGAATATAACGATTTGATAAGAAATTATGAAGTGCTGGAAGCTTTTAACAAGAGCATAAATATTAACACTGAAGTTAACCCCTCATTTTATAAATTTAATGGAGAGTATTACTTGATAGCTAGACCATCTAAGATCTGGATTGTTGATTCAGGTGACAATTTTATCCAACCATTAAAATAATGAGTAAGGTAGAAAATCACTTGATTGAGTTTGCGAAGAAAGCTGAAAAGGTGATTGAAATAATTGATGAAATTGAAAAGACACGTGATAGCCCAGCGATGTTGGAGAAGATCGTCACTAATACTTTTGAGCAAGTACAAAAGTGATCAAGACGACAGGGGAAATCAATGAAGCAACAGTCTACAATCTTGCTTATGATGTCATCAGCTTCAAAGAAAACATTAACCACCTGATAAGAATGATTATTGACCTATTTTGTTGAGAAAGAAAACGAAACTGTTGTTCTTGATAAACAAAATGAACCTGTGTTTGACTACAACGAATAGCTGTTATAACCATAAAAAATGATTGTTACAAAATCAATCAACCAAAAGGTGACATAGTAGCAAATACAAAAGGATTTATTCCTAACTTCTCAGACACATTTACAATCGATCAGATTTTAAATTTTAACGGCGATTTGATAAACAACTTTTGTTTTAGTTTAGCAAACAAAACTAGCAAAAATCAACCGGTTTTATTTGTTTTCAGTTGTGACAAATGCAAGAAATATTTTTTTGTTATTTTCATTCCTATAAACTCGCAGAATATGCTTGAATCATAGAGTGAATCAAAATTACTGAAAAGTTCTAAAATTATACTTGATCTTTGAGGTTGGGTCTTAAACCCCCTTTGAACAACAACTAATATGACATTCGTCAAGTGATGATGGAAAGATTGAAAGCCTGTTATTTGCTGTGTGATTGGCAATTTCTATCTATCTATCTATCTATCTATCTATCTATCTATCTATCTATCTGTCTGTCTGTCTGTCTGTGTCTGTGTCTGTGTCTGTCTGTCTGTCTGTCTATCTATCTATCTATCTATCTATCTATCTATCTATCTATCTATCTATCTATCTATCTATCTATCTATCTATCTATCTATCTATCTATGTATCTATCAGAAAGAGCAGTAAAATATTCTCTCTTGAATTATATTTTGTATCAATGTTTGATATCAAAATGTTCGATTTCAAACTTCCTTGTCTTTCTTATTATTTTGGATATTAGAGTCGTAAAGTATATAAAGTGCTCCTCATGATGCAATGTCCAAACAGTGGTCAATTCCAAACTTTCGGACCATACAATAAATTATACAAATACCTGAATTGCCATCTAAAGTCTCGTGCTAGGTCAATCTTGCAAAATACGAGATTTAACATATGTGTCAACTTCTTACTTTGCAAGGTGTAAAAGTAGGCTTCTTATGGTATATTAGCATATTTAAAGCTTGTGTGCCCTGAAATGGAATATTTTAATTCGGAATACCATAAGTTTATGTTTTACATGTTGCCCTTGTATTCTAGGCAAATAAATTAGTTGTTGAATTTCATCAAGCTTGTTGCTTATCACTCTATTCTGTTACTCATTTTAAGAGTAAAGCCTCGTAACATGTTTTACTGTTTTTTCTTCTTCTTGTCCATATTATAAAATGAATATTGATATTTTTGTAATCAAAACATATTACAATGAAATCTATGTCCCACGCATTATAGCTCTGTCCTTGCTTGGCGAAGAATATATATTTTATTACATTTGATTATAGCTCTTTTGGTTTTCTGTCCATTGTAATATAATAAGGTGACATCGTAGACAATAACTTTAATCAAAACGTGCTTTACAAATTCAGCACGTAATAAATATGAAATATAGGTCACATAATATAAGAAGAGGGCCACAGCCCTTACACGCACTCACGACATTATAGGCAAATACTCATCAGGCTGTGAGCAAACTTTAGCTTCGCGCATACGCGCTGACTACAAATTAGAATACATACACAAACGTGAACAATTTTTAAATATATTTTGTAATGAAAAATGACAAAGATAGCAACTGTTTACAACTACAAAGTTATATAAAAGTTATTGTTTACCCGATGAAACTTGCATTGCTGTAAGAAGTAAAGCAGTGTCCAACCATGAGGAAACTATAAAATGTCTTCTAGGTCTCCTGAAAGAAAAAAGAAATACATAGTCGTAGGTTTTGATAACTAATTATACTAATGAAAGAGAGAAAGGTTATTTGTTCCTGCTAAAACGTCCAAAGTTTTATGTGAGCATTACGTTCAACAAAAGGATCAGTTGCGGATGTTTACAGAAATATCACAGTCATTTCGAAAGGTGAATGAAATGGTTTTATGGATGAAACGGTAGGATAAAATGAGGAAACATGTGAACATTAAAAGCTTTAAAGCTTTAAGAAGTCAATGAAATTATGAGTATAATAATTAGTGTGCATGTGTGTGATTTGGATTTGTAACGTAGCTTTAACAAATTTTCAGTCATGTCGCTATGATCCCTGCAGAGTGGCAGTTTATAGTGATGTCTAGCACTATGGCATCATGCCACACACAAGTATCATAATGTTCGACCCAGTTACATTATCCTGACACGAGGCCGACCAGTCCTATCAATAACCTCTTAATACTGAACGCCAAGCGAGGCAGCTGTTGGAACCATTTTTATAAGATTTTGGTATGACTCGGCCTGGGATCAAACCGACGACCTCCCGCATCCGAGGCTGACGCTCTAACCACTAGGACACCAGAGCGATGTTATAATTAGTGAACAATGTAGATAAATGTCAGCATTAAAACGATAAGGAAAACTAGAGTGACTTAACAAATGAAATGAAACAGCGTGAAAACATTGTATGACATAAAACAGCACGAAACTAAAAGAACTCGTTCAAAGTAAATATTTCTTTTTATTCTTCCTCTTTACATAAAGAAAGCACCGACGATAAACTTTCGATTAAATACAGATTAGTGGACTTTGGTTACCTTCGGCGCAGAGAAATGTCCCGCAATTGTTAATTAGTTTAACGTAGCTGTCTTGAGAGTCATTCAACCATTTGTTCGTAAAATGGTTAGGGTTAGGGTAGAAATGGCATTTATTTGTGTAATTATATCTCTATCATTTATGCATCCAAAATTTGTCTTACTTAATTTGAATCGGAAACGTTTGTACCTGCTTGATGCGCCTCCAAAGATGTATGTTCTCTTGACGTCTTAACAATTTCCGACATCTCAAAGCAGATTGAAATGTGGTCGATGAGATAGAAGAAAGCGAAAAACAGAAAACCACCCACACACATGTATCCGTTCAACAGGGATCAAAGACATAATTGCAAAAGAGCAAATCGAGCTTGTTCCCAGTGATATCAAGAAATTAATAAAAACAGGGTTTGTTTCATTTTTTTTTTTGTTTTTGTTTTGTCTTTTTTGAAATTTAACTGTTTGATTGCTCCTTCGATTTTTTATACTTGAGACAATATATCGTCGTAATAATCTTTGTAAGACCTGACAATTAGAAATTGAGAATGTACAGAGGGAGTATTGAGTATCATGTAGTGTCAACATGATAACGACGCGGTGTGTACCATAGAGTTGTAATCTGAACCCTCCATACTTATCAGTGTAACTTCAAATGATAATGCAAGTTCTCTACAACGCTTGTTTAGCTTCTGTCCTCAAAAAGACATCAACAAAACGATTTGACATAAATGTGTATAGATGGTATGCACGCTGCCTTGAGAACTTGAGAAACGGTATAGAATGAAGAATCATCGACTTCAATACATTTTCATCCCATTCATTTAGATGAGAATTTCAGCCGACTTGAGATATGCACGGCAAAACTGATCAAACATAATTATTTGATTCAGAGACAAATCCAATCACCTTTCATCCACACTATTCTTGAAAGCATAAACATCAACGTTTTTAACTGGACATTCATATTTCATCCGATGAGAATAATTTCATTAATAAAAAGCAAATCAAAGAAACTGATAAAAACATTCGTGCGCGGTGTGGTAACTACTTGTTTCAGTTATTATTTCTTCTTTCTAGTGTTTGTAACCGTAGACTAGAAACACTATTTAAAATTAATTTGCGTCTAAAAGTTTACATTGACCCTAAAATCTTAACTGTTTACCTTATTTTACAAACCTTATCGCTGATTTTTCATTTCACAAGAAACAAATCACTTTATAGCAATTTCATCCAAATTTCTAACCTTAAATATGTGAAACGTAACTATTTTACAAAATTGTGAGTGTTACTGGACTCGTTGTGTTTTATTAAGTTTTAACACTACCGAGCCGGAGAATGATTTATAGAAAGAAAGACCCGAGCCATCTATCCCCTGGACTTCATGTGGAGTCACTCATCTTTTCATTTTTACAACTCCTCTGGGGACTGGTCTAGAAAATCTTTTGACCCAGTGTACTTCTAAAATACATGGAAGGAAGTGAACACATTTGGGCATGTAAAACTGAGGAAAAACTAAACATTGCGAATTACCAGAGAACGTAACTTCAAAAAGATAAATGATCATTGCAAAGTTAAATTATAAAAAAAAAACAATTTATTGATGAAACCATCTATCAGAATTACAGTTTTGTGTTAAATATTTCCTTGTATAATCAGTAGTGTACTTGTAATATTAATTCACAATAATATAGTAATTCAAGCACATCTTGCAAAACTCTTTGTTTAGCGTATTTGGTTCTTTCCAGGACTAAAAGACATTCGTGTCTGTTTCTTTATATTCTGTTATTCTAATGTACCATATACATTTAGCAAGCATGTCAATCTGAAAGCTTCATAACAGATTAATGGACCATCACAATGTTACCCTATCCAACAAGTTGAAGGTGTAGCATAGTGCTCCTAACCTCCTTATTCTACGGCTGCAAGACCGGGACTGTATGCCACCACATATACATCAAGCAGCTGGAAATATTATCTTTGCGGGCTGTCGGCTAAATCATTGGGATCCGACGGCACGATTAGGTTACCAACCTCAAATCATAGCCAAAGCCAATGCCAAGTTCGATTATCAAGCCATGTCATCTGAATGGATGGCAGTCACTTCTTGAAAAAGATCTTTGCCGAACAGGTGCGTGGCCTGAAGAAACCACGGCCGACCATACAATCACTGCAAAGACTCTCTGAAAGTCAGCATATAGTGGTTTGGTCTCAAACCATCTGAGATAATAAGAATAAAATGGGACTAAATTTGCTGGCGTGCCATTACCCGCAAAGCGTCTACTGACCTTGACAATGACAGCTGGAGCCAGAAGGAAGTAACTCAGAAACGCTTCCACAGGTACGCCTCTGTCCCTGTAATTATAATTGACTTCCAATGTCCCATCTGTCATTGAATATGCAAGTTAATCCTGGGACTGCGAAGCCATCTCCGTGCCCACAGGTGATTGCATAAAATCCCTCCTCTTCTGATTCGGCGGACGACTAACTTACTGATTCATTTACACTGATATATTAAATTGGTTTTCATAATCTACTTAATCGTTCAATTTCATTGAACATTTACCAATCGATTCTTTATATTCGTTTTAGTTATATTTTGCGGTATTTACGAATGATAATTAGATGGTTTTAAAATTATTTATATTGCGTGTCGGGCTTTGTTCTTATATTAACACAGGCGTATTTATTTTTAGTAAATTTAGTAAATCGATGTATGACTACCTTGCTACAGGCCTAGACCTCTCAGCATGTACAAATATTTGATCATATTAGCAAGTCAAGGAATATTGACCTTTTCAGATTCATTCACAATCGTTCTCCTTCTATTTGAGGCGTGAGTTGAGGTGTCTTCCGTCAGATTCCGTAGTTTTGTATGAAGTAAAGTCTATATCTTTTACAAAGTACTATTTGATAAAACATTCTTCCATGAGTGAGTTTTCGTCATTATTAAATTTGTTCGTAATTTACGTTGCGTGACAGAACATTGAGCATCTTCTATAGATTTTGCAAAATCACTGTTTTTTGTGTTGTTGTTTGATACTCCATCATTTGTTTTAACTCTTCCAATACAATATGAATCTTCCTTACATCACGTGTACTAATATTTCGACGGCTCATTTCAGCAATAGGCTTAACTTGACAAACACATAACAGACAATTGGTTGCATTTATATTTGAAGTTATAGACGTAATTATATATGTTTATACTTGTATATTCTATACAAAATGTTTCCCTGTAAGTATAACAATATTATGAACTGAACTTTAAGACTGTTGGAAGTGCACCTTGCTCTAATTATGTCAGTGAGCCATTTACTTCCGGATCCAAACAACTAAGAGTTATTTTAAAATCCTTTCAATTTTACAATATACATCATTCGCCATTCGTATTTTTTTATCTTCACATTTAAAAATTTCTCATTCTTAAATACACGATCTTGCTTGAGCAGCAGAGAGGGTGAGTCAGACAACTTTTCAAACAAAAATCGATTTTAACCGTCAAAACAACAAATAGACCCTTCCTACGAATTTTCATGTTTAAACCCCCCAAAAAATAAAGTCTCCATTTGCCAAACAGAAACTTAGTGATTTTGTCTGAAACACGATCTTGCAGGAGGCTTCGAAATGAGTAAAAAATCACGATGGACACTCACCGCTATGATTTCAACCGATTATTTTATCAAGTCCGACACGATATCGCGTTCGAGGGTCTGCTAAATTTATCTTCACAAATCCGTGTGGTATTGACTGTGCGTGACTAAAGAAATTTCTAAATTGATTATTATTCATATCACCGCTGCACCAGGTCTGATGAATATTTCGTAGTGTATGAGTATCAACTCCGTTAACCACACACAGCAGATTTCAATTATCGCGAATCGCTTTTAGAATTTGTGTGTATCGTTGAGTGACATATATCACATCAGTGCTTTTATGCCTGCGTCTGGAAAATATCCTAGCAGGATTCTTTTGATTGTCTAACATGATATCGTCATATACGACTAAATTGTTAATACTTCCGTCGATGGAATCAATGTGCATCGTTGATATCAGTAATAAATTCAATAGAATCATCATCGATTTGAAATTCTTTTGCTTTCTCGTTAAAATCCTTTAGCACTTCATAGCATCGCTGATCGTCTACACTCGGGGCTATTACATAAAATTTGTTCCATTTCATCCATCTCGTTATCAAATTAAGTAGCAGTTGTGTCTTGCCGCTTCCAGATGGTCCGATTATAATCATTCTAATTGAATTCGGCAACATTTCATGGTGTTTAATAGGTTCCCGTCGTCGGGTAGGTGAATAATCAATTACATTCATGCTGTTATATATAAATTATGGATCTATATTGTGTGAAATGTAGGGCGCGTACTGGCACAGATGACTTGACGACGATTACAACTAAAAATAACCGATCAGAAGGGGTCTTCTCACTGGCCGAATCTATTACAAGTTGATCCTGGCAAGGAATTTCAGGGTGTGTTTGCATCTACAATGAAGAATCATAATGTCACCATCAGACGGGGGCATACTGCGTTACATCGCGATCAGGCAATTGTAGAACGATTTAATCGGACTCTTGCTGAGCGGTTATTTGGATATCAATACGCAAAAGAATTCATCCAAGAAAAGCGATCCCGTGAATGGGTCAAAAGATTACCAGCTGAGATTACCGAACTGAATAATGAGATTACAAGAACAATCAAAATATTTCACACACTGAATAAAAAATATTTCACACACTGAATAAAAAATCGATAATTTCACAGCAATAAAAAATATTTCACATTTCACAGCAATAAAAAATATTTCACACTGAATTAAAAATAAAAATATTTCACACAGCAATAAAAAATATTTCACACTGAATAAAAAAAATATTTCATACTGAATAAAAACTAAAAATATTTCACACTGAATAATAAATATTTCACACACAGCAATAAAAAATATTTTACACACAGCAATAAAAAGTATTTCACACTGAATAAAAAAATTTTCACACTGAATAAAAAATATTTCACACTGAATAAAAAATAAAAATATTTCACAGCAATAAAAAATAAAAATATTTCACAGCAATAAAAAATATTTCACACTGAATAAAAAATAAAAATATTTCACACTGAATAAAAAATCGATGGACCGTTAATGGATGGTACCGATTAGTTCAATGGAAAAGTGGAGCAAGACTTCCACGATCACCTATTAACTGAAAAATGTTTTCGGGTTCGGGAATTCAAATTGAAAAATTGTTTTACAATTGAAATTTACGATTTTTAATAATGGTCAATGAAGCATTAACGACCCGATTGGCTCGTGAGAGACTAAATGCAATTAAGAGATTTATACCAATTCGCGACTCTGTAAGGAATAAACTGCAAGCTAGACAGAGTCTTCAGACTGACTTTTCTACTGATACACAACAGTTATTTAAACCGATAATTAGCGCAACTGAGGATGTAACATCAGCAATTTCGAAACAAGAAGAGTATTTTCTCCCTGTGTTAGAAAAAATAGCAAAAAGAACTAAACAAACAAAAAAAGTCATTAAAAACACTTCCTCAGGATATAGAACGACAACGACTAGTTAGTGGACTACCTAAATCAAAGAAATTAGCGGATATATTTACCGATAGCGCTAAACAACTAATTCTCAATGAGGATATAGACAATTTAGGTGAACTTGCTGCTCACAGCTATAATTCACAAGAGAAGTTTTTCACGGACAATTAAACGGATTATAGAATGTCACATAATGAATGTGCTGATATAATGTATGAAATAAATACTGGGGTTTAGATAGAAGGACGAAGGAATACAGAGACTTTAAGAGAAAATTTCAACTCCAAATAAGACAGCCATACGATGAGAAGGAATTTCTGGGGAGTGGTCTAGTTGGAAAATGTCCTGGTAGTGTTATCAGTGATATATCACGATTAGATGTTCTAATCGGAGGGTTCCGAGCTGGAAATAACTCACCGGAAATAATTAATGAAGCAGCTGATATCTGTAGACGGTTATTTCAAGGCGGTATCATGGATATCAAAACATACCTAGATTTCATTGGCGATTTAGTGGGAAATGGATATCATAGTGACTGAAAACGCTTGCAATTGAAAACACTAGTATTTAGAAATTGCTAGCAATTTCACAATAAGAATGATCATACACTACAATCATGATAAACCAACCAGCGTCTATGTAGTTAATTCACGATTTCCGGTTTATAGCGTGTACTATGGTGATGGTTTCGGTGATACCATTGCGGAGTTATTTGCAAGAATGGCCCCAAAAGTGATGCCGTTAGCTAAAGAATTAGGAATGAAAGCAATTGATGTTATTCGTAATAAGGGTATTAGTGCTGTTGGAGATCTTGCCGGGAAAGCGTTTTCAGCCGCGAAGAATAAATTAACAGCGCTAGTGAAATCACGAAGAAAGAAACCGGTACCACTGCCATCTACAGCGGAAATGCCTGCACGGGTTAGTAAAATTATAAATAACGCAGTAGATCAAAAACTAGAGTCATTGATGACTCCCGACCAAAGCAACATCGCAAATATGATAGCAGGAAGTGGCTGACAACCACGACGGTGAAAATCGCAATTTACATCAATGGATATATAATAAAATGTTCAAAAGATCACCTGATCCAGCGTTTGATATAGACGCCCCAGTCCCCAAGGATGATTCTGTACGCGATTATCAATATTACGCCTATCATGCAATAGACTCAAATAGTCGATCAAGAATTGAACTTCAAGTTCATGATACCAGTAAATATTTTCTACCCGCTGAAGCGTTTATTGAAGTAAAAGGAGAACTTGTAACAGCTGCTGATACTCCTGCTGTACCAGCACCGTATCCAGTTGGTACTCAAGTCGGGTTTGCCAATAATGGTATCATGGCGCTATTTGAGAGTGCTAGATATCTCATTGATGGGAAAGAAATTGAGTCGATAGATCGCGATGTTGATGTGGTTACAACAATAATCGGGTTAGCGAGATATTCTGATGATAATACAAGATCAGCAGGACCTTCTATGATGTTTGCAAAAGATGTTAAAAATACCGCTGGAGGAAATCAATTTGTTGTAAGACGACCAAAGAATAATGCTGGTGCCGCTGATGTTGATGTTGAAAATATGATTATAAACAACGATCCCAATTTCAATCTAGGAGCTGAAAGACGTATATCAATGTTGGAGGGGTGGCGTAAATTATTTTCATGCGCGATTCCACTGCATCATATATTTGGATTCTGCAGAAATGTCCGAAAAGTTATTTATGGAGCGAAGCATACAGTAGCACTCGTGCGAAAGAGTGATGATAATGATGCAATTTGGAGGATTCCCGCAGACAATGCAAATCCAAATGCTGATGCTGGTAAAGTCATTTTAACAAAACTATCATTGTGGATGCCAGTGTTGACTCCATCCATCACCGCAGAAGAACGATTACTATCATTTATGGACCAAGGAGGAAAATCATTACTGAGTTGGCTAACGGTAAGTACAGATGTTAAACAATCAAATATTAACGGGTTATTCACGTGGAACATAGCATCAAAACAAGGTGTTGCTGCAGCACGTCATATATTTATTGCGTTACAGGATACCACATGAGCTGGCAATCAACTCTCCAGCCATATGGTATTTGATCCATTAGGTGTTAAAGACGTCTCACTGAGAATAAACGGCCAGCAGGAACCATCCGAAGATATACAACTTAATTACGGTCAAAATCATATTGCACGCGTGTATCACAGGTTGTTGTCGTTTATGGCACGCGATCAAAATGTCGATACTGGTCTGCAAATATCACAATATGATTTTAAGAATCTGTATCCGATCTATTACTTTTCACTGGAACATCTTGATTTGATGAGACAATCCGTCGTTGATATACACTTTAGAGCTAATTTGCTTCTTGGCACTATTGATAATTATAGAGCAGTTGCTGTCATTCTCAGCGATAAATCAATGCTACTCGAAGGTGTTGGCGGACGAATGAGGGTGGTAGATGCGCCAGTAGAAAATCAATTGATTGGAATCTTTGATTTCAGATTCAGAAAATCCTTGTTGAAATTGTAAACGATTTTCTCGATGAAATTGCTTTACAATTTACGATTTAGAATCAATCTATTATGTATAATGTCGTATAGTGTTACTAGTGTTGAGTTAACCCCCGGTCAAATCAAGAAATTGCAATCAGAATCAGCTAAAAAATGTGGAACCACAATAACGTTGAAACCCAATCAAATGACTGGCGGGGAGAATAAATTGTCACTGACTACTCGTCAAGTAAAACATTTCAATGATGCACTTGTAGCAAAAAAAGGTGTTCAGATTACTATTTCTGCGGCTGCTATCAAAAATATGATTAAAACAGGCGGTATATTTCCGTTATTTGCTGCTTTACCAGGATTAATTGCAGCAGCCGCACCAGCAGTTGCAAAAGCTGTCGCATTGGGGGCAGCTGGAGGCTTGGGAGCAAAAGCGGTACAAGGCATTGCTGAATCATATGAACCGAAGAAGAAAGGACGAGGGTATAAAAAAAGGGAAAGGGTCTAAGACTACCAGGAACCCCGTATTCATGGTACAGCGGGAGATCCGTTCACGGATCAGGTCTAAGACTAGGACCGGTTTACTAGTTGAGGAATCGTTGGTTCCAAAGTCCAATTTTGATTTAATTGATGCTGCCAAAAAACTAGTGATAAAAAACTTCAGAGGTGTTTTTATGAAAGATCAGTTACCGGCACAACCCAACAGCGTTGAAACCGGTATTATTAATCTCGATAACAGCACCGGACCTGGAACACACTGGGTTGCATACGCTTTTGATCCACGTGGGATTGTTTATTTCGATTCATATGGATAAGCACCGCCGAAGGAATTTATGCGTTATATAAATCGCTTAAAGACTTTTCCAATGAAGACTTGGTATTCTACGCTACCAACACAACAAATGAATGATCCACCAATATGCGGAAGCGAAGTATTAAATGTCCTTGACGCTATTTCTAACTCCTTGGGTAACCCAAGGGGAAAACCACCACATGTTGTCGTAAATGAATACACCAGTAATCGCTGGAAATCGAAACGATTTTAGAGAGAGATGTATAAAATAAAATGATTGATATTTGGGGAAGATCTTTATCAGCGATGAAGAAACCCGGTGCCGATGGCACTGCAGGAATGTCTGCAACCGGTGATATAAAAAAAGTAATCGAAGATGAAATAGCTGAGACGTTGAACTTAACAAGCGTTGATCCTAATGAAATAGTTGTATTTCAAGATCGTCAGGGTAAATTGAAAACTAGTAATGTGTCGTTGGATGATATTTTGGTTAAACAACGAAACGCAATCGAGGATACTATCGCGTTATTTTCCGATCAGGGTAAACTCAAACCGGGTGTACATTTTTCGACTATTACAGATAGATTAAAAACTCTCAACGATGAGTTAAAAAATTCTGTGTTGGAACTAGCAACACTTCAATCTAAAACTGAAGAACACGGAAAACAGTTTTCAAATTTTCGTAGAAACATCGTGGATAAATTTATTGGATCCCCGTTGGATAAAATTGAAATAAAACTCCCTGATATTAAAAAATTCATCGATGAGACGATAAACTTCATCGAAGCAATCAAAAATGATTTTTCGAGGCTGATAACAATCATTGAAAAAACAAAAATTCCTCATTAGAAAACCAACAACGTAGTATACACGATCCAACACGGATCATTTGCGTGGACACCTACAAACAACAAATTAGATATCACTGCAACCGTTAAAGGTATTTATCGATTAACACTAGTGACAACGAATCAATTTAATATTTCATCGTCGAGTTCATCTGGGGTCAACAATACGATTTCAACAATCATCGACAAGGATACAACTGAAAAGTTCACGATAACATCTACTGATAAAACTTTGGTTAGGGTTTCAACAACTTGGTATTTGGAATTCGTAGCGGATTTAAGTAAATAACGGTTTCAATTGAAATCGTAAACTGATTTGGAAATAAAATGATTTCATCATCGCAATATCGCTATGATTAGCCTAGAGAGTTTTCAATGAAACTCAAAACTTTCACTGAAGAGTATGCAATGAAAATTAAAAAATACCAACGAAGAATCACAGCAGTTGATGTTACCGTGTATGCTGTGAGTGGTGTAATCACCGGAGCTGGTATTATACTATCCTCGGTAACAATGATTGCCCCGATAGCTGTTCCAATTTGCATATCCGCGGCTACAACAATCGCGGGAATAATTTCGATAGTAACAAAAAATATATCATCATGCAGCCAGAGTAAACTGCAAGACTACGTGATTAAATTTCATGTTGTATCAACTGCATACTCGCAATTATCCTCGTTGATATCGTCATCGCTCGATGATACAATTATATCAGATAGTGAGTTCTCAGCGATGGTCAGTATTTATGATTCCGCGATGTCCAAATTAGAGCGACAACAACAGTATAATAACAATGACAACACCGCAGGAATTACTTCAACGAATAGTGGAGAACACAAACCCAGTACAAACAAGCATGATATCAATAACATCAATGAATCCAGAATTCAGTGTGAATTTCCCTATCCCAGTCCCCGTTACGGAGATAGCGTTAGCAAAATTACGAGTATACCATAGTTGGCCAAATATCAGATCAAAATCATTTGGCGGTCAACAACCCAATAATTCACTGGTGTTCTCGTATAAGAATAAAGACGACGGTACCCCAGACTGGAACATTGTTTCGATACCAACCGGATCAGACCAAATTGAACAAATCAATGCTGAATTGCAACGTAAAATAAAATCGATTACGGGAAAAGAATCAAAAATAGCTATAACGGTTCATGAGCCGACGCTATCATCTGCCATTGAGATAAGCACAGAGGGATACGTCGTAGATATTTATCAGAGTTCTATTAGAACCGTACTAGGATGGCATGAATTACCACCCCGGGGGGAAAACCGTTAATTTACCAGAGCCACAAAAATCTGATTATATCACCGACAGGGTAAAATCTGATAATCCAATAAAAAGTTATAAAGATCACACAAATATTATAGATTTTTTTGGTTTCGGATACAAACTAATTGAGAGAGAGAAGGAAGGGGAGGAAATAGAGAAACATCATTTTGTTAAGGAACCTAAAATTATTGAAAATTTCACAGCAATGAATAATGATTTTTCACTGTTATTAATATCTCTTAAATCCGGCTCTCTCACCCGAGATGAATTTATCAGCGTCGTAGAAACATGCAACAAAATTATCGACGATATGGAAACGTTTGATCTGAAAATTATTCAGGATATATTAGATGATTATCCCCTATCGAGAACAGAGTTTGCAACAGACTATAATATCCCCGTCAAAGATACTCCAACATTTAAACTACCCGGATATAACATACCATAACTAAAAAAAACTTCGCAGTGACACCATCGATGTTGGTTTTAAAATAATTCATGACACGTGGGAAAAAAAACAACATCATCGGAAATAAAAATCCTCAAACATAATAATGACCCAGAAGGCGGTGGTAGACATATTGCTCCTCAAAATGTGACTATTTCATCAGTGATAGCGCTCAATTTAGTATGTGATGTTATCGAAGGAAGCTATCAAATAAATCTAGGACGATCAAATCAAGCTCAGCAGGGATATATTTTGTCTTCATTTGCACCAACAGCTCCTCCAGGATTTCTAATTATTGAGTCTCCGGTTAATCCAGTCTATATGCGGTGTCATAATAATTCATTAACGAGAATCAATTTTAAACTCACTGACCAGTCCAATAATCTAATTGATCTACAAGGTGAGGTTCTACAAATTATTCTGTTTGTGAAATCCTAAAAGGATTTTCGTCCTAAGGACTTTCGTCGTGAAAATTCTTCGTTTTTCATCCAAACTACATAGGTGAGTGTCCATCGTGTTTTTTTACTCATTTCGAAGCCTTCTGCAAGATTGTGTTTCAGACAAAGTCTCTGTTTGGCTAATAGAGACTTTATTTTTTTTGGGTTAAAACATGAAAATTCGTAGGAAGGGTCTATTTGTTGTTTTGACGATTAAAATCGATTTTTCTTTGAAAAGTTGTCTGATTCACCCTCTCTGCTGCTTGCTTGTATTATAAAGACAGCATCTCCACGTAAAAAAATTTTTAGCATGATTTTTGAAGTCTTTTAATTTATATACCATAAGATGTCAGAAAAGTATTTACTTACATATTTTATTTTTCGACATTCCACTCAGATATATATATATATATATATATATATATATATATATATATATATATATATATATATATATATATATATATATATATTTTACAGTTTCATTTTCGTGAAAAAAAATATTTTCACATTCTAGCCAAAAGAGTTCGATTATATTTCGTTTTTGAGTTCGTGATTGATTTTGGGAAAACAATCATCATTTTCTTGTACAACATGTCCTTAACCTTTATATCATGAAATTCCTTTCCTTCATTGAACGATTATTTTTCGTGGGTTAACTCTCTTAGCCTACGATCATATTGGAAATCATATATATATATATATATATATATATATATATATATATATATATATATATATATAAAATAAATTTAAGTAAGTAAGTATATGTAAGTAAGTATGTAAGTATATATGTAAGTAAGTAATTATATATGTGTGTGTATGTATACAGACACACGCATGTACATGTATATATATATATATATATATATTTATATATATATATGTGTGTGTGTGTGTGTGTATGTGTATGTGTATGTATGTATGTGTGTATATGTGTATATGTATGTGTATATATGTGTATATATATATATATGTATATATATATATAGAAAAATATATATATGTATATATATATATGTATATATGTGTATGTGTGTATATATGTATGCATGTATGTATGTGTGTGTTTATGTGGATGTATATGTGTGTACATATGTGTATGTGTGTGCATATGTATATGTATATGTGTATGTGTGTGTATATATATATATATATATATATATATATATATATATATATATATATATATATGTGTGTATATATATATATATATATATATATATATATATATATATATATATATATATATATATATATGTGTGTATGTGTGTATATGTATATGGGTGTATATATATATATGTATATATAAGTATGTGTGTATGTGTATTTATTTGTCAGGGTATATATATGGGTATGTATATGTATGCATATATTTTATATATATATATATATATATATATATATATAATATGTAGTTATATGTATTACTGTTAGTCTCTACATTATAATCTCACTATATATATATATATATATATATATATATATATATATATATATATATATATATATATATATATATATATATATATATATATATATATGTCGATTATTTAAGATATAGAATTGCTTTTCAATCAATCAACTATATTCGCATGGAACTATTCATCCGAGTGAATTACTATAAATCCTTTTCCAAGAAAATTCTTTCTGTTCTTTGAGTAATGTACAAGTTTTTTTTCTAACCACTAATTTCGGAATATTGCATAGTTCTTAAAGATTTGTTTCTTATCTTTTCTTTAGGATTGCTTAATTTGTCAACAAAACTAATTAATATTGCAAAACCACCTGTCTAATTTGGGTGGCACCAGAGATGCCAAATTGCACACAAATCGATCACTTCAAAGATTTCCATACTAATATTTTAAACGTAGATCAAAGATAAAATGGGCAGTTTGCACATATGGCGTACGTGTTTGTCTGCATTAAAATGATCTTTTGTACATACTTCAATCGGTTCGTGAGACGGCTTTGAATACGTTGGAAAAAAATATATTCATGTTTAATGCAGAATAGTGTCATTTATACATCGAATAATGCTATGAGAAACAGAGTTGTGATATTTACAAGAATTTGTTTTTCCCATATAAACCAGGGCAGAAAATAGTCCTTCACATTTACTTGGTACATGAAATTTGAATTTCCTATGGTGCAATGATTTTGTTAATCTGTCCTTACATCCTTTTCAACGTGTTCTAGAATCCGATCATAAGGTGTCTTAGAACCACTTCTATTTCCTAGTGGTTAGAGCGTCCGCCTCGGAAGCGGTAGATCGTGGGTTCGATCCCCGGCCGATTCATACCAAAGACTTGCAAAAATGGTACTAACAGCTCTCCCGCATTAACAAATTAGTGTTAGGACTTATCTCCCTGGCGTCAGGACAATGTGACTGGGTGGGACATATGCTACATGTCTGCGGTATGATGCCCCAGTACTGCACATCATTATATACTGTCGCGCTGCAGACATCGTAGTGATACGACTGAAAATTTCCTAAAGATACGTTATAAATACAGATGCAGTATCTTCAGAATGAAATAAGGCAGGTAATTTGAGTGAATAACATACCTGAAATCCTCTTTAAGCATTTTCAACTTTCTATTACAGCAAAACTCTCAAAATGATCCGCTCGAAATTCCTTGAAAAATAAACGAAAGGTAGTCGATCAGATACATAACATCACTGTTGGTTAAATTTGTTTTAGTTAAACATTGTATATGCTAATTTATCTAAAACGGGTCGGAAAAAAATTGTCTCAGCATACCATACATTCATATTGGTACACATTAATTTAAAGGCAGGAACAATATACAAAAGAACAATAATAATTAGGATTTAATGATATTTAATGAAGAACTGTTCAAAAAATAATACGCATATATATATAGCATTTAGTATGTAATGCATCAACTATCAACTGGTCATTAAACTCTCTGGGGGAAATATAATTTTATATTTGGAATGTAAAGAAGAAATATTACTTAGATAATTTCGTATCCTTTTGTTCAACAAAAAATAAAGATATTTCAAAAAGTTCAGTTTTGGGTTCAGTCAAAACAGCAATAGAAATGTGTTTGTAGAAATGAGGACCAACATTCCTTAAGGCTAAATATTAGATTTTGCATTGGAATTATGTCTTGAGGACACATAAAAGTAATAAGTTATTTACATTCTGCTTACACGATAGATTTGCATCAATGACTATTAATCAGATGTCGTCCGGATATTTGTAAGGTCGTTACATAGATTTCTGATTCTAGACAGAATAATAGAGAATATGACTATTATCCAAAAGATAATACGAAGGAACTCGGTTCCTTTGTAAGGAAATATATTTTAAGAGATCGCTTTCCTTTTTTGACATTTTCTTGTAGAGTTAAGGTAAAAAATATATTTTGTTACTTCATGACTGGCATTTAATTTAGTTGTTTCTTTTGTTGGCTTTACGCCAGTTTTCAGGACAAGGTCGCCAGCATAATTGGTAGAGAGAGGATTTAGAAATCCTTCGCATGGAAACAACGACCCACGAGAATCTACTTCCAAGTTTTCACGAGCACGAGTCTCTGACTCACTAGTGCCATAGATCACTCTACGACCAGGTGGCTCCGCATTTAATCAATATACGTTCTGTGGATTAAATAAATATATCTTGACGTTTTTCCTATCAAAAAGAGGAATAAGTAGATTATGTGGGAACTTTGAAAGAAGTCATGTTCGAAAAAACGTCACCCATGTCCTTTAAGCTTAGTTATCCTAATGTCCTTAGCAACCCTTGGTCAATAGGGATCATAATGAGGTATGTCCTAGTCGGTATCAATTTAAACTACATGACAGCTTGCACTGCTACCGTCTAACAAAATGACAGTTTGTGCTTTCCCTCTTCCAGTCACGTAATGTTTTTCACACTGTTTACAAGTATGCAGTATTTTCTCAGTTTCCTTAAGTTAAACCTACCGTACGTTCCATAGTAAGCAATATATTTTATATCTTTGCTTTCATTTCAATGTACTGTCCTAGCATGAGTTTGGTTAAAAAAAAAGTATTAATAATGCAATTCAATTCCATTACGTTTGTTTGTTTGTTTGTTATGGTTTAACGCCATTTTTCAGCACAATATAGGCTATACATGGCGGCCAGTATTAATGGCGGAGGAAGAAACCGGACAAACCCCGGAAAGAACCACCGACCTACGAGAAGCTACTGGCAAGCTTTCTCACATAACTACATTTGCCGAATCTTATACTCGAACACACGCAGACAGATGTGAGATGGCAGTGGTCCGTAACGGACAGCACTTTAGACCACTCGGCCACTCGGGGCCCCTTAATTCCATTACGTATTCTCATCAGCTTATATATTCTCATATAGTACATACGGCAGATACTGAAAGTTTATCAAATAGTATACATAAAACTTTAAGCACAAACTGAAAAGAGGTAATCTAATTCATGCGCAATAAGATTATTGTTATGGTTTTTAACGTATTTGTACGTAGCGTAGTTGACCTCTGCAATAGACTTGAATCAAAGTTTTCTCTCAGAATAGTAATGAAATCCATCTTGTTTATTTAAGAAAAAAGTGTTTTGTTGACCAGGTGTAAAACAAACCTAACATTTACTTTTGTCAGACCCCATAACAATTTAAAATTGTAAAATTTTTCAAACTGATAACCTCCCAATCTGTAAATGTGCATCGTAACTAAACGTTACTGTCTTTAAGCTGTAAATATGTTTTTAAAGGCTTTGCAATACAAAAAAATGTCAAAAATCTAACATCAACAACAAAACACATTTTCTTATGAGGAATCGATACTCGAAGAATATCCTTGCTTGTAAAATAATTGCCCAAATGACCAGTATTAATTAAGAGTTATTAAGTACTAGAATTATCTGGGTAGAAGGTTAGCAGTAACGAGTGCTTCAGAAAAATCAGTACACAGCTATTAATTGCAATGATGCTAGTGTCACAGCAGAATAAAACATTATCACTTGAATATATATATATATATATATATATATATATATATATATATATATATATATATATATATATATTTATATATTAGTCATTATTTAAGAGGGGACATTGTTAAATAAATTGCTCTATGTTGATATTCCTCTCATTTATTGCAAATAAATATTCACCTGAAGGAGAAACCAGGTGTGCTTACTATTAGTAAGTTTAAGTCTGTAAAAGGTAATAACGTTAAAAAGTAACTAAGTGATAACTATATGTTTGCTGAAAAGTCGACCTCTACTAGAACATGTACATAACATGTACGCATATTTAGCATCTACGTGATCATGTTAATTACCTCATGAAATACGATGTGGCTTGTTAAAATGTCACAGAATCATATACTTATTCATACTGCTGCGGCTAAGACTTGTATCCATCTAATTCCTTTGTGCATGAAAACTTTTTTCTCATCGACTTGGGAATGAATTCCAACATTAATTATTTCAAATAACTTCCAATGTAAGTTCGCACTTTCATTCGAAAACCGTACAATGCCTTCTGAAATCCACAAAAGAGTACACTCGTTTTATTAACCAACGGCAAGTGTACCAGGCAGCTGAAGGAAACGCGATATTAGGTCTTAATCGAATGACCAATCAACACTGTTTAGTTAACGAGATTAAATAGTGTATTAAGTCATGTCATTAAACAAGATTTCGGAAACGAAATTCACCAAACTGTGTCATGCGCACATTCCCATCTCCGGTCACACCTAATTTGTAATGAGCCCAGTGACAATCCAGAAGTGTAAAAACGAGAGGGAATTAGGACGGGGCGGTCGATTCGGGCGCAAGGATCTTTTGGCGCCATAATCCCGAGCGCCAGAGGTCTTGGGGCAACAAAACCCTTTTGGAACAAAGTCTCCCACGGGCGACATTTACTTTAGTACACCACTGTGACAATCTACTATGTGATAATAAGGTTGAAAATATCCGCCACAAATGATTTTTCATTTTAATTGACTCATAATAATACCTTTATTGTTAATGATTTTATCTTTATTTACCACTCAACTAAATTGCAATAGCTAGTAGAAATAGCAGAAACAAAAATATGTGGGCTTTATCGCAGTTTAGCAATTGCTTCTGTAACATTAACATTACTTTCAATATTGAATAAAGTAAAAATATTAAGAAGAAAGTAAACAATCTAATTAGGAATTGACGTGTTAGGAGACGCTTAAAAATATTGCAATAAAACAAACATACACACAATTAATCCACAAAGAAGCGCAATAATGACTGGATAAAGAAATAAATAACTTACGAAGCTGTTTTCGTCTCTTTGTACTAAAATGAGTGACTGTGTGCCATGAAAGATTTTTCTTCGTATCACGCTCATTCAATCAGCTGCCGTATTGGAAATAATAATATCCCATAGGATATTAAGTTCCGATGACCCCTGAAATGTATCTTTTTTAAACTGAAATGTACAAAGGAGACCATAGTCTGTAGTTGTATCTAATATAAAACACTGCTCCACGCACATAGACTATAGACGTATACACTTCACAGCCTCCCAACTCTCTTACCAAATATGGAAAACTTAGTAACAGCCAGAAAAGTGTTCTATAAAACATGTTTTTTTCTTCAAATTTTGTTCAGCATCTCCATTTTGCACCGGTTGAATAAAAAACATTCCTACAATATTTAATGACAAATAAGACACTTAACATTCAGAAGGAATCATTTATCCGTCAGCACATAATTCCTTCAGCAAATTTCACTGTAGCACTTGTCATATTTCCAGGACAGAAAAATAAATCTTCAAAAAATCCGTGAACTTTAAAGTTTAGCACATGGTTATCCGCTAGAGTCCGTTTTTGGAAGGTCTATTTTACATAGAACCAATTTTACAATCAATATTAAGGACAACACAAGTATGTCACACACAGTTTCACCTCCTCCAAAGAAAAGAATAGTTATATACGATAATGACACAGATCTCTAATTACCCATGAATAATTTAAAGAAAGATATTAATCTTCGTTACAGCTTATACTAAATATAACTACAGTATAGCTGAGTAGCCAGTATCGTTTTATTTTTTACAATATAACTTTTTAAAATTGGAATTGATGAAAATAAAAAAGTTTCTTGTAATAAATATTAATTATTTATTGTGAAGTCAATGTGATAATACCTCATTAGTATGCTACGTTTAATGTTATTTTTCTTGGCTCATGCGTATAAACTGTATACTTCGGACGTAAGGGTCATACCACAGCCCTCATTAAGATATTTGTGTTATTGTGCCGCATGTAAACATTGAACGTGAACACTAGTTCATTATTCTTTATACTTTAAAGGAAAATATTGGGTGAGAAAAATAATCTTCGTTTGGGTTTGGGCCTAGACAAGGCAATCCCAGTTGCGAGTTTATATTATATATCTCCCCACTCGGGCAAGCCTCGTGTGGAGACAATTAATTTAGACCTTTGACTGGGATTTCCCTATCTCGGCACAAACCTCAACATAGATTCTATATTTGTCACCCACGCGACAGAGAAATCTACTTATTTTGCTAACGTTTCTTTTCCTGTCTCCGTCTAGTCATCTCAGACCAGTCGTCTCAATCAAGGTGTCCAGGCTATCAGAACTACTTTTAGAAAAGAAACCCTTGTTGTCTTCTGCTGTTCCTTAAGTTAAATCCATGTTTGAGAACACACCATACAAAAACATTTCAAGAGAGACAAAGACAAATGTCGAGCTTTTTGGTATTATGCTTGTTTGTTCCATACAGCATAGTCAAGTTTACCCTATATTCAGTCGTAGCTTATAATTTGGAATCGGCGTCATTAAATGTAGCTAAAGCAACCTAACTAGTTTTAAATGCTTCGTGTGAAACAAAATATATACTGTTAGCTACATTTAATGACGCTGACCTGAAAATGTCTTCTACAGATAGGATACAATTCTCAATGCTGTGTGAAATAAACAATATAATAGAAAACACTGCTCCATGCATATAGACTATAGACCTATACACTTTATAGCCTCCCAACTATCTTAACAATTACGGAAAACTTAGCAACAGCCAGAAACGTGTTATATAAAACATGCTTTTTTCTCATTTTCTGAAGCATCTCCATTTTGCCCCGCTTGAATCAAAAATATACCTTCAATATTTAATGACAATTAAGACACTTAATAGCCACAAAGAATCATTTATCTTTCAGCACATTATTCCATCAGCAAATTTCACTGTAGCACTTGTCATATTTCCAGGACAGAAAAGTAAATCTTCAAAGAGTCCACGAACTTTAAAGTTTAGCACATGGTTATCCGCTAGAGTCCGTTTTTGGAGGGTCTATTTTACATAGAGGCAATTGTACAATCATTATTAAGGACAACACAAGTATGTCACACAGTTTCACCTCCTGCAAAGAAAAGAATAGTTATATACGATAGTGACAAAGATCTCTAATTACCCATGAATGATCTAAAGAAAGATATTAATCTTCGATACCGCTTATTTTAAGTAAATCTACAGTATAGCTTAGTAGCCAGTATCGTTTTATTACTTACAATATAACTTTTAAAAATTGGAATTGATGAAAATAAAACTGTTTTATGTAATAAATATTAATTATTTATTGTTAATTTCATATAACATATATATATTAAATGTGATAATACCTCATTGTTATGTCCCCCTCCGGATTCGGGATTGTAGAATTGGCCCGACGTGCCTCGCCACGTGTCGTAAAAGGCGACTAAGTAGAGGCAACCTGTTTACTGTGGGATGCGACCCGTGTCGGAGGAGCAAATGATCCTGGTAGTTGCAACACACTACTTTGGACTCTACTTCTCTTAGACGGGTGGTCGAGATGGGCCCGGTCTCGACAAATCGGCTGGTCACGCCGAGCCGTAGGAGGTCTTTTTTTACTTACTCATCTTCTCTTTCTTTCTTGTAGCCCTCTTGATACCACCGTTGCCCCTACATTCTTTTTCCTTTAGCTGTCACTTTCTTAAGTTTTAGAAGACTTCCTAGATAGCGGTGGCTCAACGGGTCAATCGGGAGGTAATTTTGCCGACCCTAGAAGGAAGCCTCATGGGTCAATCCCAGGTAATTTTATCTAACGAGTATGTCATCTAAGTATCCCTGGCACTTCAAAAGTGTCCCCTCGTTGGGCTCCGTGGTAGGTGGGGAGCATGGGTGCTGAAATTTTTAATTCTTAATAATGGCAAACACAACAAAAAAACTCAACAATAAACATACCATACCACTGTCTGACTCGGATGAAGAATCATGTGGTGTGGAATCATTTCCACGCTTCATGGTTATTCAGTCAAAAGATGATGCTAAACCGCTTTCAGATTTATCTCCGCTTATTATCGAGAAAACCATTTCGGGCTCTATTGGCACACCAAAATGTGTGAAAAAATTAAAATCGGGTTGTCTTCTTGTAGAGTGTGAGCGAAAGAGGCAAACAGACAATCTCATGAAAATGAAAACATTCTTTGATATTCCATTGACCTCATTCGCCCACACTACACTGAATCCGTCCAAAGGCGTAATGCGATGTCGTGACTTGACTGGATTCACTGACGCAGATATCATGTAAGGGATGCAACATGAAGGTGTCACTGCAGTGCGAAGAATACGTATTAAACGTGATAACATTCTGCAGGACACCAATACATTTGTACTCACCATTAATAAACCAACAGTGCCCAAAGTGGTCAAGGTTGGGATTTTACAAGTAAAGGTCGAGATCTACATTCCAAACCCCCTTCGATGCTATAAATGTCAAAAATACGGCCATCACGAGGATCGATGTTCCAGCGCCAAGGTATGTGGCCGATGCGGAGACCACTCTCATCAGGAAGCTGATTGTAGAGCAACACCGCATTGTGTCAACTGTGACAAGGAACATCACGCCAGTTCCAAGGATTGTGATACATGGAAACAGGAGAAGGAAATTTATAGGGTAAAGTTTACATCGAACATTCCCTACCCAAAGGCCAGAAAACTTTTGCAGGCAAAAACATCCCTTCCTGGGCCATCCTTCTCCACAGTCGAAAAACACTCCAAAAAGCACGAAGGACGCCCAAACACAGACGGATCAGCCCGATTCAACCACAAGTGCCAATATCCCTAATTATAAGCCACAGAAAAGCACAACATCAACTCAGACAACATTTAATAACAATCCACCACCAAAATCACCAAAACAGAAACACAAAGCACAAACAAATAAACCGCAGATGATCCCATTAAACTGTACAACAGGTTTGGAGACGTTGAGAGCATGGATGCAGAATAAAATGCTCCATGTACTCAAAGTAGCTCCGAACCTAGTAAAACTAAATATACTCCCGTACTTCCTCCAGACAAATAACAACACATACTTCCTTCGCGAATAGTCTAACCTAGCTCCAGAAATTCCAGCATAACATTATAATGAAGAACACCATCATACAATGGAACTGTCGAGGACTTAAACCTAACTACAATGATATTCTTCCACTTTTAAATGAACACGATCCTGCTGTACTATGTCTACAGGAAACATTCCTGAAAGAGACAAATAAAATTACATTTAAAATCTTTTCCCTGTTCAACACGTACTTTCCAAACGCTGGCAGGGCCTCTGGAGGAGTCTCTATTGTTGTGAACAACAGAGCCCCTCACAAAGTCATTCCTTTAAATACAAATTTACAAGCCATTGCTGTTAGCGTCACTTTGCGTCGAGTGATTACGTTTTGCTCCATTTACTTGCCACCAAACACTAACTAAATACAAAAGGAATTAGATAATCTTGTTCAACAACTTCCCGCGCCCTTCATTTTACTCGGGGATTTTAATGCCCATAACATTTTATGGGGATCGAATCACATAAACGACAGAGGCCATAAAGTAGAAGATTTCATTTCTAGATACGATTTGTGTCTATATAACACTAATTCACCGACATATTTACAACCAGGTACGGTTACGTACACGTGCATAGATTTGACAATTTGCTCCCCTTCGCTGATTTTGGACTATGAATGGAAGGTCGCTGATGACGTTCACAGCAGTGATCACTTTCCGATCACTCTTGAAAATAACTCTAATATTGATGCTGCAATTCCACAATGGAATATAAAGAAGCCCGAATGGGCTATGTTTGAAAACCTATGTAAAACTAAACTAATTAATGATACAGCATTTAACGCTGTTAATCCTATACAGAATTTTACTTCAATTCTAATTAAAATTGCAGATGAATCTATTCCTAATTCCTCACCAAACGTTCAGAAATTGCAAAAACATTGGGTAACCAAGGAATACAAAGAAGCCATTAAACAACGCCGAGAAGCATTAAAACAATTCAACAATCGTCGAACGCCCGAAAATTTAAAGAAATATCGTATTGCCTTGGCTAAAACTCGAAACACAATTAAAGAATGTAAACGTCCATCATGGAAGAAATATATTTCTTCTTTAAACTCTCGTTCCTCAATGAAACAAGTTTTGGATACTATTCGAAAAATAAATGGAAAGAGGAAACACAATTCTATTAGACACATGAAAATAAACAATATGAATTTTATTTCGAAACGTGACATAGCAAATATTCTTGCCGATAGTTTCTCAAAAAATTCTTCCTCAACTAATTATTCAGAAACCTTTCGAAGATTAAAATCTCAAAAAGAAAAGTTACGTTTAAAATTCACATCGAACAACTCGGAAAGCTATAACCAGCTGTTTACTTTATTGGAGCTTAGGGAGGCTCTAGACAAGGCCCATTATATATCTGCTGAGCCTGACGAAGTACACTACCAGTTCTTGAAACACCTCCCAGAATCGTCTCTGTTGTTACTTCTGAAGATCGTTAATGATTGTTGGACTGCTGGTAATGTACCTAAGAGCTGAAGGGAAGCAATAGTAATACCGATTCCCAAACCAAGCAAAAAAGATATCGAAGATCCTAACAGCTCTCGGCCCATTGCACTGACAAGCTGCGTGTGCAAAACAATGCAACGCATGATTAATTCTATGCTTGTATGGTACTTCGAAATAATATCTCCTTTCCAAAGTGGCTTCCGTTCTGGACGTAGTACTAACGATCATCTGGTTAGACTGGAAACATTTATTCGCGATGCATTTATCAAGAAGGAACATTTAGTAGCAGTCTTCTTTGATTTAGAAAAGGCCTATGACACAACATGGAAGTACGGGATACTAAATGACCTGCACGATCTTAAAGGCCGTCTGCCCTCTTTCATCTCTAGTATTCTCTCAGACAGAGAATTCAAAGTTCGAGTGGGCTCTACCCTCTCCGATATTCAACAGCAAGAGATGCGTGTGCCCCAGGGCAGTATTTTATCTCTGACGCTATTTAATATAAAAATCAATAGCATCACCAAGTGTTTAGCTCCCGGTGTGGATTGCTCATTATATGTAGACGATTTTTTAAATTTGTTATCGATCAAAGCACATGCATACAATTGAAAGGCAACTCCAACAAAATATCAATAAGATCCAAAATTGGGCCAGTAATAACGGTTTCAAATTTTGTAAATCAAAAACAGTATGCATGCATTTCTGTCAGTTGCGAAGACATCATGATGACCCTAAACTCACGCTGGACGGAACACTTATTCCAGTTGTTGAGGAAGCACAGTTTTTGGGTATTATCTTCGACAGAAAGCTGACTTTTATACTACACATCAAGAATTTAAAAGCTAAATGCTTAAAAGCTCGAAATTTACTAAAAGTAATTGCACACACTGTCTGGGGTGCTGATATAAAAGTCCTCCTCAATTTGTATAGAATATTTATCCGCTCTATACTAAACTATGGATGCATTGTTTATGGTTCAGCTAGGAAGTCTTATTTGAAAATACTTGACCCAGTTCATCATCAGGGAATAAGACTTGCTATAGGAGCATTTAAGACCTCTCCATGTGAAAGCCTTCTCGCGGAAGCGAATGGACCACGTTTATCGAACCGCAATAAAATGCTTTCTACACAGTACGCTCTTAGGTTAAGATCAAACCCTCTGAACCCTGCTTTTCGGCTGTTTTTCAACCAAAATGCAAAACTTTATATGAAAACAAACCAAATGCCATACCTTCATTTGGCATCAGAATATCATCCAGCTTTGACACTATCAAAATTAATCTCCCTACAGTTCAGAAAACGTTTGTCTCGGAAACACCACCTTGGCTCCTTAAGCAACCCAAAGTGATTTTTACTTTGCACGATAGGAAAAAATCTGTGACAAATCCTGCCATTTTCAAGAACTCTTATCATGAACTCCTCATTGATTTTAAAATCTACACAAACATTTTTACTGATGGATCAAAAGTTGATGAAAAGGCTGCTGAAGCCTTTGTTAGTGGCAAACATATAAGCAAAGTGCGCTTGCCAAACGATGCGTCCATATTTTCAGCGGAAATCAGAGTAATAGACCTTGCTCTGAAATTTGTCGAACAAAAACATATTTTAAATAGCATTATCTTCTGTGACTCACTATCAGTGCTTCAGTCACTTCACAATAGAAAACTGGATAATCCATTGTTTTTAAACATTCTCGTCAAAAACTCTGAGCTTAGTACCTCCTAAAATATAGTATACTGTTGGCTACCTAGAAATATTGGTGTTAGAGGTAATGAAGAAGCTGACCAGGCTGCTAAGATGACTCTATCCCAAGAACTATCGGATGTTAAATTACCGTTTACTGATTTTAAACCTTATATCAAAACGTACCTACGCCAGAAGTGGCAGGCGTCATGGAATGATGCAGTCAATAATAAACTATATGCCATCAATTCATCCCTGGGAGAATGGACTCCTTCCTACAGAACTATCCGCAGGGAGGAGGTTATCATTGCAAGAATTAGAATCGGTCATACATACATTACCCACTCCCATATACTAAAAGGGGAAGATCCACCACAGTGCGATTCTTGCAATGAACCATTCACTGTTAAGCACTTTATGACAGAGTGTTCCGACCTGCAACCTACGCGTGACAAATACTATACAGTACATGACATGAAGGAACTTTTTGATACTATACAAATCACTAGTATTTTAGATTTCCTGAAGGAAGCAAATCTTTATTTTAAACTATAACTTGTATGACATCACCTAAAAGCATTTTTATATAATGCAAATACCGCCTCTTATTTACAACATCTTATCATCAACATACACCATTTACATCTCCCGTTGATTGGAAAGCTTCATATTTTCCTGTTACAAACATCTTACCATTTTATATTTAACTATTATGGTTTAATTATAACGCTGGTCGATATTAAACCTTATTTTTAAACATATAACATATTGTTTGGCGCTAAATAACCTAAAAGTGCTGGTGCGCCGTTAAAATTCAATTAATCAATCAATCAATCAATCAACCTCATTATTATGCGACGTTTTTTGTTGCTATTTTCTTTGCTCACACGTATAAACTGTTTACTTCGGACGTAACGGTCACACCACAGCCTTCATTAACATATTTTTTTTATGCGCCGCACGTAAACATTGGACGTGAACACTAGTGCATAATTCTCTTTACTTTAAAGGGAAATATTGGGTGAGAAAAATAATCTACGTTAGGGTTTGGGCCTAAACAAGGAATTCCCAGTCGCGGGTTTATATTATGTGTCTCTCCACTAGGGCAAACCTCGTGGGGAGACATAATATAAACTTTTGACTGGGGTTTCCTTGTCTCGGTCCAAACCCCACCATATATTCTTTATACACAACACACAAAAACATTTGAGGCAAGAAAGCAATTCTTTTCGAGGCATATGAGTGGCCCTAAAAGGGCCTTTTGGTTCTTTCTATTTTCTCCACTTTATCCACCAACTCATAACTTTTTGCAATATTCCTTTCTTCTTATTCCTCTATTCATTCTCCGGGATCGAGTCGGGATGAACTATGGCTCTGAATTTCCAATCCAATTAACACATTTTACATCAGTTCTTCTGCTTTCTTAATCTGGTCCATCCACCATTTTACAAAAGACCACTCTGTCCATTCCATTAAATCTTATAAGGAAAAACTGACTCTCATGACAATATCAAGGAGTTCTTTCATATTACCAACTTTCACATACTGAGGGTTAATAAAGCCTCTTAATCTTTTCACATCTTCTTGTATCATATCTTTCACAAGATCCATGGCTACTGTGAGGCTTGATACTTACCTTGTGATAATGCCTCCATTCGTTCTCAAGCCTTTCCACTACATAATAACCAGTCACTATCCAAAAACATCTATCTTTCAAGTTGAATAAAACCGAGACTGCTGTCATCTGAGTTTTGGTTATTCCGTAGAATGGCATGAACGACGACCGCTTTGACTTTATATTTGTCAAGCACGGACGTGAAGGAAAACATCCCCATCTTCTTTCTTTACATATTATCTGCTATCCACACAGAGGTGAGGAGACAAAAGACATCACCAAAATATACTATCCACACATGCGCAGAACCTAAAACAAAACCCAAATATTCTATCCACATACTCGAAGAAGCAAAACAAACATTTACTATCCACACACGCGAAGAAAAACATATCCAAAAATATACTATCAACATATGAGAAGAAGCAAAAACAGACCCAAAATATACTATCTACACACAGAAAGTTGCCTTAAGTAACCACAAATTTACAATCCACACATGCGAAGAAGAAGAATAGACTAATAACAAATATACTATCTATACAAACGTACATGAACTCATACAAACACATACACATACACGATATAAGTAGTAAAGGAGTGAGAATTTATAATCACACTACTTCACAATCACACAAATTGGCAAAATGAATAGTGTCTCTTTTCTAGAGCTTTGGTAAGCCCTGAAAAGGGCTGTTTTTTTAAAATCCAGATGTAACTGGCTAATGGCGACATCTTCCCGGCCTGGCACAACAGACACATCTACTATTACAATCACCTTCCCAATTCATCCTGGTGGCTGGGAGTACAAAAGGGGGCTTCACTGGCTTTACTATCCCGCTCCTCCATTTGGGAAATAGTGAACACTTGTTGTTGTTCTCTCTGCTTCCTTTGCCACACTCGACCATGAATTGGCCTCCTTATCTCCTGCGGGCGCTGTACTTGTTGTTGTTGTTGTGGTAATTGTACTGGCTCTGGAGGAGGCAATGACTTTACTTCGTACACAGGTCTTATCATTAACTTAGGCAGAATCGTTTGTTTTCTTTCCTTCTCTTTCTTTTTCTATATTTCTTCTTCCTCTTCTATCCAGGCTCCTTCTGCAATAGTCTCCATGGCTAGCTCGTCCAGGAAGTGCCTGCCATACTTCATGTGCAGTTTTGCTACTCATTTTTCATTGGTAACAGGTCTCCGATGGGTAGCCAGACTTACAAGCGTTTCCCTTTATAAATGTGAAGCGCTGACGTGACGGAAAACATCCCCTGTTACCAAAACTTACACGACACAAATCATTATCTTAACTAATACGGAACGCGCGAACCTAAAAGAAACACTCGCTTATTTTATAATAAATTTAATTTAAAATTTTGATAGGGCTTTTGGAAACCCGGTAGAACTCAACCAAGGACTCAATTTGATCTACGATATGGTGGAGTAAAACGTGGTGGGACACACGTCCGTTCCGTTACTGCGTGTCATTCCTTTCCTTGTAAAAATCAATATTATTGTTGAGCTTGTGACCAAAATTCTGTGCTTTCATCTGTGGATATTCACCCAAAATTTCAAGCAAACTACCATTAAACCTGAGGGACAAGATGTCATTATCATAAATGTTGATCATGAGGCGACGATCCACTTTTATGATATTCAATCTTAACACTTCTTTTGGCTCTTGTTCAGGGCTTAGCTCAAGGATGAATCGAACGTGTCCGCAAGGGTGTCCACCAAATGTTCACCACTAAAATAATAACTTGAAGGAATTTTCAACTTGTAAATACTGAAAATTGGATTGCTAGCTGACTTAATATCACTTAAAAACCCAATTTTATTTATTTCTTCTTGTTATTGGGCATTCAGGATTTCGACCTGGAAAGTCTTTGCTTCATAGTGATGAATAGCCTGAGGTATTTTGTCCGTGTACCAACATAAAGCATTGTTGGAAAACACCTCCATGGAATTGTCGCTGGGTAATGTTAAGTAAAATTGATTAGTCCGAGGGTTCACTGGAAGTGAGAGGCGTGTGTCCGCCCAAAATGGAGTTGTTGTTGTTTGAGTGGTGACTGACACTGGACGCAAGATTCCCGTTGTTCCCGTTCGAGGATGTATTTCAGGAAAAGATTGGGAAGAAGGTAACAGATGCATCTGTTCAGTAAAATGTTCCACAATTGTTTGTCTCCTTGTTGCAAACTCAAATTGGCAATGGGCCCACCGATGACACTATACACCACAAAGATCTAGCAGAAACAGACTATTTGAGTTTTAAGCACACGATCTCCACACCACACCCAATATGTTGATTTTGTAGATCTTGCAGAGAAGAACTGGGTGAATGAGTCGTTGCTGCAGTGATCGTGATAGCTGAGGCTGTGTGGAAGGGAATGATGGTCACTTCTTTTTATAGTCGATGACTTGCGAAGCGTCGATCCAAGAATCAAAACTGGGTGGATATACTCTCCAACGAACTTTGACTTCTTTGACACGTCGTTTTCCTTCTTTACGGGTTCTGCGTTCGAGAATGCTTTCGGTGTCGTACACGTCGTCTTCTTTTTTGGAGACACGTTGTAACTCGGGCAAGTAAAATGCTCCTTTTAACACATCCCTGTTCATGTCTTCAAATATATAGACGGCAGGATGACGTCCATGCACTCGTCCAGAGACACGAAACAATTCGGTGGTCCAGTTGGGTAAGTAACCTTTGTTGGTTTTGCCAATGCGCACCCAATCTCCTACAGCCAACACTCCACTTTTCTTGGGGACAGTCACCGTCTGGAACCCACCAAATAGGCGCCCAGAAGCGCTCACTTCGTTATCGGGAATCACTTCTTGAGGGACACGTCCTGTGCTTCGACGGCAAGATTGGTTATACGCTTTAGCCAATTTCGGTAAAATGTCAATGTACTTGAGAGTGTGGCGATGCGCAAAATATTTACACGTGCGTTCTTTCAAAGTGTTTCGAAAACGTTATACGATCCTCCCTTTGGTTTCGGGGTTATTGGTGGGGAAAAAGTGAATGTCATGTTTTCTTAATTCTTTATGGAAAGATTAGTTTAGAAATACGGTGCCTTTGTGAGTTTTTAATCAAAGAGGGTGCCGATCGCTTTGTTTTAACATTAGTTGGAGGGCTCGCATTAATTCACTGTTCGATTTGGAAATCAATGGCACCATCCAGGCAAATTTGGAAAAGACGTCAATGACACAAAACAAATATTTTTAGCCACGATTGTTGGTAATGTCATCCTAAACGAGCAATAAATTAAAATACGATATTAAATAACATATTTCTCTGCTTTATAGCGTTGATACTAATTTTAATATCAAGACTAGTGTGATCTTTTCATCCACCATTAATGTTTCGGTTAATTGTAAATAAATCAGGCCCTATTTGAATTAGGAATCGATCTGATGAAGGGAAATTCTTGAAATAGTCGTGTAACTGATTTATCTTTCCCAGACATTATTTTTTTTCTTACAATATCTTGATATTGTGCTTGCTTGCCATCTGAAACTGTTATCATTAACTATTTTGCATTGCATAATCATGTCAAATTTTTTGTATGCATAATTAACGACCTTAACCTAGATCTGGCTTCTCGTATTTACGTTATGATTTGCTTGTCTTTAGTAGAATTGGTTGGCGATGGCTTTTCGATAAATAACGTTGACTATATAACAATAATGATTTGCTTAATTATAGTTTTAAGTGTCAGGTAGACTTCTTTTTCCAATTAAAAATTAAATAATTGAGAACATAACATAATCCGTGAACAACTCCACTTCGATATTAATTACTTTCAAACATGGATCTTGGCTTAGTCCACGTGCACTTAAACAATGCGGTTGGCGAAATTAATTGAATTTGGTGCAGACGTTTCTAACTTTTTTTAAAAATAAAAACAAACATGTCACAGTGCCTTATATTCTTAGGAATTGTAATGATCATAAGGACAATTTAATCTGGAATTTTTCATAACATATTTAACGTTCCGGCAATCCGCGTTTTTCTATACCTTTGGATTTGCGATAGATAATTTAGGGCTAGATGGGATTTACTTCTCAATGCTGTATGTTCCTTTTAAAACTCAGTTTGTAAATTAAGGAATTAATTTATTTCTTGATTGTACGACCCTCTGTGGTATTGCTTCCTTCTGTTACTTTGTTTAAGACAACAGAGTTATGCCAATAATATACATTTAGGTGCTGAGCGAACACACTGACAATAGAGACATGTAGGCACAGCAGGGTTAATGCTGTGTCAATTTGGCCTTTTACTTTAGACAATCTTTGATAATTCAAACGAATTGTGATTAATATACTTAGAAGAACTTCTTTACAATAACATGTACTGATTATAGGAAATTATGGATGTATATTCATGAAGAACATTATATTTAACTTCTTAACATTATGACACACTTAATATTTACTTGTGTTTCGTAATGTGTTTTTCTGTGAGCCTTAATTAATGAATAAAGTATATATATATATATATATATATATATATATATATATATATATATATATATATATATATATAGATAGATAGATATATATATATATATATATATATATATATATATATATATATATATATATATATATATATATATATATATATATATATATAATACAAAAGCCCATTAATGTAATGTTTATGACCCACTCAGCCTACTGCTACAGACCTTACAACTATAAAGAAAACGTTTCTCATCGTAAAGATTGTGTAAAGTTGGTTCTTTCCTCTCGGTTTCATTTTCAACGGAAGCATCCAGTCACTGAGACTAATTATTCTAACTACAATAATTGTACTGTCCTTAAAACAATTAGTGTTTCGCACAATGCTGTGTATTGTCAAAAGAATCAAGTTTTGCATTTGTTTACGTATTTATTATTGTAATTAAGCAAACACAATAATTCTGTTTCCCGTTGCACTCTCACTATCTACTTCAAACTTCCGTTCATGAGATCAATGAGTGAAATTTCAAAGTGGGACTAAATGTGTTGTAACTTTGATTCAGACTGCTGATAGCTGCAATGCTGAGTAAATATAGTGTGACATCCTTCGGCTTTCCGGTTAGCCGAAAATACAGTACACAATGAAGACTAAGGACTGATGATGACCCCGCTCCACACACACACACACACACACACACACACACACAAAAGTAACTTGTACACATGTTCTTATTGCTGTGAGTTATTACCTGCTTAAGTAATATTCTTAGAAAAGCGCTGAGGTTTTCTCTTTAAATACCTTAGCACACTAATGTATATTATGTGAGTACATTGTATTTTGATATCAAAATTGTGGTGGACCTTACAGAAATGGCCGAATCATTCAACGCATTGAATGTGGCAGCCCTTTACGGGAAAAAAACTGTGTGTGTGTGTGTGTGTGTGTGTGTGTGTGTGTGTGTGTGATGTAACAGCATGTCGGAACAGTAGTGGCTTTATCGTACCCATTAAAGGTAATTTTCCAAAACTGTAAATATGAAGCTTTTCAATCAAACGATTGTGAAGACACATTATTTCCAACTAAATATATTTGTAAAGTATTACAAGATGAAACGAAGTAACAAGTGTCAAGATTCATAATAAAAGAAATATTATAGTCAAGCGCCATATATAACTCGGCAAATAATGCTCCTTTGTCCACCAAAGATACAAAAACTACCAAAGAGCAGACCACAGAACTGTGCATGCGCATGCATGGAAAAAGAGTTAGAGATTTCACATTCCCTTTTTCACAACCACCCACCCATTGCTGTATTCATACAATGTTAGGACTTACAATATATGCATATTATTAGAATGATGCATAAGTTTCTTTGTTTTAATAAGTCGTATTATTCATACTGTATTCTCTACAAATATAAATATATTATAATGCTTTGCAGAGTGGTAATAGTAATGTGTCACTATGACCCCCAAACACACTGTATAACCTCAGTGAGAATCAGCAATACTTGGCTATAAAGACTAGAGAAAATGTTGTTTCACCATAGCCTCAGATATGACTTTATGGCAGCCTCAAAAGAATTTAATATTATGAGATCATAGTGTCATTGTTTCACCAAGCCAGCAGCAACGCATACCGATTCATACTCTACAGGCTAAAGCACAAATCTACTGACAGGAACACATACATTTTGACCAACACATACACTAATACACACAAAGGGCAGGCTATAAAATGAGGGGGTGAATTAGGAATATCTTCTAAATGAAAAGTAAATTGCATATAACTTCTATCCCATTTTATGGGAATTTAACATGGGAAATTTTAACATGAGTGGGACTATAGAGGGACAAAAAAAATATTGGGACTGTCTAGATACAGTAGGAATGGAGCAGGTACGGTGACGTAACGGTACTGACGATTAACAACAATGTAGCCAGGGCTGATCTCAATCAAACCAAAGAGCGGGGGAAAAAACCTAGAACTCTTGGCGGGAACGGGACTGACGGAACAGAGACAGAGATAACCGAGACCATATACATTATACAAACAACTATACAACTAACTAAAAAAAGTTTAGGCACAAAAGCAAATCTTTTTGAGACATATCTACAACAAACAACATACAAACAACTATACGACTAACAAAATATTTAGGCAAGAAAACAAATCTTTTAGAGGCATATCTACAGCTATACAATCGACTAAAAACACTTTTATGTAAGAAAGCTAATCTCTCGATATAGATTATATCACATTATCAAGGACATCCTTCAAGCTGCCCTCTCTTACATACGAAAGTTGACTGAAGCCTGGTAACTTTTCTACTTCCTTTTCTACCATTCCCTGGACCCGATACCTGGTTTATTTCAGGCTGGTCTACTTTGACTTGTCACAAAGTCTTTGGTAACTGGATACTTCCATTCATGTTGTAGTCTTTCCACCATATAAATGTCGTCCACCATCCAGTACCAACTGTCCTTTAACTTGTTAAACAACTCTATTGTTATCTTTTTTTATTCTGTGTAGAATGGCGCGAACGACGAACGCTTTGACTTTATATTTGGCAAGAAAGGACATGAAGGAAAACATCTCTTACACTCACTTCACATATTATAAACTATCCACACAGAAGAAGGAGAAAAAAACAATCCCATATTATACTATCAATATCCACAATATCTACCATTCACACAGGGGAAGAAAAAAAAACACTTAATATACTATCAAAAAAAAACAGAATATACTATCCACACATGAAAAAAGAAACAACAATCACAATTATACTATTAACACAGAAATGAGGAGCAAAAACAAACCAAAATATACTATCCACACACGAGAAGGAGAAAAAAAAACCTTAATATACTATCCACGAAACCAAAATATACTACTAACGCAGATGTGAGGAGCAATTGACGAGCAGTGAAAATTCGTATTCCAATAGAGTGAATTATCAAGATTATTACGGTCTATAGTAAAAAAAGATGATATTTTCTTGGTACAAGTGAATAAAATGTATATTTCATTAAATGTACTTTAACAATTGACGACGTAAAAAGTTCATTTCATATTGAATATCAATTATTTAAAACTCTTTTAATTTCAGGTCAGTATTATTAAATGCATCTAAAAGGTACCAATTCGTGTCACACAAAGTGCTTAAAATGAATTAGGTACTTTTAGTTACATTTAAATTTGAAATTTGCCAAGTTACAGATACGAAAACTTCACTATATGAGGTTTTCACCGGCGAGATTAAATATATCGTTTATTTACTTATTCATTTAGACAAAGCAAATTTTATTTTAATTTTATGCTCAGATGTATTGACTATAAATCTTATAAGATTGATAGCAGATTTCTTACTGTATCCCACGAGCAGCACAGTTGGAGGGGCTTGGGGGTTGGGTTGGCCGAACTTTGGGAGAGGGTGCAAAGATTCCCTCCCATAAGACCCAATTATATATCTGGGCCCTGGTTGATTTATTATTTACCCAAATCCTCGTTTGCAAGATCTAGCCGGTGTTTTGAACTCCATATCGGCTATACCCTTAAGTGGATTGGGGGAAGAGCTAAGACTAGAACTGGTGGGTCAGCTGACATTTGTTAAGCCTCCTCCCACACTTCTGCCAAAGCCCCGATTCTACAATCGGGTCATGTAAAAAAAACAATAGATTTATTTGTTGCCAAAAGCCAACCCGAACCTTGTATATAAGCCTGGTTGGCAAGACTCCTGTGGGGGTTTTTTCGTTTTGTTTTAGGGAGGCACCAGATAGATCCCCCCTCATTTAATACATTTACTTTTTATTTTGAATTTTGAATTTCCGGCAAAGTCCGGTGTACTAAGTCTTAGTTTTTTTGGAAAAAAAATACCAAAAAATTAAAAAACATTGTTTTTAATGGCTATTATATTGTATCGATCTTTGTCCTTTTCATATTTATTTATTTTGAGAACGACTGTGTTCGAAACAGGTCCGTACATTTATTAAATTTAAATTTTACATTGGTCGTCTCTATTTATTTATATTTAGGCTCGTAATTTTTTTTTCTAATCGTTTATTTGGCCCTTTAAACACGGCTCTCTGTGTAGTTCGTGAGTTACACAGAGAAAGAGAAAATGCAAGATTGCCTGGTTTTGAATAGTACTCACCAGCGCCTTTTACCTTGTTTTCTTTCAGGGCATGCGTAGTGGGAAAACATTTCAAAACTCCTATGCTACTCTATACTTATTGTATTAGTGTGTTGTCTGCATCATGTTTCTCTGAGTGGATTTTTCCCCCCGACTCTTTCACGGGCCAGTCCACTTCGCGTAGCGCCAAGTGATTTAGCCCTTTGACTTCCTCATCTCGTACTTTCCACTTAAGGTTCCCTGTCCCCCCCCCCCTTGTGCTCCTACCCTAGTTATGTGTTCCAATAATTATGAGTTGCCCTCATAGTTTCCAATATAAACTATGTGATGTTGTATACTAATTTCGTGCTAAAGTTTCCGTCTAAATATAGTATGTTTTTTGTTTGTATAATTGAGTTGTTCTTATTTTTAGTGTTATGTCAACTCTTTTCTTTCTATTCTTATCACATTCAACCATGACATATTTTTTGGGTGGAATGTGTGAATTTTTACACTGTGGACATTTGGGCGATACTCAGATCACATTCCGTCTCACTGCAACCTCTCCCGTCAACCACGCGTCATGCATTTATCTGAAGTAGAGGCTTTGTATTTTTAATGACCCTAAGTTGACCCAGTTTCCCCAGGCACTAATTGATGTTTATGTGTTCATGTTCGACTTTCTTTTTTTAATCTTATTTATTGTGCTATATGTAAGCCATTTGTGTGCTGTTTTTGTATCTATTTCCCATAGGTCTCTATTGTCCCTATATTTATTTAGTAATTCTTTTATTGATCTTAATTTTCGTGGGTCTTCTAGTAGTTTCGATAACCTATTGTTTTTATATGTCATTTCTCTGCTTCATTGAGAATCCGAAATAATATGTGTACAGAAGATGATAAAGTATTTCTGGCTCTGCTTTCATTTCCTTAAATCTGTTTAGAATGTTGATGTAATTTATAAGGACGGGGTTTGGGAAGGCCAGGCCTCCACTCTCTTTCTGTCATTATATAATGTGTCCTTGTTTATGTAGTGCGTTTTGAACCCCGATAAATATTTAATAATTTCATTATCTAAAATTTTTATATCTTCGATTGTTATGTCTATTGATTTTAAAATTTAGTTTAAGTGCACATTCATATAATTGTTTTGTTACTTGGACCCTTTCACTTACGCACAATGGAGTAAGTGCTCTGGTTTTGATATTTTCATTTATTTTTTCCCTGATTTTCTTGAGGTTCTGTTTTTCCACGCCCTTTCCAAAATAGATCCCTAGGGCCTTTACTCGGTCTTTAAATATTGGGATTGGTAATCCGCGTTGTTTACTTCTCCTGTTTCCTATTAGTAAGATTTCCGTTTTCTCAGGATTTATTTTCGACAATGATACTTTTCCAAATAATTCAAATTCCCGTAATAGTTTTACATATTAATTATGGTCTTGTACAAGGTTAGTGCAATCATCTGCATCTTGTATAATTTTAACCTCTTCACTGATATTTGGAACTTTGATCCCTTTTATTTCTTTATTGAGTCTTTTTTAATAATAAGAATTTATATCGCTATTATAGATAATAGCATAGATAGTAGACACCCATGTCTCACTGATCTCTTTATATAAATTTTTCATGTTCTCGCCCCATTTACCTCTACATACGAGTTCATGTCTCTGTACAGGATTTTAGTCCAGTTTTGGAAACTTTTTAGAGACTCGTCTAAGAGGGCTACCGAAACACACGCGCAATTTCATAGTCGAGTACGCGTAATTGTTTATAAATGGATAAAAATGTCTGGCATTGCGTTAACTTATGAGGGAATACGTAAGGAAATTTTGAAGGGGCACGTCCTAATTATTTACAGAAAAGACTTAATTGTGTTTTTTTGCGGAGCGTGAATTCTCAACCTTGTATGAAATAAGCGTGATGGCGGAGCGCTATGAGAGCGCGCACGTGCGTCCAGCCACTTGGAGTGGTAACGACCGACCTGGAAACGGTGAGCATAGAAGGACCACTGAGGTGGCACCCCAGAGACGAAGTGGTCAGAATGGTGGGAGGCCAGGGTCGGAAATCCCAGTCAAGGATATTTCCGTGGGTCGGGAAAGACTCAGGCTCTAGAGAAGGATACCTCGGGGAGGAAAAGTGAGCTAGTGTGTTACGGCTGCAACAGACCAGGTCATGTCGTTAAGGACTGTAGAAAGTATCGTCCGACCACGATAAATTTGGTAACTCCGAATAATGATAAGAATCGAGAAACAGTGCAGTTGACTACTACAGCGATAGCTACGGTTAACGGTGAGAAGGCGACAGTACTGTATAATACCGGCTGCAGTTATCCGGCCTTGGTAGATAGTAGGTATGTCAAACCTTGAGATTACACAGGTGAGGCGGTTGAAGTCCAGTTGCTAAACGGACGAAGGATTCGCTTCCGGTCGTTAGCATTAACCTTGATTCGCCGTAGGTAAAGGGACGAATTCAAGCAGCGTGTATGTCGGGACAGTCTCATGACGTAATATTAGGGTGTAGGTATGTATTGCCTCAACCTAACCTTATGACGTGTATCCCTGTACATGTCGGGTCTGTTTAGACGAGGGCTATGAAGCGAAGGTCAGAATCAAAGGCGCTAAGACCCATGCCTTCGCCTATAGACAATTTGCTACCTGGTGAGTTGGGGAAACTTCAAAAGGAAGATTTGTCCCTCAATAAGTTACGCAGGTACGCAAAAGATGGGTGAAGTTCGCGACGAAACTAAGGACGAAACGCGGTATTTTGTATCGGCTCGCCAAGAAAGGGACCGATACGTTCAAGCAAGTTTTGGTGCCCTTAGCGAAGCAAATAGAGAAGTGCTTAGGCTGGCATATGAGGGTCTTCTTGAAAACCACATGGTCGTGGCGAAGACCAGAGATAAGTTGGTGAAGGAGTTCTACTGGCCAGGTGTGGATGGGATGTTCGGAGGATGGTTTTTTTTGTCATTAGCGAGTGTTAGCGAGTGACACTTAAGACTTAACAGGATCACGGAATTCCAGATAGAGCTTTTACCTCACGCTGAGTCCATTTTTGCCGGAGTGACCAATGCGAAATATTTTTCGATCGTCCAAGGGATACTGGCAAATTCTAGTTCGAAGTGAAGACAGAGCAAGACTTGCCTTCGCAACTCCATATGGGACCTACGAGTGGGTAGTCATGTCATTCGGGGTCCAGAATGCGCCGAGCGTCTTCACCAGTATGATGCGTAATTTACTTGAACCATTAAGGGGGACTGGAGTTTCGAACTTCATGGACCATTTACTCTTACCGACAGCTTTATGGGACGAACATATCACTTTACTGAAAAACGTTTAAGAGCAACTTCGACAAACTGGACTGACAACACGACCATCTAAGTGCCATATAGGGTTTAGGAAACTAACCTACTTAGGTCATACCCTAAGCGAAGAAACGTTGGCCCCAGATAGTTCAAAGGTCGACAAACATATGGACGCAGTACGACCGACCACTAAGACGGAAGTTCGATCATTCTTGGGATTTGCAGGGTATTATCGACGATATGCTGCTAACTTCAGCGCTATTGCAAGCCCATGGACTGACTTGACTTGGAAAAAGCTCGGACGAAATTAGTATGGACAGACGCATGTGAACGAGCATTTTTCAGACGTTAAAGGACAGACTGACGTCAGACGCAATTAGTGAAATTGCCTGATGTGACACGAGATTTTGTCTTACGTACGGATGCTTGTGATAGAGGTTTAGGGGCAGTGTTATTGCAAGAGCATGACGGGTGTCACGGAATTGTATACGACTATGTTCAATATGTATATGTGGTCAAAAATCTAGTCTTGATTTCGTTACTGCGTACAGCCTTACCGAGGGTAGTTTATTATTTGTTCGGCTTTTTAGTTATTTCGGCATAATGAGCGAACACTCAGCTCATGCTGCATGTACGAAATTGCATGCAGTTTAAAGTACCTAGCTGCGCATATCTGTCACAGCTAGGGGTATATAAGGACGAAATTATAAGACAGAAATCACATTACGATCCAGTCTTGTCGGAAACGCTTCCATCCTAAACGGAGCAATCTATCAGCTAAAAGAGCTGACGTGGTGTGGTAACTGAAGTGGTGTGGTGCCATATTGTGCTGAAGTGTTGTGACGTAGTGTGGTGACGTGTTGTGCTGAAGTGGTGCAGTGTTGTGGTAACTGCGTGTGTGGAGACGTGTTGTGCTGAAGTGGTGCAGTGTTGTGGTAACTGCGTGTGTGGTGCCATGTTGTGGTGACTACGTGTGTGGGCTTGTCTATGCTGACCGTGTAATGCCCGTGTGTGGTGCCTGTGCATGGTGCTTACGTATGCTGCATATATCTCGTCATATAGACGACGTAATATTTATTTAAATATCTTCTTTGCAGTCTCGTTATATGAACGACACCTGCATAATTTCATTCTACACAAATCTCGTCCCATGAACGAGAACTTCAGAACTTAGGGTTCACAATTGCATATATCTCGTCATACGGACGACGTATTATTTATTTAATATCTTCTTTGCAGTCTCGTTATATGAACGACACCTGCATAATTCCATTCTACTCAAATATCGTCCCATGAACGAGAACTTCAGAATTTAGGGTTCACGATTGCATATATCTCGTCATATGGACGACGTATTATTTATTTAATATCTTCTTTGCAGTCTCGTTATATGAACGACACCTGCATAATTCCATTCTACTCAAATCTCGTCCCATGAACGAGAACTTCAGAATTTAGGGTTCACGATTGCATATGTCTCGTCATATGGACGACGTATTAATTATTTAATATCTTCATTCTAGTCTCGTCATATTGACGACGCATTCTTTGCATATTTGCATCTATCTCGTTATACTAGCCTTATATATATATATATATATATATATATATATATATATATATATATATATATATATATTCATATTTTGTAAATTCATTCTTATACTTCTTTTTTGTCATTACGTTACTGAAATTCATAGTTCCATGTTAGGAACATTTATATAAATAGATTTTTCTTATATTTTGTAAAATATTGGTGTCTGAGTTGATTTGTTAAAATTGCGTTTATAAAATAAACATCTTATTAACGCAGTTGTGTTCCGTGTCTTCACTAATCCAGTCCCGACTCGGTCTATCTTGTGACAAATGGTGTCAGAAGTGGGATTATAATTGGATTAGGCGAAGCACGGATTTTAAATTGCATAGGTCCTGATTGTGGTAAGTTTTGTTTTAAAGATATGTTTCAGATCAGAAGCTTCCTGACAAGACAAATCAGGCTGGGGAGTTAATACCTCACTCATATTCTGTTTTATATATACATATATACATATTGAATACATTGGGAGGAGTAATATACGGTTCGTTCAAGTAATCCCAAGAATTGTATGAGTTATATGATAGTGCATTTAGGATTGGTTATCTTAACAACAGCATTCACCATGTCGTCACTCAAAGATCTAGTGGAGTTGGGCAAACAGTTTGGGTATGGGGGGGGGAGATCCTTAGAAATTTTGTTCAGGAGGAGCAGGCTCGGGAAAGGGATCAAAGGGTAAAGGAAAGGGATATAGAGAAGGAAAAGGTCGAAATACAAATCGCCTTTGAAAGGGAAAAGATGGTATTAAAGGAAAAAAAGATAGAGTTAGAAAAACAGGCAGAAAGGGAAAAGATAGAGTTAGAAAAACAGGCAGAAAGGGAAAAGATGGTATTTAAGGAAAAAAGGATAGAGTTAGAAAAACAGGCAGAGAAGGAAAGGATAGGATGGGAAAGGGATGCAGAAAGGGAAAGAATAGAACAAGTACGAGAACTTGAGGAAAGAAAGTCAGAGGGGGAGAAACTAGCAAAGTTAGAAGCTATTGAGTTAGAAGACAGGAATATGGAAAAGGAACACAAAAGGATATTTGAATTATTAGAGGCTAAGAAGGATGGGCAACACGATTCTAAGTTAAAAGGCCCTAAATTACCCCCTTTTGATGATGACAAGGATAATTTAGATAGTTATCTGCATAGGTTCGAGCGATATGCCACCATCCAGAAATGGCAAAGGGAAAATTGGGCGCTCCATCTCAGCGCATTGCTTAAAGGTAAAGCGCTAGATGTGTATTCGCGTCTACCCGTAAATGACGCACTGAACTACGACACATTAAAAGAGGCACTCCTTAAAATATATGAGCTGACGAAACAAGGGTTCCGTAAAATGTTTAAATCAAGTAAGCCCGAAAAAGGTGAGACATTCGCCCAGTTTATATGTAGGACCGGAAATTATTTCCAACGGTGGATTGAATGTGGCAAGGTACAAAAAACATTCGAGGGTCTTACCGATTTTTTACTTAGGGACCAGTTGTTAGACATTTGTGGTAGGGAATTGTATTTATTCCTGAGGGAAAAGTCTTTAAGTAATGTATCCGATATGGCTACCCAAGCAGACTATTTTGCCGAAGCCCGAGGAGGAACCCAGAGTGTAATTTTAAGGGATAACAAGGGAGGTTATCAAGATCAGAGACTCAGAGAACCCGAGAAACTTGGAACCTATAAAGGTGGAAATGTTCAATCTGGGAAGGGTTCCTATCGTAGTGATAAACAATGTTTCACTTGTAAGGAATTCGGCCACATCACCCCCGATTGTCGGAAGAGGAAGAGTTTCGTCCCGAAAGTTGCGGTTGCTATCGAAAGCAGAGCGTGGTCAGTAGGCGGCAAGCGCGATGGTCTTTCTCGCGAAGGGTCTGAATCTAATAACGCGAGTAAGGTCTACAATTCCAGATCGCGTGTGCAGGTCGGTCATGACGTTATCCAGTCCATCGGCACGTGCTTTTTCCCAGAGGCGAGGGTGCCGACTGCTACAGGTACCGCCAACGGACAAACAGTCACTGTCTTACGCGACACCGGGTGCACGGGTGTTGTGGTAAAGCGAAGTCTCGTTAGGGAAGACCAAATGCTTGGTTGGAAATCCCATTGTATGTTGTTAAATAGAACAATCGATCACGTCCCCGTTGCCAGAATAGAAATAGAGACGCCCTTTCTGAATGGGACTGTGGAAGCACTGTGCATGGAAAACCCTATATATGATTTAACCATAGGAAATGTCGAGGGATCCAGACTCCCAACCCTCTCTGATTTCCGGTTTCCCATCGTGCAAGCCGTCGAAACTAGAGCGCAGGCGGATAAAACGCCGCTACTAAGATTGAAAGTTCCGGAAGCCGTAACAGATATCTCACGTGATGAGTTTACACGTGAGCAAAGTCAGGACGAGTCTTTATGCGCACTCGCAGAGAGAATCTTGTCGGGTACCGCGAAATGTTGTAAGGGCGGTGGGAGCTCTAAATTCGTACGTACCAAGGGTTTAATGTACAGAGAATTTGGCACGCGAGAGGGGGGAAAGTATCTTCAATTAGTTGTCCCTCAGAAATTCAGGTCACATGTATTGAGAGTAGCGCATGAGTCTAGTATGGCAGGTCATTTAGGCATGAGAAAAACAACAGACAGAGTTTTAAGAGAGTTTTATTGGCCTGGAGTAAACGGTGACGTAGCACGATTTTGTCAGTCGTGCGACGTTTGCCAAAAGACTGTGTCAAAGGGAAGAAATACCAGAGTACCTTTAGGCAAAATGCCTCTTATAGATACCCCATTTAAAAGGGTAGCCGTTGATATTGTGGGACCCATATTTCCTATTACAGATAGGAAAAACCGATATATCCTCACTCTAGTGGATTATGCTACTAGATACCCAGAAGCGATAGCATTACCATCAATTGAAACTGAACGCGTGGCTGAGGTACTTGTCGACATGTTCAGTAGGGTAGGGGTACCTGAGGAAATCCTCACAGATTGCGGAGCCCAGTTTACCTCTGAACTAATGTCAGAAATTAGTAGGTTGTTGTCAATTAAACAGTTGCGCACTACACCGTATCACCCCATGTGTAATGGATTGGTAGAGAGATTTAACGGCACATTAAAACAAATGCTCCGTCGAATGTGCGCGGAGAAACCGCGAGATTGGGACAGATATTTAAACGCGATTTTGTTCGCGTATCGCGAGGTACCGCACGAGAGTTTGGGTTTCTCGCCGTTTGAATTGCTATACGGTAGGGCAATTCGGGGTCCTATGCGGATTCTGCGCGAACTATGGTCAGGTGATGTCGCAGACGGAGAGGTTAAAACCACCTACCAGTACGTCGTAGACTTGCGCGAGAGATTGGAAAGCACGTGTCGGATGGCACATGACGAGCTTGTGAAATCTGGTCGCAAGTACGCGAAATATTACAACCGGGGAACGCGAAGTAGGAAATTCGACGTGGGTGATCGTGTGTTGGTGCTACTCTCTACTAGTAGAAACAAATTATTGGTCCAATGGAAAGGGCCGTATGAGGTTAAACAGGTCATGGGTGAAATGGATTACCGAATTGACATTGGAGGTAGGATGAGAATATTTCATGCCAATATGTTAAAGAGTTATGTGGAGAGACCTAGTCAAATTACTGAAAAGGGTGTTTTGAACGTTGTGTGCATTGCGGTCGTAGAAGACGAATCAAGCGACGAACCGCAATTGGATTTTAACACAGACAGTCCTCTTGAGTACCCTATGGTTGTAGGGAAAGAGGGAATAGATATGGTCACCGTATGTCCGGATTTACCTAACTGTAAGCGTCGCCAGATAGTAGAAATTTTGAATAAATACCCCGACGTATTTACAGATAGACCAGGAAATACCGGATTAATAACGCACGAGATAAGTTTGAACACCATGGAGCCAATCAGAATTAAGGGATATCCGATACCCTTTAATACACGGGATAAAATCGATGAGGAAGTGGGTAAAATGTTAGACCTGGGAGTAATTGAACCCTCAAACTCCCCTTATTCTTCCCCCGTGGTATTGATTAGTAAAAAAGACGGAACAACTAGATTCTGTATAGATTTTCGACAACTAAATAAAGTCACTGTGTTTGATGCTGAACCGATGCCAGACATGGAGGGCTTGTTTTCGAAATTAGCAGGGCACCAGTACATTTCTAAAATAGATTTAACAAAAGGATATTGGCAGGTGCCCATCGCTGAAAAATCCCGTGTATTAACTGCATTCGCGACCCCTAAAGGTCTTTACCAGTTTAAGGTGATGCCTTTTGGTCTAGTAAATGCCGGTGCGTCGTGCGTGCGTCTTATGCGGAAATTGTTAAAAGGCATGAATAACGTAGATAGTTTTGTCGATGATATTCTTGTGTATACACATACCTGGGAAGAACATGTTAGGATATTAGTTGTTCTGTTCGAAAGGCTCCGTAAGGCAAATCTCACCGCGAGACCCTCCAAGTGTAGTATAGCGTATTCTAACTTGGAATGCTTGGGACATTTAGTAAGTGGGTCAGGGCAGTTAAAACCTCACCCCGACAAAGTTGGGGCTATCAAAGATGCTCCTAGACCCGAAACCAAGAAACAAATACGATCGTTTCTTGGGTTGATAGGTTTTTATAGGAAATTTGTTCCGAATTTCGCCGCCATAGCTAGTCCATTGACGGATTTAACTAGGAAGGGGCAGACAAATAAGATTTCTTGGGGTTCTTGCCAAGAAAGAGCTTTTAACGCTCTTAAGGAAAATTTGATCAGTGCACCAATCTTAAAGTTGCCGGAATTAAATAAGTCGTTCATTTTGAGGTCTGATGCGTCAGAGACCGGGTTAGGTGCAGTTTTGCTACAAGAGCAAGAGGGGGTAAAATTACCCATAGCCTATGCTAGTAGAAAATTGCTGCCTAGGGAGCAAAATTACTCTGTGATCGAAAAGGAGTGCTTGGCACTGGTGTGGGGTATAGTTAAATTCCACACGTACCTTTTCGGAAGGGAATTCGTACTTGAAACGGACCATCAGCCTCTCATATATTTGAACAAGGCAAAAGTTGCCAACGCAAGATTGATGCGTTGGGCACTGACTCTACAGCCATATCGTTTTCGGATTGAAGCGATTAGAGGGTCGGAAAATGTAGGGGCTGATTACTTAAGCAGACTGTGATTTGCAAGGTTTTTTTTTTAATTCCTTCATTGTATCATGATATTACTGTAATGTAAATAACGTCTCATTTCGTATTTTTGTGTGTGCCAATTCCGTGTTTTCTAAAAGTGTTTCCACTTTTTTTTGAAGGGGGGAGGTATGTCACGGAATTGTATACGACTATGTTCAATATGTATATGTGGTCAAAAATCTAGTCTTGATTTCGTTACTGCGTACAGCCTTACCGAGGGTAGTTTATTATTTGTTCGGCTTTTTAGTTATTTCGGCATAATGAGCGAACACTCAGCTCATGCTGCATGTACGAAATTGCATGCAGTTTAAAGTACCTAGCTGCGCATATCTGTCACAGCTAGGGGTATATAAGGACGAAATTATAAGACAGAAATCACATTACGATCCAGTCTTGTCGGAAACGCTTCCATCCTAAACGGAGCAATCTATCAGCTAAAAGAGCTGACGTGGTGTGGTAACTGAAGTGGTGTGGTGCCATATTGTGCTGAAGTGTTGTGACGTAGAGTGGTGACGTGTTGTGCTGAAGTGGTGCAGTGTTGTGGTAACTGCGTGTGTGGAGACGTGTTGTGCTGAAGTGGTGCAGTGTTGTGGTAACTGCGTGTGTGGTGCCATGTTGTGGTGACTACGTGTGTGGGCTTGTCTATGCTGACCGTGTAATGCCCGTGTGTGGTGCCTGTGCATGGTGCTTACGTATGCTGCATATATCTCGTCATATAGACGACGTAATATTTATTTAAATATCTTCTTTGCAGTCTCGTTATATGAACGACACCTGCATAATTTCATTCTACACAAATCTCGTCCCATGAACGAGAACTTCAGAACTTAGGGTTCACAATTGCATATATCTCGTCATATAGACGACGTATTATTTATTTAATATCTTCTTTGCAGTCTCGTTATATGAACGACACCTGCATAATTCCATTCTACTCAAATCTCGTCCCATGAACGAGAACTTCAGAATTTAGGGTTCACGATTGCATATGTCTCGTCATATGGACGACGTATTAATTATTTAATATCTTCATTCTAGTCTCGTCATATTGACGACGCATTCTTTGCATATTTGCATCTATCTCGTTATACAAGCTTATATATATATATATATATATATATATATATATATATATATATATATATATATATATATTCATAGTTTGTAAATTCATTCTTATACTTCTTTTTTGTCATTACGTTACTGAAATTCATAGTTCCATGTTAGGAACATTTATATAAATAGATTTTTCTTATATTTTGTAAAATATTGGTGTCTGAGTTGATTTGTTAAAATTGCGTTTATAAAAAAAACATCTTATTAACGCAGTTGTGTTCCGTGTCTTCACTAATCCAGTCCCGACTCGGTCTATCTTGTGACAACGGGTGCTAATTCAAAGTTGAGTACAGTAGCAGGAAATTATCAACTACAGAACGTAATTATTCGGTCTCTGAGATTGAATGATTGGCTATTATCTTTGAGATATCTAAATTCCAACGCTACCTGTATGGCCGAAAACTTATTTTGGAAACAGACCACCAACCAGTCGCCTATTTGGCTCAAGCTAAGTTGACAAATGGACGAATAATGAGATGGTCACTATTTCTGCAACAATACCAAATGCATGTACGGTATATTAAAGGCAGCGAGAATGTAGGGGTTGACTGTTTAAGTAGAATAGGGACGTCTGGGGTGAAGGGGTCACCTGAGGACGTGTAACTGAACAAGATTAGATCTCCAAAAATTTGGAGAGTAAAATACCGATTTTATTCTTCAAGGGGAGGCCTATGTAAAGGGACAAGTTTCTGGCGATCTATCAACAATACGTTAGTTGAGACCAGAGAACCATTAATTATATTTACGGAGACACGCGCGTATGATATCGCCATACTGCCGCTTACGGTATTGTTCCTTTATAGTGTGACTGTTTGTCTAATTAGAGTCGTTGTTAATCCAGCAGCCAGACTGATTGTTAGGGACATGGTAGACTTCATTTTCATGGGAAAGTTGTCAAAATTGAGAAACCGCAGAAATTCTGCTACTTAATACTGCCAGGTCAGGCTGACCCGACTTCAGCGACTCTGAAAGAAAGGGCAGCAAAACTATTTGATAGTGATTGGTCACGTTAAATAAGGGATGTGTTTTCACACAAGATTAATGGGATTTAATATCACCCTTATTGAAATTGAAGTTTTTACTGTGAGAGGACAAGAGATAAAGTTCACTACCGGCTCCGAGCGGAATTTGAAAGAGATTTATTCGTAAAATGGTGTGGTCCAGGCAAGCCGCTACTACTGGCTGGGTGACGAAACCACAAAGAGAGAAAATAGCTTTTTAGACGTATTGATGTTACGTAACCTGAGACGTATGCTGAGAAAAAGAAAGAGAGGGAAGTGCAGTGAGACGTATATACATGTGAGGAAATTTTTCCCAGTGCTAAAATTATAACGTGTTCAGATTGTATCCCGAGACGGATGTCCCGAGAGCAAGTATCATCTTTGAGATCTAAAGTTCTGAACAGCAATAGAGGAAGCGGAAAGCTGAGGACTAGCAGATTATGAAATCGTACATTGCGTTGACTTCGATTGTTTAACTCGATCCTATGATGAACTAAAGCTATCAGTCACAAATCGGCTAGTTCATTTAAATCTATTTGAGTTTTATTGTAATTCGGTGGAAGTTGCATTTCTTAAAGCAGAGTATATTCTTAATTAAAGGAATTTTCACAATTGTTTATGTAATTGATTAAATTCTTTATCTCTACGGGGGCTCGTGTTTGTTTGTTCATTATATCTGCTCAGATAACTAGTGTCTATTTCCATCTATAAGTTTCACCACTTATCTTTACTCGAACCTTGGTAATTATATCAAGGGCTTTCATCTCTTAGATAACGAGTAACAAAAAGGGGTGGGTTATATTATTTCGTATTATATTTATGCAACCCCGTGACAGTGGCTAACAAAGATATATAAATCATCACCCCCGCGCCATGATACCTCCCTATCTCATTTCCCTTATTTTGCTGAGAGCCCATCTCTACCTGGTGATTTTTTTCCTTCTTAATTTCCTATTATTCTTATAATGTTTTCTTGCGTGACGAAATCTTCACATATGTTTTTTATGTTCTGTGGATACCGTCTCGCATTGTATCTCTTGTAAATATTCGTCAATTTGTTACTTATTTCTTGTGATGTATAGAGTTCTCCGTAATAGTCTTGTATGTGTTTTAGTATTCTATTTTGTCTTTTGTTATTCTCTCCCCTTTAATATTGAGCGATTCTAAAGATTTTTTCTTCTCCCAATCTTCTTAGTTCTTTCCTTTTATATAGACCCTCTGCATTTTTGTATAGTTTTGTAAATTCTCCCGCTTTAATCTCCCTCCCTTTATGTTCTTCCTTTTTCTTTTTATTAAGCTTTTCCTGTGGTGTTTATTTTTTGTATTCTGTATTTACATGTTTTCATTAAATTTTCTATTGCTTCTTTCTCTAATTTTATTTTCCCTATCCTTAATTTTGTATAGTATGTTGCTCTATATTTTAATCTCCCTTTTAAAGTGTCCAATTCTTTTATTATGTACAAATTCCCTTTATTTGTACAAATTTCCTTAATTTCCTGACAAAAGTCTATGTTATCTAAGATCTTCTTGTTTATTTTCCATTGTCCCCTGTTCCATTTTATCCTATTTATTTTCCTTATTTCTACGTTAATTAATTTATAGTCCGAAAGTTTGTAATTTATATTTACTGCTTTTATATATTTATTTGTTCCCGAGAGTGTCCCCCAAATAGTATTTATCCTACTCCCCTTCTTATCTTTGTAATCGAATGTGTATTCATGCAGTCTCCTGTATGTCAATCAGTTTCTATGACTATGTCGTCAGTATGTGTTCATTTTGTCTTTAAACCTTATGTCATCTGTTGTTAGTTGTCCTGTTCTGTCTATGTTATCACCTACACAGTTTAAATCCCTCCTAGTTTCAAATTTCCCATAGTGTATTTTTCTAAATATTTGGCCAGTTTGAAAATAAATTAATGTATTGTGCTTATTGCTTGGAATGTACACATTGATAAAGTTTAGCCCACCCATTACAATGTGTATGAATCTCCCCTTCAAATGGTTTTCCTCCTCTATTCTTTCCCATTTAACCACTCTTGTATTTTTAATAAAACCGGCCACCCCACCCTCTCTTATATTTTTCCCTATAAAGTCCTTAGTGATTATCAAACTGTCCATACCTCTTTCCCTCTCAGTTTTCAGTCCATTATGTGTCTCCTGTATAAATAACATGTAATAGGTTTCTAATGTTTTCAATTTTTCTAATTTGTCCCTATTTATCCCATGTACGTTTATAGACAGTAAAGATTTTGTCCTCCATTTTTTGTCTATCCCAGGTTGTCGTATTATTTTTTTCAGATTATGGTTGTTTTTTATTTTTGCATTGTCTAACTTTGTGTGTGTGTGTGTGTGATCCATTTGTGTTCATATATTTTTTTCTGGGGAAATGCAAGTCATCCCATATCGTATCATTGCTAGTTCGCGACTGGTAAAAATCGCTTGTTCGACGAGTATAGTGTGTCTATGTTCGTATTGTTTCCCGTTACTCTTGTCTCTTCAGATGCGCTATCATTGTCTGTTCTCTCCGTTTTCCTTAGACTGTTCATTCTCTTCCCTTCTTGACGTTTGTTCTCCCTTTTTTTTTTCTTGGCTTGTTCTATGTCTATTTCTTCTTCTTCTACCATATGTATCGCAATGTTTTCTTTAGTGTCCTTAATATTTTCTGTTAATGAGGTTGATATATTACTAACCTTCTTTTTAAAGATTCCTTTTCATTGGTGCCATTGGTGTGGGTGTTGTGATGGGTATCATTCCTAGTAGATCCACATGTTTTTCTCTTCTTCTGTCTCCTTTCCCTTTTCACTCAGTACTTCAAATATGTTGTGTTTTTTTTGTTGTAGTAATGAGCTCTTTTCCTGGGGTCTTAAACATTGTGTTGCTAGGTCTTAGAATATCCCTCCACTTATCAGCACTTGATTGGTTCTGTGTTATTTCCTCCTGTCTTATTTCCTACGCTGTTGTTGGTGGGCTTTGTGGATTTTTTGTGGAGAATTTATTACTTGTGCCGCAACGGCACCTGCATAAGTCTTGGGGCTGTCGTTCGGTTTGGGTGTTCCATCTTTGCAATCCCATAGGCCGTGACCGGTTGCCCGCATCTGGGGCACTTTCGATCGTCCTCGCACCCCCTGTACCAGCCTTTGAGTTTAAAGCCCAGTACGTAAAAGAACATGGGGATTTTCTTAGTCTCTTGTCTGGTTATTGTTTGTATTCTGCCTCCAGTCTGAGTGGGGGCAAAACCCCAAATGGTTGCCATCTTATGATAGTTTACATTGGCTCTCAACTTTTGTTGGGCTTTGCTAACTAATTCGCACGTGTCTATCTCAAGCGGGAGTCTGTTCACATGCACTTCGACGGTCTTTCGGCCCACCTCTCTCTCGAATGGTGGGACCTCCCTTACTATAGCCTTTGCTCTTTTTACCTCCAGCATCTTTACGGCTATAAAAGGTGTTTATAGGTATTTTGGATGCAACATATATTTGTTTAGATCCGCATTCTGGAGGGCCTCAATATTTCAAATGTAGTATTTCATCGCCTGTAGTGTCGCTAAGATTTCCGCCTGGCGTGGCACTCTGCTGTTCTCCAGTAATTGACATCTATCAGGATGGAAGACCAGCAAGACATTATGCTGGATTGTAGTCCTAAAGTATTTGTTCAGCTTTGACTTCAGTGCTTTTGGCGGCACATCTACCCCTCCGGTGGCCGCATTAAATTCTGAGTTTATATCCAGCAAATGCTCGATGTTCATCCCGTCTGTAATGTCAATGTCGGTCATGGGTCTCACACTACTACACATATGGTCATTGTTATGTTTTGCATTTTTCTTTAAAACAAACCGGTCAATGTATGTGTTTGACTGCAAGATTCTATATATTTATACTTTAACTTTTAAATTGGACAGATATAGCATAGTTGGTGAACAACCTGTACTTTGTACACCAAAAAGACTGATCTTTCTTTATCTGCTCAACTTTCTCAACTCAATGCAACCTGTAAAGAAAGGTGAACAAATCAAAACAACACTTACTTTGCTTTTAAACAACAGTTATTAGAATTGTTTTGAAATTCACACAAGTCGAAAGCCATAAATTGTGACATGATGGTCCAGATAAGGTATCGTGGTGCAAACAAAAATTATGTTTGCGCATGTCGCTGAGTTTACTGCGTTAACTGTTTCATGTGCATTTAAATATATCCGCAAACCGTGATGTGTAACTGAATTGCAGTTGTATTAATAATAATAATAATAATAATAATAATAATAATAATAATGTTTCTGCGCTAACTATGGAATATCTCACACCTAAAATAGCTCGACATTGACTAGAAATAATTATGAAATATCTCCCCGTCAGTGATTCTATCAAATAGCAACTATAGCAGCTTCAAGAAGTTCAGGTGGAATTTTCAGAAGATACAGAGCAGTTATCTAAATTAAATGTCGAACCAACCTTAACAAATTGTTACGGCAACTGAGGCAACAAAAAGATCTTGAAACATTACCAGAGGATATTGCTGGTCATCTTCAACCCATTCCACCACATCATTAACCTCTTTAACCACAGCCTGGAGCTCAACCACCGCCACCACCAAAGTTAGAACATGATAGATATGTGACCCAGGACTTGTGTTGTATACCTATGGGCGTGTTCGTTATGAGTGAGTGAGCGAGTGAGTGAGTGATCGCGATGCATGATTCCCGGGTTTCACGAGTATTAACATCGACTCCCCGCCACACTAATAAGATCTTCTGGCATTCTTACTCTGGTTCGTGGACGGACAACATCTAAGCAGAATTATTAGTGAATAGTTATAGCACTTGTCTTTCACTAGCGTGAAAGACAAGAGATTGAATATAATTAGAAAAAATTATACTCTTCGAGTCTGGTAAGGTATTATTTGTATTGTTTGTGATAAAATTATAAATGTTAGCGCGTGGGTTGTATATTGTGTATTGTATTGATGTCGGTTATATACTGTATTGCATTTGTCTTGTATATTAGTATATGCTTTGTATTGTTTTAGGTTTACCTCGTATTATTTCATCTGTGATAAATCCCATAACTAACAAGCGAGTGTTGTCATTTCATCCCGAAATAAGACCAGGCTCACATTTGGCGCCCACCGTGGGACAGTTCACATTCAGGGGGAAAGAAAAGATCGTATTAACGGGTAAACCAGACCGAAGGACCGCTACTGAGGGATCTCTAAAAGGAGTCCAATTGGAAAGTTCCAGCATGGGGAAGGATACTAACACGCGCTTCCAAGTGATTTAGTGTTCATTTCCGGGCTCGAAAAGGAGTCCAATTGGAAAGTTCCAGCATGGCTTCCAAGTGATGTAGTGTTCTGTTCCGGACAAGAACAAGAAAATTGTGCACATAAGGTGGAGATACCGGGGACATACTTTCTTCATATATACAATATATAGGACACATAGTGATGTTTGTTCTGTGTTCCGTGTTAATTGTTAAGTTAGTATGACAGGAAGGACTCTTGGATTTCGAAATGTTGTAAGTTTATTTTAAATATATTTTTGTTCACTTATTCAATATCGTTGACATATTGGCTATAACACGCCAAAGCATAATCGTTAGCAAATGCAAAGACTTGTTTGTTACTGAAATACCCAAATAGAATTTTGCGTTGATTCAATGGACATTCCTATGACATTATAGCAATTGTCTTTGATATGCGTATGTGTACTTTCTGTCTGCTTTATTGAACTGTTGTTAAATTGTCCAGACAGTTCTCTGACCTCCCTAACTAATACATCATTATATGTTTATTATATGTGCAAGCTTGCGTGCATGATTGTCTGGCGTGCCAGACAGTTTCTAGGGAGTTATTTTTTTTTTAGCATATTTCAATACATAAAGTAAAATTGGTAGGGACGTTGATATCCACCTTGAGGAAACGCATACCGTTATTGGTTTTCTTATCGTTGGTAAATTAGATTGATTTTTGTTTATTTATTTATCCTGAATCGTGGTTAAATAGCCAATCGCGGTTGTGCGATTTGTTTGTCGCGATCAATATACGCGCGATTTTTTGTTTTAGATCTCTCTCCAAGATGGCTACAGGTAAGAACCCCAGGACGGATATGGAAATGATAAAGGCATAAAAGGCCAGTGGGTATGTAGTAACCCCAGCCAAATCGTATATAACCCCACCTACCCCTGTGTCGCAGAGCACTCCAATCGCAGGGATTGGGAGAGGCTCGCCCAGGCAGCTTAGTATATCCAGTATGGATAATAAGCATAAGGTCCAAATGGGTGCCTCAGCAATATTTGGTGGTTATCAAGGTATTTCAACCGCAGCCACTGCTACACCCACCCCACCCACTTCCGCCGTAGTACCGAAGATCCCTTTCTTTTCAGGGGACGAACCCACGCAGAAAGGTGACGTCACATACTATGAGTGGAGATTCGAGGTGAAATGCCTTATTTTTGAATATCCCCAACAGTCATGATCCAGGCTATCAGATGGTCTCTGCGGGGCAGGGCGAGACATACCGTCATAGCATTAGGCGAGAAAGCATCCATTGAAGCCATATTGAAGCGCCTAGATACTGCTTTTGGGGATATGTCGACTCAGGGCATGATTATGCAAGAGTTTTTCAACTCGTTCCAGAGAGAAGAGGAATCGGTGACTACCTTCGGTTGCAGGCTGGAAACACTTCTCCAGACTGCGATCGAAGCGGGCCACGTCAGAGAAGAGGAAAAGGATGGCCTCCTCAGACAGAAGTTTTGGTCTTCATTGAGGAGTGAACTACTTAAGAGCCACACTCGCCATAAGTTCGACTCCATCACTAACTATGACGAGTTACTGCGAGAAATTAGGATGGTCGACAAGCAGCTGAACTTGCCGAAGGACGCCGGACCAATCCCCCCTAGGAAAGTGCACCACCATCCCATGGTAGAAAGCGGCCACGAGAGATGCAAGGTAGAGAGAGATTTCGACTTAGGGATCCAACAAACAGAGGAGAGATTAGGATCTCGAATCGACGCTCTTGCTGAACAGCTGCATGAACAGTCGATACTCCTCAGAGAACTGACTGGAATTAACAAAGTTCAAGATAACAGCAAAAGACAGGGCCAAAATGATGACCACAACAACCGATGCCATTACATCAATAGAGGCCACGACAACCACCGGGAAAATCGGGGAAACGGTAACCGAGGTAACGGCAACCGCGGGCGTGACAATAGTAGAGGAGTGCAGCAGTTAAAAAGAGTAACCGCCTCTGTAGATGTCCATACGGGGGTCGGTAATCATCCTAAGGGTCAGAATACGCTATTTCAGCGCTTGGTTGGTTCTTCCAACCCTAGTATTGTTTATTTTAACAATGTTCCAGTTACTGCCCTTATTGACAGTGGGTCCATGGTGACTGCCGTATCAAATAGTTTTTATTTGTCGCTTAGTGATAAGCCAGTGCTTCACTCTCTTGAATCGCTGGGTCTCAAAGTGACTATTGCAGTCGGCTCTTTTCTGAGTTATCTGGGATACATAGAGTACCCGATATTAATGCCGTTTTTTCTGATTTTGAACTCAGTGTCCCAATTTTAGTTGTACCGGATACAGAGTCCAACCATACCTGTCCTGTCGTTATTGGAACAAATGTCATTCGTTTATGTAGGGATTACATGATCGATAACCCTCCTACAGATAGAATTCCAGAAACATGGAAAATTGCTATTGATAGCATTGAGTGCAAGTCATTTACAGTTAGATCTACTAATAAGCATACTGTCAACGTTGCGCCGTATGAAACCATCACTATCGACGGCATTGCCCGCAATGTTGATGCTCATATAGCATAAGCAGTTACAGAAAACTTGGGAAACTCTAAACAGTCTACGGTCTGCCCAAGGGTGATCAGGGTTGATAAATAGGGGGCATATTCCAGGGTTCAAGTTAAACTTTGCAATATGTCCGCCAAATGTGTGACGATAAGACCCAAATCTGATATATGCCAGATAAGTGAAGTCAAAGTGGTTGCCAACATAGCTTCTGATTTTACTCACAGCATGTCCGAAGACTGTGTACATTCTCCTCTGGAAGATCTCAAGGTTAAGATCGATGTCGAAAATTTGACCCCGGTGCAACTGGATAGACTCAGACAAGTATTGGGCAAATGGGACTGCATATTTTCAAGGGGGCCCACAGACTTGGGAAAGACTGGTCTCATCAAACACAAGATAGTGCTTGATGACGATAATCCTTTCAAACAGCCATACAGGAGAATACCCCCTGAGATGTATGAGGAGGTACGGTACGTCAGCATATTAAGGAAATGTTAGATGCTGGTGCAATCAGGGAATCGGATAGTCCGTACTCCTCTAATGTTGTGTTGGTCCGGAAACGTGATAACAGCTTACGTTTCTGTATAGACTACAGGACCCTCAATGCAAAGACTCGGAAGGATGCTTACATGCTTCCACGGTTTGATGATACGGTCGATGTATTACAAGGGGCCAAGTTCTTATCCAAGCTGGACCTAAGGTCAGGCTATTGGCAAGTTGAGATGGAGGAAGAACATAAGCAATATACAGCCTTCTCGGTGGGTTCGCTCGGCTTTTATGAAGCGAACCGTATGAGTTTTGGTCTGTGCAACGCTGGGGCTACTTTTCAGAGTCTTATGGAGAAATGCATGGGAGAAATGCACCTCAAAGAGTGTCTCATTTTCATAGATGATATTCTCATTTTCTCCAGGACGTTCGACGAGCACATGGAACGTTTAGAGGCAGCATTCGCACGCTTACGTCAGCACGGTCTTAATTTGAAACCGTCTAAATGTGAATTGTTCATGTCCTCAGTCGTGTATCTGGGTCACGTTATATCTGAGGGAGGTATACAGACTGACCCAGGAAAAACCGCTGCGATTAGGAATTGGCAAAAACCTAAAAACATTAAGGAGCTACGTCAATCTTTAGGGTTCGCAGGGTACTATCGTCGCTTTGTCGAGAGATTCTCGCACATAGCACAGCCATTAAATGCTCTATTAGAAGGCCATGGCACGACCAAAGCGTCTCGAAAGAATAAATCCAAAGACAAACCAACAGCTCATTGGACTTGGGGCACCGCCCAAGAAACCGCCTTTGCAACTCTTATAGATAAGTTGACCACTACCCCCATCTTGGCATTCGCCGACTATACTAAACCATTCATCGTGCATACGGATGCAAGTGGCTCTGGTTTAGGCGCGGTCCAATATCAAGAGCAAGATCATGTGAAAAGAGTCATTGCCTACGCGAGTCGTGGATTGAGACCCAGTGAAGGACGCTATCCGGCTCACAAGCTCGAATTTTTGGCGTTGAAATGGGCTGTGACAGATAAATTCCATGACTATCTCTTAGGTTCATCCTTCGAGGTAGTCACGGACAGCAACCCGCTAACATACGTCCTTTCAACGGCAAAACTCGACGCTACAGGGCATAGATGGGTTGCGGCTCTAGCAAACTACAATTTTTCCATCAGGTATAGAGCTGGCAAAAATAACATTGACGCCGACAGTCTCTCGCGTTTACCACAAATGTTCCCAGACGTGGTGGCAGCCATTTGCCATGCAGCCACTGTCTCTGTACCTTTGATTGGGAGTATTTCAGATGATCCGGCGCCTCATTCGGCCGATGAGGTGTTTCCATCTAAACATTTGAATAGCATCAAGTGGGACAGAGAACAGTTTGACTGATAAAACTCTAGCGAAAATTATTGACCTCAAGAGTAAGCGTTTTCGGCCCAGGGAGGAGGATCTCCGGAGAGAAAATGCTTCCGTGCAAAAATTTCTCCGCGAATGGAACCGCCTTGTAGTTGAAAACGGCGTTCTCTACAGGACCACTTCTCTTGATGGTCAATTGATCAAACAGCTCGTGATTCCAGAGTCGTACCGGAGCCTGGCCTTGAGAGGTATCGACAACGATATGGGTCATCAGGGCAAGGAAAAAACACTCTGGTTAGCTAGGCAAAGATTTTATTGGCCGGGCCTGGAGAAGGACGTGAATCGTAAGGTAGAGTCTTGCGAACGGTGCATACGTAGAAAGACCCTGGTTAGGGCAGTGGCCAAATTAACCCCAATTTACACCACTCGCCCGATGGAGCTCGTCTGCATAGATTTTTTGTCTCTTGAGCGATCTAAGGGAGGGTTTGTGAATATCTTGGTGATAACTGATAATTTCACCAGGTATGCTCAGGCTGTTCCTTGTCGCAACCAGACGGCTCAAACTACCGCTAAAGCCCTTTATGAACACTTTTTTCGATATTACAGTTTCCCAGAAAGGCTTCACAGCGACCAGGGACGTAATTTCGAGGGTGGAGTTATAAAGGAGCTATGCAAATTAGCGAACATACAGAAGTCTCGCTTCTCCCCGTTTCACCCACAGAGGAATGGTGCCTGCTAACGTTTCAATGGAACGCTCTTAAAAATGCTAGGGATATTGGAGGAAGAACAAAAACAAGATTGGAAATCTTTTATTGCCCCAATAGTCCATGCATATAATGCTACCAAGAATGATTCCACCGGATTCTCGCCCCATTTTCTTATGTTTGGGTGGCACCCCCGGCTTTCGGTTGACGTTTACCTGGGCACGACACCAGATAGTGGCGAGGCTGCTGCAGAGACTCACACATACGTTGAAAAACTGCAACACCGCCTCCAATTTGCTTACACGGCCGCGGCGAGGGAGTCGAGCAATAGCCATGCTAAGAACAAGGCCCAGTATGATAAAAGGGTCCGAGAGTCCAAACTCGAAGTAGGGGACCGAGTCCTAGTGCGCAACGTTGGACTAAAAGGGAAACAAAAATTAGCCGACAAGTGGTCCAAGGATGTATATCAGGTGATAACAATCCCCAATTTAGATATACCTGTGTACAAGGTAAGGAGGGTCTAGGGTTCGAAATCCATTCGCACGTTGCATCGTAATATGCTTTTGCTCTTTGACTACCTTCCTTGTGACCCAGTCCCCATGAAACCGGTTCAGAAGAAACTGGGTGTACCGAAAGATACCCCTTTAAAGTCGAGTTCTGAATCTTCGAGTTCTGACTCGGACACCGACCGGTATGTGATACCACACAGACGACCCGGTTGGGCCGAGAAGGAGAATGTTCAATCCCGTGAACACTCTACACGAACTGCCCTAGATAGTAGATCACCATCTATTATCGATCCCCATATTATGAAGCCTCTTGAAAGCGTAAACTTTCAAACCAGCAAGTCTAGGAAATATGGTAGTAGTTTAAGTGAACCCACGAGTCATTTTTCTACTCCCTCTCGTGTCTCGCAAAATGGTACTCAGTTCAGTATACCTCAGAGATATCTACCGAAAAATCAGTTCGAAGCCCGACCGTGTAACAGGGAGATCCGGACCGCCAGTCCGTGAGGTTGATCCGAAGCCCACCGACGCCGCGTGAAGATTTAGGCCAGCAACCGCTGAGGCGTTCAATTAGAGACCGAAAACCACCCGTCCGGCTAGGCCAGTGGGCGTACGCGCAAACGGTTAATTACGTATGAGTTACGGATAGTCCAATTAATGTAAAATAAACACAGCGAGTATATTTTAAGACGACAATTCAGTCGTCATTATTTTTAGTTAGGTACAATCCCAATTTCAGTAGTTTATGTATTGTCTGCTGGGAGAGTAAACTGATTAAGCTCTGTATTCATAATCATTTCATATGTATGATTAATAGTTTTTCTACAAAAAATTCCAGTATAGTTTCGCAGGGTTATTTGTTCTTGTACTTTTTACGCAGCAAGCACAATTTTGCTAAATGTCAGGAGACATTTACACGGAGGGAGGGAGTATGTGACCCAGGCCTTGTGTCGTATACCTATGGGCGTGTTCGTCATGAGTGAGTGAGCGAGTGAGTGATCGCGATGCATGATTCCCGGGTTTCACGAGTATTAACATCGACTCCCCGCCACACTAACAAGATCTTCTGGCATTCTTACTCTGGTTCGTGGACGGACAAAATCTAAGCAGAATTATTAGTGAATAGTTAAAGCACTTGTCTTTCACTAGCGTGAAAGACAAGAGATCGAATATAATTAGAAATAATTATACTCTTCGAGTCTGGTAAGGTATTATTTGTATTGTTTGTGATAAAATTATAAATGTTAGCGCGTGGGTTGTATATTGTGTATTGTATTGATGTCGGTTATATACTGTATTGTATTTGTCTTGTATATTAAGTATATGCTTTGTATTGTTTTAGGTTTACCTCGTATTATTTCATCTGTGATAAATCCCATAACTAACAAGCGAGTGTTGTCATTTCATCCCGAAATAAGACCAGGCTCACGGATACATTTACTCATGAAGGTGTTGACGCTATCAAAGATGCAGACCAAATACTTGATTTTGCCGTGTTTGGATACGGGGCTAAACAAACGATACGTAAAACCAGAATATATTAAAACTAATAAGTTTGTTATCAATGACTGGTTAGCAAAGGAACATATTGCAAGAGTAAACTAGAAAATGAAAGAAAAACAGGAAGAATAGAAGCATAAACTTGAAAAAGCAACAGGGAAAGGATAATATCAGGCCTTAACCACAGATACTACATTGTGCTCAAGACTGAACGAACTGGGACTACATTCATCATTACTTAAATGTAAACGGAAGCGAAATAAAAACGTTGTTTCAAAGCTCGCCGGCGTAGAACAGGAAGAAGACTTCCAGTTATCTCCCTTTCGTCCGTAACAGATAAACAATTTAAAAATTCTGCCGTTAATTTTGAGAACATAGTTAAAATTCCTCTTAAACTGGCAACCGTTGTCAACTGTCCCAAGGATACCACTACGTATTGCATTATTCAACGCTCATTCACCAGGATCACCGGAAAAGTGCACATAAATAGTTAATTTTATCAACAACCAGGATATTGACGTCTTCTTCCTAACAGAAACATGGTTGCGATCATCATGAGATGAACCTAAGTGTGCGGATTTAACATCCAGCGATTAATTCATCAAGTCATTCCCCTGCAACTCTCGCGGAGGTGGAATTGCTGTAATTACAAAGAATTCCATGATCAAATGCCTTAAGTACAACACAACCTTCAATTTCTGCCACACATCGTTTGAACAGATCCAATCAACGCTCACACTGGAACAAAGGTCAGTCCATCTTTTATTTCTCTACCGCCCTCCTCCTAGTAGAGAAAACAAGCTGACTGAATCTCTCTTTTTGGAGCAGTTTCAAAATCTTCTAGAGTATGGAAATTCGATAGGTGGTAACCTAATTATTCTTGGAGATTTCAACTTCCACTTTGACTGTCCTGGAAAACCATACACGTCAAAACTCCTAGATTCCATTCATGTTTTCTATCTTAAACAGTCAGTTAACCAATCCACCCATAAACTTGGTCACATTTTAGACTGGTTTCTTTATAGATCTGATGATAATATTATGTAATCCACCCTTGTATCCCACGAACTTGCATCGGATAACCTCTGCAATATATGCCATCTCGAAGTATCAGTCCCTAACCATCCACCTTTATTTGCTACTAAGAGAAACCTCTGTATGATAAATAGAACCAAAGTAATGCATGACATCCAAGAAAACCTAACAACTTTCTTACATCCGATAGCGGAACAACTTGATAACTGCCTGCTTTCATTGCTTGAAAAACATGCCCCAGCCACCAAATACAGAGTATCAATTTAACAAAACGTGTTCTCCATGGTATAACAGTGTTAGGGATCAGCTTCGCACTGCTAAAAGACATCGCCGAAAAGCAGAGAGGCTTTGGCTTTCCACCGGACTCACTATTCATAAACAAATCTATGAAGCCGCTAAGAAAAACGTTACAAACATAGTCCATTTAGACAAATTATCCCACTACAGTACTTAGATCACAGAGAGTTCCAGTTGCAAAGAGCTCTTAGACATGATTATCAAACTAATGTCAAGGAACAAATGTACACCACTCCCAACAACCTTCTCTCCAGTAGACCTTCCAGACCAATTTGCAAATTTCTTCCGTTACAAAGTACAAACCATTAGAGATTCGCTTGACAGCACAATTTCAACTGACTCGTCACCATACAGTTATGATGCAGAATTTCAGCGACAACCGTTAGGAGCATTTGAACCTGTTTATATTGATTTAGTGCGGACAATCGTGATGAAGAGTGCACCAAAGTCTTGTGAACTTGATCCAATTCCGACATCACTGCTGCTTGAGTGCTTAGACCCAATATTGCCTTCAATAACTAATTTTATTAATATCTCTCATTGGGGGAATTCCCATCATTTTTCAAAACTGCCATCGTAAAGCCCTGCTGAAGAAACCAACACTTGACCATAACGATTTAAAGAACTACTGCCCAGTTTATAATCTCCCATTCACATAAAAGATCGTTATAACCCTACTTGTATCTCATTTGAAGACAGTCCTTTTAGCAATATACAGTCTGCATATCGCCCTCACCACTGTACGGAAAATACTCTTCTGAAAGTATTTAATGACATTCTCTCTACTTTGGATAGTGGAAAGATTACAGTGCACTCTCCTGAATTTATCTGCAGCATTTGACACAATAGACCATGATATATTACTTCAGTCTTCAGCATGTATTTGGCATTAATATAGCCTTACAGTGGTTCAAGTCCTACTTAGTGAACAGGACACAAATTATATCTCCAAATGGAATACATTCCAGCCTAGTTGACGTATGATGTGGTGTTCCACAGGGATCTGTTATTGTCTGTCTGATCTGTCAGCCACTCTCAAGTGTCATAGATCATCACCCAGTGTCGCATCAATTGTACGCTGATGACACCCGAATATACAAGTCTAGCCACCCAACTGAAGTTGATGCTACCATCCATGGAGTTGAGAGGTGCATTTATAATGTGAAATCATGGATGACATGTAACAAGCTGCAGATGAATGATGATAAAACTGAGGTTATTCTGATGACAACACAAAGACTTTTTCATTCACATCCTTCATCTCAGACAATAAATATCAGCAATACCAACATTAAATTATCACAGTCAGTGAGAAACCTAGGCGTTACTCTTGACAGTACTCTCACATTGCACCAACATGTCATGAACATCTGCAGGGCTGCATATCTTGAATTGAGACGCATCAGTTTTATTCATAAATATCTTTCAGTTGATGCCACTAAAACACTTGTGTGTTCATTAGTACTTTCAACTACTATAACTCAATAATGTCTGGTTCATCACAATATTTACTCCAGAAACTTCAAAAAGTTCAAAACACAGCTGCACGGATCATCTTTAGAGTACCTCGATCAGAGTACACCTCACCACTTCTCTATACACGACACTAGCTTTCATTTCGATACAAAATCAAAAAAAAATTTGTTCTCTGTGCTATATTTCACTGACAGACTCCAGTCCAACATACCTATCCAGCCTCACCCATGTGTATACATCAGCTAGATACTTACGCACTTCTTCTGACAATCGTATACTCATTGTTCCCATGGTGAAAACAAAGTCGTATGGACAACGTTCGTTTGCATACCAGGGCCTGGTGACATGGAACGAATTGCCCATTGAAATTAGACACAAAGACACAGTGGTCCCTTTTAAGAGTGCTCTTAAAACTCTCAATAGATTTGACTGCAGGGACAAACGTAGAGACCTAATCATGTTTTGTATCTTATATGTTTTCAGCATGTTTTTATGTCTTCCAATTTCATTTTTTGTCATTTGTTTTTCTGTAGTGTAGTCATATCATTATAGATGGTGTAAAGCGCTTAGAGCTTCAAAAGATTAGGCGCTATACAATGTCCTCATTATTATTATTATTATTATTATTATTATTATTATTATTATTATATGGTTTGGTCACACACACGAAATGTTAATGAAGACATGTCTTTAGCATAATCCACGTAGGGGCGATAGTACCAATAGACGCTAGAATATCCATCTGATGTATCGGACGCTCTCTACTAATAAATTAATTTCGACTGACCTTGGTATACGGATGGAAACAAATCTGTTTTATTTTGACCCATTACGTAAAATCCTTAAGAATACCCACTTTTTATTATTAATACCTGTCAAAACTCAACACATATGTATAATCTATTAATGACCTTAATTTTGTTTATTGCTGATGCATGCGTTAAAAGCAGGATCACCCCAAGGCAATGGCAACTGCTGTAAACGTTATCGCGAGGAGCATATCACACAAAACTGACTTCTTCTTGTTGTTGTAGGGTATAACGCCAGTATTAATGGTGGAGGATGAACCCAGGAAATACCCGTAAAGAACAGACCGACAAGAAGCTGCTAACAAGCTTTCTCACATACCCACATTGGTCGAATCAGAGACTGGAACCTACGCAAACAGACGTGAGATGGCAGTGATCCTTAATGGAGAGTGCTTCAGACCACTCGTCCACTCATGGCCCCTACTACCCCCCCCCCCCCCACGGTACTTACTAACATTTGGGACGGAATTGTGAGAAACAGTGACATAAAATCTAGAACTAACTGCTGTAATACGTGTTTTAATCTTAAATGTCCTTAATTTTAAAAATATTACAAAAATGCAAATGTCCTCAAACAAATTTGGTATAGACATTCAAATGGACATCATTTTTATACTTATTGCTCCCTATCTGAGGGCAAAAAGAATGAAGATGGTTTGAGATGATGAAGTGAATCATACTTTTCTGTCCACTGGTAATTTCCATATTAATGATGCTCACATTTATGTTGAGCTTGACAAGCAGACATACTAGGATGAATAGAAAAATCATTTTCATTAACTACAAGTAACTCAATTTCTCTTGCAAAGTAAAAGAAAGAAATAGTGTGTTAGAAACATGTACTTAATTCAACTGCCTGTCATGTGAAGGGAGATACAGAAGTGTCAAGATTTAAAAAATGGGATGCATGGATTTGAAAAAAATATTTCAACATAGAAACAAAAACAATAAGACACACTTGATAACATTTAGCATGTATATATATATATATATATATATATATATATATATATATATATATATATATATATATATATATATATATATATATATATATATGCATGACTTTAGTTTGGCAACTGACAGTTTATACCACAAACGTTTCAATAGAACCAAATAAAATTTAACTATATTAATATATATATATATATATATATATTATATATATATATATATATATATATATATATATATATATATATATATATATATATATATATATATATATATATATATATATATATATATATATATATATATATTCTGCACCTAATACTATCAATTATTCTCTCATAGAGATCAAGGGATAGCACTTTCAAGTCTTTTTCGTTCATATTAGTAGTATGTATATATGTGCATGACTTTAGTTTGGTAACTGACAGTTTATACCACAATCAGAGTTTAAAAAGACATGAAATTCAATCACATAACATCATTCAAGAAGAAAAAAAAATCATCTGATGTTGCTAGTCAGTTGTGACTGTAACATATTTATGATCTGGTAGGAATGCTGCAACTTGTACTGTATTAGGGGCCAACCATAAATGACATCACACGATTTTGGCCCCCCTCCCTCCCCCTCGTCACAAGTCTCAAAAAGTCAGACCCCCCTCAAATATGACGTCACGAAGCTCTGCCCCCCTTCCCCCAAAAAAGCCACATTTCGTATTTGAAAATTAACATGTTTCAAATCACTTCATTGTAGTGTGTATTTTGTGTGGCGCTTCACTCTGATATTGTAGGAGAAAACATGTATGTAGCTAAAACTACAGATGTTCAGAATATTGTATTAAAATTCTCTTATAACTATAAAATAAAGTAATTATAACTAAACAAAAATACTTTGAAACTTTGTAGTTGAACACAGAATTATCGGTGTTTGCCACAGGCACTTTTTTGGAGTTTTTTTTTTTGTAGCGGCATATGGTGTTTGTTTAGCCCAAAACATCAGAAGTCATCCTTTTTTGTGGCGGCAATAGGTTTTAATTCTTGCAACCAGTGATCAACTTTGACTTGAAAATCTGCATCATTTTTCTTTCAATTCCACCAATGAATCACTTCTTCTTGGCAAATCTTTCTGCTCTTTGCAGGATATGCCAGCATGTATGCCTCAAAAAGACACTGGAACATTTTACTTTTATCCATTGTAGTGGTCAATTCTTAACCCCCAAAAATTGAGATTATTATTGGTGTAATATAAACTTTAATTTATTCTGTTTGTAATATATATATATATATATATATATATATATATATATATATATATATATATATATATATATATATATATATATATATATATATATAAACTTTTAATTATTCCATTTCTTAAATGTAAGATCTTTTATAATAGGAATCTGAAAAATTTCAACCTTTATAAAATAAATTTTTTTTTATCAAACCAATAAATTATTTACTTTTCTATCAAACATTTTAAGTTTAATTTTATAGCACAAAAAAGTTTAAAATTAAAAACGTTTGGCGAGAAAAAGATAATTTCAACCTTGCTTTCTCGACATCAGCGGACTGGAAACAGAAAAATGCTATTTGGAAAAAGCTACTATTGGGGCTAGTAGGGGTATTGGTAGTTCGAAGAAGAGTCCATCGTAATTTGAGCTCATGCCCGACATTCGTGAAGCTACTTAAAACGTCATTAAATAAATTGTAAGTAATAAAAAATATTAAGTGGAACTTTTAGTAAAGTTGCGCATTTTGATGTGATGTCATATTTCTTTAACACCCCACGTCCCCCTTGTCACAAATGTGTGACACCCCGACACCACCACCCCACCTCACCCCCGTAGGTGCGTGACATCATTTATGGATGGCCCCTTACTCACTTGCTAGTATTGCTGGCTATTTGTTGCAATTGTTATATAATTATGAGCAGGTTAGCTCTGCAACTAACACTGATCACTGGTAGATGTTACATAACTACACTGCAGTCAGCAAATAACAAAAATAACAATGTATCACTGTTAACTGGTACTACTGCTCAGTTATCAGTATTATGTAATTCATGTTAGCCTAGTTATATTGCAGCTTGTTGTTGTTTTTGTTGTTGTTGTTGCTGTAGAGTTTAAAGCCATTTCTCAGTACATGATACATGGTTGAGGAAGAACCTGGGAAAACCCCCTAGAAAGAACCACCAACCGATGAGAAGCTACTGGCAAGCTTTCTCACCTACCCACATTTGCCAAATACGAGACTCGAACACACACAGAGGTGAGATGGCAGTGATCTGTAACAGAGAGCGCTTTAGACCACTCGTCCACTCATAGCCCTCTTGCTGGCTGTTTGTGAGTGCCATATAATTAGCATCATGTTAGCACACTGAATTTAAATTTATCATACAAGGAACACATAATTAGATTGCATGACATCACAAATGATATTAAGTCATGCAATGGAAAGACATAAAAAATATGGATTTGAAATGAATCCAATAATTATTTCATGTCACATCCGCAGTTTGGAGTTATAAAATGAGTATTTTCAATAATGCAGTAACTAAAATCTGCATTTATGCTCATTTCAAAATAAATGAATGAACTAGTCAAATAATTCCAATCAATGCCTAAAACAACGACAACTTTGTGTAAAACAAAACCTTTATCTGCCATAATTTTAATCCCATGGCTCTAACAAATCTTTAATCCCTGACAGTTTTGCGATCTCCACATCACTCAGAGTCATGCATCCAGAGTAAAAGGAAGACACAAATGAGACTGCACTATGTGCGGTTATCCCTACCAAACCTTTCCAGGAGTTGTGAGTTTTGTAGTTTGAAAAAGTCTTTGATGTAAGCACTATAGATGAGGGTCTTTCTGTAAATATTTATGTGCAGTCAATACTAATTCTGGTTTCTAGGTAGGACAGTTGAAACTCTAGTGGCATATTTGCTTGAACCTGCTCATGACTTGGCCAAATATTTATACTTCCCAGTATGAATACAAATAATTTGTTCACATGATTATTTTCTGACTTAAAGAAGACATGTAATATAAACTCTTCATTCTAATTGCAGTAAATTTGATGCTATTGAAGAAGGTTATAAAAACCTCATATGGGAAAACAAGTATAAAATTCTATCATTTCATCGTCACCTATAAATCTGTTCAATCCAAATTTCTCCATGTTTGTTTTTTTTTTATTCAAATCTTGCAGTTTCCTTTCCTTTTCTTCCAGTTCTGTTTCTGCTTTCCTAAATCTCTCCTCGATATATGTAATTTTACTTTTGCAACTCACAGGATCTGAAGAAGATAACATAATAGTGTAACTTTTCATAAACATTTGTAACTATAATGGAGACAACAAAATATAACTAGCAAAGTTACCAGCTTCATTATAATTTATAATTTTAAAATTATATAAGAGTTTTAACAGAGACTGCTTTCAACCGACTGTATGCTCTCTCTCTCTCTCTCTCTCTCTCTCTCTCTCTCTCTCTCTCTCTCTCTCTCTCTCTCTCTCTCTCTCTCTCTCTCTCTCTCATACACACTATGAGGATGAAATAAATGTATAAAACAAAAGTTACGAAGCTATGGTTTGATTACATATCAGTGCCAACTAATACTTTCTATTTTATAACGAGGTAATAATGTTCACTTGTTCTGCACTTACTACGTATACGTAAATAATTCATAATTTCTTATATAAATGCGCTGCGTGAAGTATGCCCAGTTTTCGATGACCCCTTTATGTGGAATTGGACTAAGGGTAACATTTTTAGAAACCTATCATTATAAAACACACGTACATACAATCATTTGCTTCATCGACATAATCTATTTTGCGTTTGGATTTCTCTTTCTTACATCATTTTGTTGCAAGTAAATACAAACAAACTAACACCGATCCAGTTACTTACCTTAAAATTCGGCCCCGCATCACGACGTATTGCAACAATCCATTTTCTACGAAGCTCTATCTTTTTCACTGATGGAATATGGTGGAAGCTTAAATTTATGTGAATTCAAACATTCCCATTGCACAACGGAACACAACAATAAATGCCACGATTTTTTCGTTGGCGGTATCAACTGTAGCACTGGCAGCCATGGCTGCGAGATAAAACGAAATTGGGGCCTATCTTAGCCTCGTTTTGGATGCGTTGACCCAGGGTCACATTAAGACATGATTCATATATTATAAGAATGGTATATAGAACACAAACTATTGCAGTTTCTTCGACTAAATTTCAAAAAGTCGAGTGTGTTGAGTTGTCATTGAATTTGATCTTAAAGAAAACACATTACAAAGTGTTAATTACTATTTTAAATCATTTCATTAAATATCCGAAAAATATTACTTGACTTTGATAAAACTGGAAGCATTTCTTAAAATGTCACCATAATGGTTATGTAGTGACGGTGGGGCTAAAAACACAACCGTAAAACACCTATACATTTTTGCATAACAATATTTAATAACTAGATGTATATCTTGAGTAAATAACATTAAATACTAGTTAAAGGCGATATTATAATACTTATATGAACTTCTGTATGTGAATAAATTAGAAAAGTAATGTACAGCACGAGAGCAAACATTAAGGTGACACAAATTTTTTCACCCTAATGCTATTGTCGCCATAATGACTACCCAGTGACAATGAACTGTCGCCGTAATGACTTGTTCGCTGTAACACACACACACACACACACACGCACGCACGCGCACGCACACACACACACACACACACACACACTCCAGTCATTATTCAAGTCGACTGTAGCTGCTGGGAGTGCAGAAGGAGCTTGTTTTGCCTCATCATCATAAGCTCCCATTTGCGGCACCTTGAAGAATTCCATCTGTCCTCGCGTGTGCCAGACCTGTGGATGCTGTGGTTCTCGTGCTTGCTCTCGCAATTCCTCCCAGTTTTCCATCTGTGTTTTCACGGTCCTTGGTACTGGTATGAGAGGTAGTGGCTGTGGTTGACGTGGATGTGGTACTGGTGCTGCCATTGGAGGTTTACTCAGCATTGGTTTCGTTTACGTATTTATTATTGTATTTAAGCAAACACAATTATAAACATACATACAGATTGTGAGTCCTGTTGATCATGTGTATTGACTCCATTTGGCCTGATCACTAACACACTGATTAATTGCAGGTAAATTGATACTATTCCAACTGAAATAATTTGCTGTGCTGTCAGAGATCCAGTAATTAACTGCTACTGTGGGAGATTGTGTACAAAAACTGAGTCAACGGTAAACTTTCCAATAAAATGTTTTACATAACAGGTCCAAGACTACATTTTAAGTTTATTATAACCTCTTATATATATAATGTGTATTTCTTTCTGTACGTATTTCAAATGCCTCCATCGCAGCCTTTGAAAATCTATATGACATATACATCTTAAATTTACTGTATTTCAAATTAGTGTTGGTTATTTTGAATAAATATCATGGTATCATGGTACCCACGCTCCCGACACTGGCACCAGCTAGATCTAGTCATCACCAGGCGCGCGGACTAGTCAGCGTCCTTCTCACCCGCAGCTACCACAGTGCCGACTGCGACACGGACCACTCCCTTGTGGCCAGCAAGGTGCGAATAAGACCCAAGAAACTGCACCACGCCAAGAAGAATGGTCGCCCACGCATCAACACCTGCTGTGCAAGCAATCCAGAGAAGACACAGCAGTTCATCCGCAAACTTCACGAGGCTCTCACCAAAGAGACACCTGATGACACCATCGACTCCAAGTGGTCCCACCTCCGAGACGCTGTGTACAACTCAGCCATTACTGCCTATGGGAAGAAAGAGCACAAAAACACAGACTGGTATGAGGCCAGCTGGGAGGAGATGGAACCCGTGACTGAGGCGAAGAGGAAAGTCCTCCTGGCTTACAAGGCTGCGCCTAGCCTTGGTACATTACAGGCCCTCAGGACTACCAGGAAAAATGCCCAGCAGACCGCCCGTCACTGCGCTAACACCTACTGGCTGAACCTTTGCACCAGTATACAGACAGCATCCGAAACCGGGGATGCAAGGGGCATGTACGAGGGTATCAAGAAGGCAATAGGCCCACCCACCTCCAAGATCGCCCCACTCAAGTCCAAGACTGGCAAAGTCATCAAAGACCAGGGCAAACAGCTGCAGCGCTGGGTTGAGCACTATCTTGAGCTGTATGCAACCCAAAACGTCGTCACGGACACCGCCTTAGACGCCATCCCAGACCTGCCAGTCTTGGAGGAACTAGACACACCACCCACCCTGGAAGAGCTTAGCAAATGCATCGACTTCCTCGCTTGTGGGAAGGCCCCTGGGAGTGACGGCATTCCGCCTGAATTCCTAAAGATAGGGAAACCAGCACTAATCCAGCCTCTGCATGAACTCCTCTGCCTCTGCTGGGGACAAGGACACATCCCCCAGGACATGCGAGATGCAAACATTGTCACTCTATACAAGAACAAAGGAGACCACAGTGACTGCAACAACTACCGGGGCATCTCTCTTCTCAATATTGTTGGAAAGGCGTTCGCCCGTGTCGTCCTGGCGCGCTTGCAGACCCAGGCATCCCGAGTCTACCCCGAGTCCCAGTGTGGCTTCAGAGCAGGCAGGTCAACTGTAGACATGATCTTCTCACTACGACAGCTGCAGGAGAAGTGTCGTGAGCAGCAGATGCCCCTCTACATTGCCTTCATAGACCTGACCAAGGCATTTGACCTGGTCAGCCGGAGCGGACTCTTCAGGATCCTTAAGAAGATAGGCTGCCCCCCATGACTGCTCGCTATCATAACATCGTTCCACAACATGCACAGCACAGTGTGCTTCAACGGCGCAACATCAGAGGCCTTCCCAGTCAGCAGCGGAGTGAAGCAAGGCTGTGTCCTTGCGCCAACTCTCTTTGCCATCTTCTTTTCCATTCTCCTCCAGTACGCCTTCAAGGACTGCAGCGAGGGTGTGTATATACACACCAGGACTGACGGAAAGCTGTTTAACATCGCCCGTCTCCGTGCAAAGACTAAAGTTACAAAGATTCTCATCCGTGAATTGCTCTTCGCCGACGATGCAGACTTAACATCACACACGGAATATGGACTGCAGCAGCTAGTATGCCGCCTCTCTCACGCCTGCAAGGAATTCGGACTGACCATTAGTCTGAAGAAGACGAATGTACTGGTGCAGGACGCAGACTCCTCTCCCACCATCGCCATTGATGGGTACAACCTGGAAGTTGTTGAGGACTACACATACCTTGGGTCCACCATCTCCATTTAGCTCTCCGTTGATACTGATGTAAATGACCAGCATCAGCAGTTATGGCGAGACTGAACCAGAGGGTCTGGGACAATCACAACCTCACCGAGAAGACCAAACTGCGCGTCTACCAGGCACGCGTGCTCAGCACTCTCCTTTACAGCATCGAGTCATGGACCACCTACGCGAGTCACGTGAGGAACCTCAACAGCTTCCACCTGAGATGCTTGCGGCGCATTCTGCGTATCCAGTGGCAGGACAAAGTTCCCAACACAGAGGTTCTGAAATGCACCGGCATGAACAGCATGTTCTCCATTCTCAGCAAGAAGCGCCTTCGCTGGCTAGGCCATGTTAGGAGAATGGACCCAGGCCGCATACCCATGGATCTGCTGTACGGCGAGCTAGTAGAAGGTGCACGAACGACTGGAAGGCCACGTCTGCGCTAAAAAGATGTCTGCAAAAAGGACATGAAGACCGCCAACATCAACATAAACAATTGGGAGAGCTGTGCTGACGACCGCTCTGCGTGGCGTATTGCTGTCAGACAGGGCACTCAGAAAGCTGAGGAGATGAGAAACACAAACCTCGTTGCAAAGAGAGCCAGGAGGAAGGCGAACCAAAAACATCCTCAGCAAGCATCAGCATACACCTGCAGCAAGTGCAACAGAGACTGTCACTCAATGGTCGGACTCTTCAGCCACTCGCGAAGGTGTGGAGAGGACACCCAAATCGGAAGCTACACCATTGTCTCTCGAAGACGGACGGATGCCGACGATTTTGAATAAATTTGACAAAGCAACATTGTTTTCTTTTCTTTTGAAATATTATTTGTCATACATTTCAAATATTTAAACCTTCAAAAAAATATTTAAAAAAACACCTATACAAAAAACACATATTAACATTTTGTGGCTAAGTGGCACACAACTGATCATTCAACATGTTTATCATACATTACAAGAATGCATGGAGATAGGGATTGGTGTTAACCAAATAGTTATTTGTAATCTTGTTTTACTGAAGAATAAGCAACAGATATTTTGGTATAAAATTTATTTAAGAGGTTAAAAATAGAAATTCAAAAAGTAAGTGATTCAAAATTATATAACTGAAATTGTTTAGTGATCTTCCATATTTGATTTACTATTTGTATATTGTGTAAAAGCTTATTTTTTTACTGAATATTACTGTGTTTATTTCAAATTTTTCTGTATTATCATGTGGAATCTCTGTCTTTTTAAAAGCCGTACATATATGCAAATGTAGCATCATGTAGGCTTGACAAAATGGTATCCTATACAGCCTAAGTTACTTGCATGGAATTTACTCAATCTACTATATCAGCTGCATTGTATTTGGATCTTTTCTCACGAGCCGATTAGTATAAAGTTTTCTCTCTTTATTTTAGTCGACATATTTGACAAATATTTGTGATGAATGTTTTTTTAATAAAAACCTTCGTAACAGGATTATTACCGAGAGGATGATGGATTAAATGAAAAACACAAACACAATATGTGAAAGAAAATATAAATTTATGAAATAAATTATTAATGAAAAATAATGATGTATCAACACAATAACTCATGCGTTCAACCCACAATTACACTCACAACCATTCACAATACATGAATCAATGAAATATTAATACAAAATAAAACACAGATACAAAGGAATCTCTTGGACTATACACAGATCCAAGAAACCTTTACAAAAGTTATATTAACGCAAGTATAAATTACGATAATAAATACAAGCATCAAACTATACTATCGCACGTATGGATTGCGACAACTAGCACGAACATATACATGTATTTAATCAAGTTGCTAACTTTTATTGAGATCCATGCAATCCCTTGAAATACTATTGTGATTTGAATTAACCATGTAAATACAACAATGTATTCAATTGTACTACAATTGCAACACACACATATATCCCGGCCCTGTATAACCGTACGATTCACCAACAGTTGAATCGCCGCCCAGTTTCTCCGAAAACCTAGGGTTGACTCAATACTTTTATTGGTCACTTGCCCTTCACGGATCCACCACAGTTATACGTACAGACAGCATACAGCATCTACTAGAACCAACGTTCTCAAATACCTAGATGCCACCCCGGATGTTTACAACTCTAGACAGCTCCGACACTCGGACTTCTAGATTTCCGGATATTTACACGTCACGACAGATGTAGACAGACAGACAATCCGACAAACAGAGATGCTCCGCTACAATATCAGCTACGATATCAGACATGTTATCAGAGATGTTCCACAACAAATCAGCTATGATATCAGAGATGCTCCGCTACAATATCAGCTACAATAAAGAAACCAGAATAATAATAGTTGTCTCAAAAAATAATCTGAACCTTAGATTACGCTATTGCATTTAAAGTCTAATAGTGACTAGTAATTCCAAATATTCCACGTTTAAAATCTGCATTGTAATAAAGGCATCATTATATGAAATGATAAACTGAATAAAATTCACAATAAAACGAAATAAATTTAATACACACCCCTTTGGCTGGAGATTGAATGACGAGCTATCTTTCCTGTGATAAGATACTTTTGGTCCCGTAATATTTATCAGTAATATTCTGCCTTATATACCCTCAAATAGGTGAGCAGAAATCACGGCAAAATTACCGTGCACCCCGTGAATCTAATGTTCCGGACTTCATGTAATTCAAAGTCAGGCACATGCAAATCGTTACACACCGCTTACCTTGGAGAAAACCACTTATTCACCCCAGGTAACGCATGTATGACGAAACAAAAAAAATGGTGAAATTAGTTTGTAGTTCAATTAGAAAATAAATTAAATTTTCGCCTAATTCTGTGACAACCTTAGCGTCTTGTCCTCGTTGGAATGTACAAGAAAATCTAGATCACAGATTGAAAAGTTTATGTCACTAAATAATTATGTTATTGCTCATAACTTTCTCACATTTGGTTTACATATGTTTCTTTTTCTTTGTATAGCCTTTTAAAATATCTACATTATGATCAAAACAAAATCAATGTATGTCTTATAGTCTTGTAGACACAAGAATTTAAAAGTTGGATAATTGTTAAGATTTTGTCCAATTTTTGGACCATACTTAAAATTACATACTTTCTAAACTTTGTCAAGATCAAATGCAAAATCTGACACCTGTATGGCCAGAAAAACTTGGAGATGACCCCAGCTTGCTACTTTTCAAGATATCATGGGAATTGGACACATCAATATGTTGTTCGGTTAATATGATAATTGGGTGTTTAATAACAAGTTATTGAACTCTAAGAAAGTTGATATTTTAAACATTGACACAATTTTCAAAGCTCATGTATAAGTGTCTAACAATTAAGAGGCATTATGTTTTTGTTTGTAATAGTTGAATGCTGTCTGAAGCCAATAATAGGTAACAATGTTCTTTGCTGTTTTTATATTTTTGTCTATGTGATACATAATCTGCCACTTCACAATGTCGGACTAAAACCAACATTTCTTCCAAGTCCAAATCATAAATTAATTGCTTGAAATGGTCATGACGTTCTTAGATTTTCACTCACTAACTTGACTCTTGCATATAAATTTCGAGATATTCAAGCTATGGTGTTCTTACTGGTAATTGTTTGTCCATTAAAACTCTTTGTTTGCATTTGATGATCTCTCTCAAGTTATTTAGTTGACTAAATTCACGTCCCAATCTAACTGAATGACGTAAAATGGAAACAAATGTTCAATGTGTTATCCTTGTTGAAGCATCACATGCAATATTGCACTGTGGTCAGTTTCGAAAACTTATTAAGAAAAAAAACAGATTTGAATGATGATTTGGAATTTATGCCTAAGTAATAATTTTAAAGTGATGAATATTGACAGACTTTTTACTTGTTTCATGTTGTGAGATTTTATACAAAAAAAATCAGTATTTCCTGGGGGAATGGTGTAAAAATCTCCTTGGTGTTGGAATTGGGTATCAAATTAAATAAATTGAGGATTTCTGATGCACAAATCAAATGAGGATTTAGGAAATCACTGCATATTGGTCACCACTTTTTATAATGGATATGTTTTCTGAATAAAGGTGATCCTCATTACTTTAAAGAATTTACCTATGTGCAACATGAGATGGTTAGAAACTGCTGAGATGTGAAACTGACACATGGGGAGCAGATTGGCAAAGAACGCCATATGTAGACTTTCCTCTTGAGACAAAGGAAGCAATTTGAAAATGTTTTCATGATGATAAGTAAATAGATGCATTCTATGACCAGCTTTAAATTCTCAGGCCAGACACCCAGGAAAGATATTCTATTTATACAAGGATAATGTAAAGCCAAGGTAGAAAAGACACATGGGGAGACTGGCAAGAAATGTTAGGTCCAGACTGCAATGAACAGACCAGTAAGAGAGGACTGTAACTCCTGGACTTCACCACCTACTAAATCCTAGAGCAAACAAATATCCTTGACCCCAATAACCATCAAGAAGATGAACTTGGCATAATCCAGAAGAAAAATATCACAACCAGATTGACGTCTTGGTGAGGAAATGCTTCCAGTCATTAGTGTCAGCATTGTCACTACACATAATTTATCATTAGCTGTCACAAGCATAAACCATCACACCTTGTGCCACTCATAATTCTAGTCCTGAAGAAATAAACTCGGAATCTTTGATCATTCAACATGGCAGTAATAACGAGATCCTTGGTAAGTATCATATGATAAAGAAGCTATGGCTCACAGCAGATATCATATACCACTGTGATGCATGGAATAAAATGAGTTGGATATGGGTCACAGCAGATATCATATACCACTGTGATGCATGGAATAAAATGAGATGGATATGGGGAGATTTTAATGAAGTAGGAGAATATGTGTACAATAACAATAGGATACAAGAGCAAAGGAAAGCTGGTTAGAGGACCAATGTAGGGAAATCAAGAAAAACCCGAACTGAAATTTATACAGGCCAGCATTTTGTCCACTATGATAGATATGGTCTACATCTTGAGTTCCATATATTTTATCCAAATTCCTAGGTCCTCTAGTCCATTTCCATTCCAGAGTCCATATCTTGAATATACTTAGCTAGAAGTTCTAAATAAGTTTTTCTAATCCAAAGAACTGAAACTAATTTGATTTCTTTAGAGTTTCCATGATACTTTAAAAGAAGTATTGAATAGGTATGTATGTATGTATGTATGTATGTATGTATGTATGTATGTATGTATGTATGTATGTATGTATGTATGTATGTATGCATGTATGCATGCATGCATGCATGCATGCATGCATGCATGCATGTATGTATGTATGTATGCTACTATCATTGATCATGTCTATACTAATAAACCTAAAAACATAAGTGAAATAAATGTGCCAGTGTATGCACTGAGTGACCACTACCCAGTCTGTATAACTAGACATGTTCCAAAATCATCTAAAAATGGGCAACACATTGAAATACAATACAGGGACTTTAAACAGTTTGATGAGGAAATGTTCTTAAATGATTTAGTATGCAAACCCTTTCAATCAGTCTGCAATACAGCTGATCAGTCCAGAAAACCCATTAGGCAGAGTAGGCAACTGCCTATGGGCCCCGCGACTTTTATGGGCCCCATCAGGGCCAAAACATTGTGGAAGCATCTAAAAGAGCTCAACCAACCCAAGAACAGTTGTCTTCCCCCTAGACTTAAGCAAAATGATGATATAGCAACATCTGTACAAGACATTGTGGATATGTTCAACAATTTCTTCATAACCATCTGCAGTAACAGTATTCAGAACCAGACTAACATCCCAATTGAACTTGATGCTCTACAGTTATTTGTAAAAGCTACAATTCCTGAAGATAATTAGTTTTCAATAGCTAATGTCAGTGAAGCAGACGTTTTTGATATGCTAATTAAGTTGAATATTAATAAATCCCCTGGATTGGATGGTATTAGTCCACGAATTCTTAAAATTGTTGCACCAGTAATAACAAAGTCATTAACGCATATCATAAATTTAAGTATAATGAGTGGTAATTTTCCAGAAAAATTGAAATGTGCAAAGGTAACACCTATCTTTAAGAAAGGAGATAAAGAGGATCCAGGAAATTACAGACCAATATCAATTCTACGTGTATTGTCAAAACTTTTTGAAAAGCATGTAGCCATTCAGGTCTATAATTTTTTTGAAATAAACTCTCTATTTCATAAAGCACAATCAGGATTTAGAAAGTATCACTCATGCCAAACAGAACTTACCAAATTAATTGATCTTTGGCTGAAAGAAATGGATAATGGGCATATGACTGGGATTGTTTTCCTTGATTTCAAGAAAGCTTTTGATCTTGTTGATCATGAAATTCTGCTACAAAAGTTGAACTGTTACAGGTTTGACAATCCTTCTTTAAACTGGTTTAGATCATACCTAAGCCAAAGGTCTCAACAAGTAAGCATTTGCAATATTAGCTCTCAAACTCGCACTATCCATTCAGGAGTCCCTCAAGGCTCAGTTTTAGGCCCTCTCCTCTTCCTTATCTATGTCAATGATCTACCATTAAATAATGAATCCACCAATACAGAAGTGTTTGCAGATGATGCAACCTTGTATACATCTAGTTATGATACAAGATTAAACTCAGATCTTATTAGAGTCCAAAATTGGACACAACAAAATAGGATGGTAATTAATAAAGGTAAAACAAAATGTATGATTCTGGGGACGACACAAAAGCTACACAAGTCAGAGGACCCAAAACCATCTCTTGCAATAAATAATCATCCATTGGAAAATGTCAATCATGAAAGGCTTGTAGGTGTGTCCATAGATAATAATTTATTATGGAATGACCATATTGATAAGCTTTGTAAAACACTGTCATCCAAAATTGCCCTTCTCAGCAGAATCAAGAAATATTTACCTATGGAAACTCGCAATCTATACTACAAGACGTATATTCTTCCAACAATGGATTACTGCTCTAATGTATGGGGAAACTGTGCTAAATCTGAGCTTGACAGGATTTATAAACTCCAGAAACGAGCAGCACGTGTAATTTTAGATACATCTGTTTACCATCCCTCAAAAACATTATTTACAGAACTCAAATGGTTCACAATATATGACAGGATAGATTTTCACAAGGCAGTTCTTTTATATAAATGTCTACATGAAACTGCACCAGAGTATCTTCAGGACTTATTCAGGCCTTTTGCCACACAATAACAGTTGAGATCAATCTCACATGGAAACCTTTTAGTACCAAAACCAAGAACAGAGCAATTCAAAAAGAGTTTTCAATACTCTGGTACAGTTCTATGGAATAAGCTTCCACTACATGTAAAATCGGCTGAAAATATTAGAGTATTTAAGAAGAGATATCAGGAGCATGCATGTGTTTCTAACAGATAATGGAATTTAGTATTTTAATACGAAACATGCTAATATAAGCACTAATTATTGCTTCTTCACACAATGTGCATTTGTTATACTTTCATTAAGAGGGCCTCAAGGGAGAATAGTCCTTGACTAATGAGTCACCCTCTATAAATAAAGCATTATTATTATTATTATTATTATTATTATTATTATTATTATTATTATTATTATTATTATTATGGATGTATGTATGTATGTATGTATGTATGTATGTATGTATGTATGTATGTATGTATGTATGTATGTATGTATGTATGTATGTATGTATGTATGTATGTATGTATGTATGTATGTATGTATGCATGCATGCATGCATGCATGCACGTACGTACGTACGTACGTACGTGCGTACGTACGTATGTATTTATGTATGTATGTATGTATGTATGTACGTACGTATGTATGTATGTATGTTTGTATGAATATATATATACTTCTTTACTGCATCTCAGCACACAATTGACTATACAGTGACAACATATGATTAAATTTAAAGATGAAAACTTGAATCTCATATATTTAGAAGATAAAGCCTTCCAGAGATTTATAATTTGATAGCAAAAACATAATAGGATGCATAAAGAAAGATCTGTATTGAATGGATTAATGGAGTTTTAACTGACAGCAAACAGAAATCCTAGATTTAATATCAGTCATGCATATAGAAATAAAGCTCACGATATATATATATATATATATATATATATATATATATATATATATATATATATATATATATATATATGTATATAGAGGGATTGATGGAGAGTTAACACAATGCAAGAAAGAAAAGTATACATACAGAAAGATCAATATGTTGATAGATAGAAATAAATGCAAGGAAAGACATACGATAAACAGAAGTAGAAAGAACACAAATCAATATGTTGATGGATAGATGGAGAGATAAATGCAAGGAGGGACCGACAAAGATAAACAGAAGTCAAAGGAACAGAAATCAATATATAGATTGTTTAACTAAATATATCCAAGGGAAAATCGAACAAGGTAACTTTTTTTTTACATCATATAAAACCTGCTTTAGCAAGTTGCATAAATACTGACAAAACACTGAATGTCACTGCCATGGGATAGTTTTAAAGTTTTCCTGTCAAAGCAAAGTTAATAAATGTTCCTGCCAAGGGAGAGTTTTAAACTTTTCCTGTCAAGGCAAAGTTAACAAATGTTCCTGCCAAGGCTGTGTGTTTTGTTGTTTCTGTCAAGCATTTTTTTTATATTTTTCCTGCCAATGCTGGGCTTTACGATGCTCCTGCCAAGGCTGGGCTTTATGATGCTCCTGCCAAGGCAGGATATTTTATTATTCCTGCCAGGGCTCATCATTTTCTGTTTTTCTCAGCCTTGTTTTAGATATTTACTGCCAAGGCTGGGTTTTAGGTTTTCACAGGAACTATATAAAAGAACAAAAATACAGTTTGCAAGTTCTGTCATTTTATTTTTCAGCACAAATCACAACTTGTCTGTGAAATAAACATGTAAACTATTTTATGAATATATACACAAACACAAATAATAATATTTTACTTTACTGTACAATTCTTGTACTGGCATGTGAATTCAAATAGAAATTCCACAGTATCATGAATGTAGGTATATGAAATGATCATGAATGTGGGCATATGCAATTATCATGAATGTGGTTATATGCAATTATCATGAATGTGGGTATATGCAATTATCATGAATGTGGGTATATGCAATTATTATTAGTGTGGATATATGCAATTATCATGAATGTGGATATATGACAGTATGTCTAGCATATTTATACAACCAAATATAACAATAACACTGACCTGGAATTGTCTAGCATATTTCTAAATATTCTATTTAACTATACCCATGAACTGCCATTATGTCTAGCATATTTCTAAACACTATTTAACTATAACACTGAACTGCCATTATGTCTAGCATATTTCTAAACACTATTTAACTATAACACTGAACTGCCATTATGTCTAGCATATTTATAAACACTATTTAACTATAACACTGAGCTGCCATTATGTCTAGCATATTTCTAAACACTATTCAACTATAATCCTGAACTGCCATTATGTCTAGCATGTCTCTAAACACCATTTAACTATAACACTGAACTGCCATTATGTCTAGCATATTTCTAAACACTATTCAACTATAATCCTGAACTGCCATTATGTCTAGCATGTCTCTAAACACCATTTAACTATAACACTGAACTGCCATTATGTCTAGCATATTTCTAAACACCATTTAACTATAACACTGAACTGACATTATGTCTAACATATTTCTAAACACTATTTAACTATAATCATGAACTGCCATTATGTCTATCATATTTCTAAACACTATTTAACTATAATACTGAACTGCCATTATGTCTAGCATATTTCTAAACACCATTTAACTATAACACTGAACTGCCATTATGTCTAGCATATTTCTAAACACTATTTAACTATAATCCTGAACTGCCATAAAGTCTATCATATTTCTAAACACCATTTAACTATAACACTGAACTGCCATTATGTCTAGCATATTTCTAAACACTATTTAACTATAATCCTGAACTGCCATTATGTCTAGCATATTTCTAAACACCATTTAACTATAACACTAAACTGCCATTATGTCTAGCATATTTCTAAACACTAAGTATAATCCTGAACTGCCCGAGTATGTCTAGTATATTTTTATACACTTTATATAACACAGCAACTATAACAAATTAGTATTGATATTGTCAGTTCATTCCAATCAAGCAGATAAAGTTAGGGATTATGTACACACAGTTCATTCCAAACTGAATAATAAAACACATAACATTAGGGATTATATACACTCAGTTCATTCCGAACTGAATAATCAATGACATAGTCTCAACTGTTCTCATTGTCCTTTCAATACTTCAAGCAAATGTACATTTTGATTTGCTTTACTGAGACTGTTTCTTCAGCTAAAAGGTAGGTATATTTGTGACTCACATACCTGAGATTCTTCTCGGTTTATTGGTATACATGATAATGATTTAATTTTGCTGACATGTATGTTTTTGTCAAATGGAGTTTATAAATGCCTTTACTGTGATGGGGTAATAATTCAACACACCTCAATGCCTGATTTTGTAAGGGACTATTTCTTTAAATGTGTTTGCATTATAACTTGGTTTTTCTTCAGACTGCTCCTTGTATTGAGATACATCCATGAGTACGTCTCACTTGCTGATGACTTTTTATTTGACTCCAGTGCCTGTAGTCTTTTTTGTCACATTCTGTAACTCATTCTTAACTGATTCTATCATGTCATACCATGTCTTGAGTATACCTAAAAAGGATCTTGCATGTATTCCAGCTATCAGAATGCACTGAATTTTCTGCAATATTTTGGCCTCAAAAGCAGTGTCCCTACTTGTATTGAGGTACATCCATGTTTATGTCTCTTTATTTTCAGACTGCACCTTTTACTGGGGGGCATTCATATTTATGACTCTCATGCTGATGACTTTTTCCTTAACTCTAGTGCTTGTAATCTTGTTGTCACATTCTGTAATACACCCTCAACACTTTCTATCTTGCAAAGCCATGTTTTGAGTATATCTAGGTATACATGAATGCGCTGAATTTCCTGCAGCATCTTAGCCTCAAAAGCAGCGTCCATGCATTGTTGACTGAGAGTTGTCAATATTGAGCTGATGTCATTCCAGTAAGTCTGGAAGTCATTGGCACTAATCTGACATGACTTGGCATGACCATACGGTTTGTTTCTCTTATCTCGTAGTCTTATGATCATGTCCTTTTCTTGCTGACTCAGAGATGGCACAATGTTCTGAAAGATGGCAGACAGCAGAGTGATGTCATAGTCATCTAAGTTTGTATCATCACCATTTTGTGCAAACATGATATCCATCTGGGATTGGTTGAATACCCTTAAAAGACCGATGATCATATTCATGTGTTTGGCCAGATATTGGCCCAGAGTGCTATTGGAGGTGACTGTGTGATGACTCAAAAGTTGTCTCAGTACCCTGGATCCGACATCAACTAGAAGATATGCAATGCATATGAACCTGTCAGTGTCACTGGTTTTTGGTGATGACATGGCACCAGAAGATGCTGCAAAATAAATAATTGTAGAAAAAACTCAGTACATAGAAACATGTTCTGAAATTAAACACATTTCTCTTATTATGCATAAAAGCTATCACAAAGACTTGGAGTTGTTCTAAATGTACTGACACTATGTATTTTACATAAAATCACTATTATGCGTGGATCTCATTCCTAAGCAACTTGATATCTTATGATTAGTGTAGAGCTTAATGACATAAAGGACTGGCTTATTTCCAATTTGATGGGGCTAGGAAGGGCTGTAGATCAAAGTTGAAAATACACACACACAGATACACAATCCAGGTTTGGTTAAAATCCAGCCAAACCTATGGCTCCCAAAGTGGAAGAAAGCTCAGTAAATTTGATACAAATTCACCTAATTAATAAATTGAAGAATAATAGTTGATACATCTTTCAATTTCAATTGAAAGAACTGTTATAACTGTATAATACATTTTCCATAACTAAACTGAGTATAATTGTATAATACATTTTTCCATAAATAAACTGAGTATAATTGTATAATACATCTTTCCATATCAACAAAACTGATTACAATTGTTACATACATTTCAATATCATCTAAGCTGATTATAATTTTATTGTTACTTTTTCCGTATCAATAAACTGATTATAATTGTATTATACAGCTTGCAAAAATTAAACTATCAACTACATATGACAAAACATTTGTTGATTAATGTTGCAATTATTCAAATTAACTCAGTACAGGCAAAACTTTTAAAACTGTATTTTGTATCAAAATTAAACTCAGCAATGAGGAACACATTTACTATTTGTTTCTGAAATACACATGTGAATCAGTGACATAGGGACCTTGGAAATAACATGCCTGTCAGAATATAATTTATCGATATACAAGTATATTGAAATATACATGTAAATCAGTGACATGGGGACTTTGGAAAAAACAGACCTGTCAGTATACATACTTTATCAAAATACATGTATTTTGAAATACACATGTAAATCAGTGACATAGAGACTTTGGAAATAACAGGCCTGTCTGTATATACTTATCAATCTATTTTGAAATACACATGTAAATCAGTGACATAGAGATTTTGGAAACAACACGTCACGTTATTAAATACTTTATAAATCTGACCCACTTGCATTCTCGAGATTGTCTGTCACTGTACACTATAATGATTGTGTGCGTGTGTGTCATTTGGATTTTTATATGGAATTAATGATGCTTTGGTCATTTTGCTATGATTTATGTAGTTTGGCAGTTTATAGTGATGTCTAGGACTGGAGTATCATTTTGCAGACACGTTGCACTGTGTATCACCCAGTCACATTATCCTGTTGGCCAACAAGTCCTAACACTAAACTTTTAAAGCTGAGCATCATAAATGTCTATCACAATGTACCATACGGATCTAATAACCTTGTATTCTAGACATTGTCTATCACTATATACCATATTAATCTTATCTCCTTACATTCTAGACATTGTCTATCACTATATACCATATTAATCTAATATCCTTGTATTCTAGACATTGTCTGTCACTATATACCATATTAATCTAATCTCCTTACATTCTAGACATTGTCTATCACTATATACCATATTAATCTAATCTCCTTGCATTCTAGACATTATCACTATATAACATATTAATCTAATCTCCTTGCATTCTAGACATTATCACTATATACCATATTAATCTAATCTCCTTGCATTCTAGACATTGTCACTATATACCATATTAATCTAATCTCCTTGCATTCTAGACATTATCACTATATACCATATTAATCTAATCTCCTTGCATTCTAGACATTGTCTGTCACTATATACCATATTGATCTAATAGCCTTGTATTATATGGATTGTCTGTCACTATATACCATATTAATCTAATCCTCTTGCATTCTAGACATTGTCACTATATACCATATTAATCTAATCCTCTTGTATTGTAGATATTGTCTGTCACTACATACCATATTAATCTAATCTCCTTACATCCTAGACATTGTCTGTCACTATATAAGTGAGATAAATGTAGTCACACAGTATTTACCTACAATTTTTTTTTATCGTTGTTATCGAAACCAATGGGCTCTATAATAAATGATCTGTTCAGCCTCCCTGCTGCTGGGTTAATTGGCTAGACACTAATCACTGGGTTCCGACTAGAAGCTACCAGTCATGATACTACTTATCAAAGATTACATGCTGATCATAATAACTGCCACCAATTACACACTGTTGAATAAGCATGAACACCAGTCACATGTTGACCAAGCACTATACATGTACCAGTTACCACCACATACTGGTCACCAATAACTAGTCATAACTCTGCACAAGGTATCATTGACAGTGGCTTTTCATCATCCATGCAGCAACCAATTAATCAGCATCATTGTGCATACACCAGTCACCAAACAAAATTTGCAACATCTTAGGTACAGAGTTGAGGATTGATTTTGAACTATCTATCATTATCCATTCTGCCAAATTATTAAATTAATGGGTCAGTCTACATTTATGTACTCCACTGGAAAAGGGATCATGCTGATGTCTTCTCCATCACCCATTATCACTTTTCCATGAAGTTGATATATCTGGCACCCATGAGGGATTTTGTTTTCGCTCTTCAGAGATGGTTACACAATAGTGATGGAGAAGACATGTGATGGTTAAGAAAAAACAAATTAGTTTTCTTCCCTGCAGATTTTGATGATGTCAACTCTTGCTCATGATAATACATAATTCAGACTCATTACACTGAGAATCTTTCTTACCTTACAAGGTATGACATTACAATGAGAATCTTTCTCACCTTCCAAGGTATGACATTACACTGAGAATCTTTCTCACATTTCAAGGTATGACATTACACTGAAAATCTTTCTCATCTTAGAAGGTATGACATTACAATGAGAATCTTTCTCACCTTCCAAGGTATGACATTACACTGAGAATCTTTCTCACATTTCAAGGTATGACATGACACTGAAAATCTTTCTCACCTTACAAGGTATGACATTACACTGAGAATCTTTCACATATTACAAGGTATGACATTACATGAGAATCTTTCTCACATTTCAAGGTATGACATTACACTGAAAATCCCCGCAGATTTTGATGATGTCAACTCTTGCTCATTACACTGAGAATCTTTCTTACCTTACAAGGTATGACATTACAATGAGAATCTTTCTCACCTTCCAAGGTATGACATTACACTGAGAATCTTTCTCACATTTCAAGGTATGACATTACACTGAAAATCTTTCTCATCTTAGAAGGTATGAGATTACAATGAGAATCTTTCTCACCTTCCAAGGTATGACATTACACTGAGAATCTTTCTCACATTTCAAGGTATGACATGACACTGAAAATCTTTCTCACCTTACAAGTTATGACATTACACTGAGAATCTTTCACATATTACAAGGTATGACATTACATGAGAATCTTTCTCACATTTCAAGGTATGACATTACACTGAAAATCTTTCTCACCTTACAAGGTATGACATTACACTGAGAATCTTTCACATATTACAAGGTATGACATTACACTGAGAATCTTTCTCACCTTACAAGGTATGACATTACACTGAGAATCTTTCTCACATTTCAAGGTATGACCTTACACTTGTCTATTTTAAGAATTTCACTTTTATATCTATTGAGAGAATTTCACTGTCTTTCTTAAGAATTTCACACATCTGTCTATCTTAAGAGTTTCACTTGTCTATCTTAAGAATTTCACTTGTCTATCTTAAGAATTTCATTTGTCAATCTTAAGAGTTTCACTTTTATATCTATCGTGAGAATTTCGCTTTCCTATCTTAAGAATTTCACTTGTCTATCTTAAGAATTTCACTTGTCTATCTTAATAGTTTCACTTGTCTATCTTAAGAATTTCACTTGTCTATTTTTGAATTTCACTTGTCTATTTAAGAATTTCACTTGTCTATGTTAAGAATTTCAATTGTCTATCTTAAGAATTTCACTTGTGTATCGTAACAGTTTCACTTGTCTATCATAGGAGTTTCACTTGCCTATCTTAAGAGTTTCACTTGCCTATCTTAAGAGTTTCACTTGTCTATTTTAAGAATTTCACTCATCTGTCTATCTTAAGAGTTTCACTTGTCTATCTTAATAGTTTCACTTACCTATTTTAAGAATTTCACTTGTATATCTATCGAGAGAATTTCACTATCTATCTTAAGAATTTCACTCATCTGTCTATCTTAAGTGTTTCACCTGTCTCTGTCCAAGCAAGAACAGGAGTAATGATGTTTATCTTCACTTTTGTTGTTGTTGTTGAAAGATACTTTTTAAAACACAATGAATTCTACTTTTGTTTAGATCTTAAGTATTTATCCTGCAATTGACAACTAGATTGCAACTGGAATGTATTACATCATCAATTTAAGATAAAACTCTACTATAGGACAGTGTCAGTCTTGTATTGGTCATAATTGCAGATTAAAGCAAAGAACCTCAGTCATCTATTTCCACAGTCTACATAACTGCCACAGTGAACTTAAAACTACTTTTTTGGTTTTAACATTTGGAATAAATATAACTTGGATAGCATCAGTTTATTCAAGGTCAAAGACTAATGAGTTTTGGAATTAGATCATATTATAATTTAGGGAAATAGAGAGTATGATGTAAATATATGCATTTATTTTATATTAATTAGATTTGTTATTTCTTCACCTTGGTGATGTTGATACACATCTTTGAAAACATTTTATGATGCAAGCTCACACAATTGAGATCTCAAATTGTACGGGTAGATCATTTTAAATGTATCATCAGTACTTCTAATTCAAGCTTTTATGTCATTCTAGACTGCTCCATTTGATTAGATACTTGAATCATTTGATCACCATGCAAATTGTTTTACATTGCATGAATGGTTTTTAACATTTAAATTTGTAACACATTACAGCATTATCTTAACAAATATATGAAATTGTCATTCCCTTGTGTAGGAAAATTTTGTTTTGGGTACAACATTTTGCCAAAAATATCTAAACATGCACACTTCACTGTATTGTTTTACCCGACCAACAATGTCAGATAAATTACCTAAATGTAAACTGTCACCTAAAGAACACAACTTAATGTAAGTTCTTTTAAATGACATCTGTAGTACTTGATGTACAGACAGATAGACCGACATCATCAATCCATTAGCCACAGCTAAATTGTAATTAAGGAAGCAATGCATTTCTTGCTATTTTTGGGTGTTTTTAAAAACAAAGATCATTTTGGATGTACTTGTACATAAATATAAACTGAAACATATTTACCAATCTGTGAGTCTAAGGGTTCGTCTCCTGGTGTAGCTTTGTTCTCATAATTGGTTGTCACTCAGAAATGTTTTGGGGAACATTTTCTTTTATCGGGATAGCTTTTTTAGTAGTCTCAGGGGTTGTTCATGATTTAAGGTTATACTGGAGAAGGCAGAATAATTGTTTCCAAAGCAATGTTCTGTGATGAAAGGACATATAATAAGAGAAGACATGATAAAATTCAGACATTAAGAGTCAACTAACCTTGATTTCAGATCCATCTTCACTGAAACATCTTGGCCTGGCAATGATGTTAATATGTTCCATGAGCAGCAAAATATGTTCCTTGTTGTCATGGAGATCTGGTTTATTTTCTTTTGTCCATATAGGATCTTAAAATGAGAAGAGAACAATTCTTATATTAGATTCTTTATTTTTTAACATAACTGCATTTTGAGATAATTGTCAGGAAATATAACCCTTGACAATTATTGACAAAAAAATAATTCTTTCCAAATAAATATATTTGGTTTGAGGAATGTCTTTGAAAAATGTTGGGAAAATAATCATTCTCTTAAATTCCGTTTTTGTGTGAACAGTTTCCATAATGGGAAAAAATCATTCTCTTAAATTCATTTTTTTGTGTGAACAGTTTCCATAATGGGAAAACCTTGTTCATGCAAGTTTTTCCCAGTCTGGCTACCAGCCTTCAACGTATGCCGAATAGGCTATCTTCTTTCTTTTCAAGGACATTAACTAATGAAGGGCATCAGAACAAGGCAGGAGGAGAATTTCCAACAGAGATAGGGATGCATTACATATGAGTGAAGTGATTGATTGATAAATCAACGTATCATTACTTGTTTCCATACAATATCTGTTCTGATGCAAGTTGTGAATAATTAATATTTTAATCTTCAGCAAGTGTGAATATGTATTAGCTATTTGGCATTCATTTTTCAAGGGAAGAATTAATATGAAATAGCGGTCATAGGCATATTTACATATTTCTGTCAGATTAAAAAAAATATAACAAAAAAAAAATATATAAAAAATATAACAACGTTCTCTTGCCATCTACAAATCAGTGCAAGGTGACTAACTCAGATTGTTGGAAATCTATCCCATGGCTATGCCATTCTAACGTTTGCATCTCAGTACTCAGCATCATGAGCCACTGACAATGTAAATGAGACATGCCAGACTTGTTCTTCATTTATGATCAAACTAATTGACTGATTATTTCATAACCGTTTACGTGAAGCTTCTTTGTTGCTTTGTATCTTGTTTGCTTGTATTGAATTTGATTGCTACACATCCAGTAGCAGAAGGGGCGAATCGGACAACATTTTATAAGGCTTCCTCGTAAATACTTATTAGAAGCGTCCATTTGGCAAACCAAGGCTTCCTCGAAATAGACGCCAATGTCGTTGTCGCGCCCCTCTGCTGCTACCGGGTTAACAAAATTAGCCATCAATACAATCTAATCCGACGCGATATCGTGTCCGAGGAGCATGTATACTTATCGTTATAAATCCATGTGGGGTGGCTCTGGCGCCGTTAAAGAAATTTTGAAATCGATTATAATCCATATCGGCGCCCCAAGTCTGCCAGATATTTCGTAGTGTGTGCGTATCAATTCCGTTAAATACACACAGTAGATTACAATTATCTCTGATGAACTTCGGGATCTGTGTGTAACGTTGAGTGACATATATCACGTCTGTGTTTTTATGGCGCCCTCGGGAAAATATTTTCGCAGGTTTTTTTTATTTGTCTAACATTACATCATCGTACTTAACGAGATTGTTAACTCCGATATCGAGGTCTTCCACGGATGGCGCTTCGTCGATATCTGTGATAAACTCGATAACGTTTCCGCCGTAAGCTTCTGAAACGGTTTCATTATAATATTTTAACACTTGATAACAATGTTGATCATCTACGCTCGGGACAACTAAATATAATTTGTCCCAGGTCATATAGTTCATTATCATTGTGAGCAACAATTGAGTTTTACCACTCCCGGACGGTCCGATGATAATCATCCTGATAGAGTTTGGTAACATAGGGTGATGTTTTACTAGTTGTTTTTTCTTTAACGCTGAGAAATCAATTACTTCCATTTGTTAATATAACATAATAATAGTATGGATCTATATTGTATGAAATGTAAAGCGCGTACACCAACTATTCGCCTGACGAATGTTACCACAACAAATAACCGTGAAGCGTTTGCTGGTAATTGCGAGGTATGTGGGATAAAAAAAATCGATTTGTAAAAAAAGGGCGGTGGTGATATCGCCGCCAAGCTAGCTAAACTTCCAGGGTTACCAACGGCGAAGTATGCAGTTGAAAAACACCTTCCAGGATGTAGTTATTGTGGACCTTGAACATGATTAGATATCGGACTTGATAGTTAGGATAATTCTAACCGGGGAGAAAATCCAATAAATGCAATTGATGAAGCGTGTCGGGTACATGATATAGCTTACCGGAGCGGTGATTTACAATAACGTCATCTCGCAGATGTGAAATTAATTCATGCATTGAATTCTATCACTGATAAATCCTTCAAAGAAAAATTGGCTTCATGGTTAATAAAATCGGCGATAAAAGGTAAATTGATGTTAGGTGTTGGTAATTAATAATAAAATGGAATCTATTTATTATTCTCCGAAAGGATACTGGAGGGGTAAGGCAGCAATCGGTAAACTCGTTACCACTGCAAAGGTGTAAAATACCATTGCAGCAGATTGGTTATCCAAACAGGCGATGTGGCAAATTTATATACCGCCGACTAAACAAATTAACTACTCGCATTTTGATGTGACTGTTCCTAACGAAGCTCATCAGGCTGATATACTATTTCTGCCACATGATAGTGGTTACAAATACGCGCTAACCGTAGTTGATGTTGCGAGTCGATACAAACAAGCAAAACCGCTAGAAACAAAATCATCAACTGAAGTGGCTTCTGCATTTGAAAGGATGTATCGAAGGGGTCCACTGCGTTGGCCAAATATATTACAAGTTGATTCTGGCAAGGAATTTCATAATGTAGTGTTATCAACAATGAAGAATCATAATACCGCGTTACGACGAGGGCATACTGCATTACATCGCGATCAGGCAATTGTTGAACGATTTAATCGGACGCTTGCTGAGCGGTTATTTAGATATCAATACGCGAAGGAATTTATTCAGGATAAAAGATCCCGTGAATGGGTCAAGAGATTACCAGCTGTGAATACTGCGCTGAATAATGAGATAAATCGAACAATCAGCATGAAACCTAACAACGCGATTAAGAAAAAGTCTATACCTGAAAAACCGCAAAAAGATTTTTCAAAACAACCAATTCTTGGTAATGTCACTGTTAGGTATTTATATGAACCAGTTGAGCTCGAAGGTGGCAAAAAAAAGAGCTAATGATCCTATTTGGAGTGTTACTGCACATAAAATATCCGGCATAACACGGTCTACGGGTAGACCAGCAATCTATTGACTGGATTCAACTGCTCCTCAGCGAGGATTTACTCGACGACAACTACAAGTGATACCCGAGAATACTCAATTACCACTGCGTGGTCTTAACTAGCACCTCTGCGTCTGTTGCATTCAAGACAAGTCATTATCTCTGGTATGACCAATGCTGTTATTTTTTCTGTCTACGGTAAATTGGCGAGGATCTTTATCCGACCAGCACCAACGCATTATATCCTTGACGTTGTCAAGGCTGACAATAGCACTTATTGTAGTGTCATTATCATCTAAAACAACTCTTCGAAGTTGATTTATTCTTCGTACTCTGGACACTGCAAGATAACTAAATTCGACCACTCATTGTGATTGTCTATAATCCAAACAATTGTATCTGATATAGTCAATCCTTGTGAGGAGTGTATAGTCGCTGCGTAACCTAGCGTCCATGGAGATTCATCAGCACGCAATGCATCTTCGACGACGCTGATATCAACCAACACAATATCACTAAACACTAAATTCTGCTTTTCAAGCTGTCTAGGAATATCAACTTCTTTGTGCGTTTCAAATAACTTCATTTGAAGGGTGTCTCTGGCTATGTTTCTACTCGTCACAATTAAATCGTTTGGTCTCCACGCTTCCCAAAAATCATTCATGGGAGTTTCTGAAATTATTTCAAGCGCTTTTTCACATTGGATTCTATCCTGTTGTAATCTAATTAATTTATTGAACTCACTTAATTCTGGATCAAGTGATCTGTGATCAGCATTAATCTCTTCGTAAAAATCTACAAAATTCTTTAGCCAATCATGTGGAGACAAACCGACAAAATGGACGTGGATGGCCATGATCGCCGCACATTATTACCGCTGTATTTTTCAGTAACAACCAATCAAGAAATTCGTGTAATACATCTAATGACACTGTGCATATCTCATCCCAAATAAAGACTTCAGGAATAGATTTCTCACCCATTCGTTCAGGAGTCCATTCATCGCCTTTCCATCGAAAGAAACTATGATAAGTACAGGCATTCACTCCTCATTGTTTAATCTTTCTTGCAAGTCTATGTGTCGGTGTTAACACAATCATGTTTGATTTCCCTCGAAATAATTCAATCGAGTCGTCTTTCCTGATCCACCACAGCCGTTTAAGTAAACGGTTTTATGTCTGCATATTCTTTCCTGACCCACCACAGCCGTTTAAGTAAACGGTTTTATGTCTGCATATTGGATCAGATATCTGCGGTGCATTAGATAGTTCTGATATCTGGTTGCTTTTCAAGTAATTGTTTTCAATCGTAACATCTGCTGATTTGGTATAATCATGCAGCATTTCCCGTTTAATTCTCCATGACCCCGAACTCTCATCACAATTAGTAAATTCGGTCACTGCTTGCCTGTGTTTCATGTCTATGTAAAATCAATCAGTGGCGACTCTAACTGCGGTGTCAGGAAATCTATTTATCATCGAAAATATATTAATACAAGCATAACTAAGCATAGATGCCCTCAAATGTGTATACTGAACACTGTATCCATCGTTGTAAGTAACAATTGTACCCAATTTGGTTCCATCGGATAAAAAAGCGTCTTTATGATCAACATATATACCTTTACTCGTTATATCCGCGATTATAAAATCGTATTCAACGCTGTCTATGATTAACCGTGAAGAGTATCTTGTATTGTCGTATTTTCCACCTTGGGTAAATTTACCAGTTATTCTTCTCCCAAGATCTTTTGCTTGTTTATTTCTAACTTCAAATATCTGTTTGGACCATTGCAAGATATATTCTTCGTCGAGATCAGGGAATTGTTTTTTGTTTTCGCTGATTATACTATCTAGACTATCGGGTTGTGCTAACCCAACCTCAGTCTGCGCGTGATATGATATAATTGCTTCACTGACAATCAGCGATGTCAGCATGCTACACTCAATTATATATCGCAATAACACAATTGGGGTCCAATGTTTTTTCAGACATATGTCTACCAATCCAGGCATTACTAAAGAATTTAAAACGAGGAAGAACTGGAAAATATTAAAAAATGTGAGACATGTAATATCATTTAACACTGAAAATAACGAGGAAATAGTATTTCAATATATGAAAAAGCCAGTAGATATTTCTATATTTGTATACCCTCAGTACAAAAAGTAGCAGAAGGGGTATATCGATCTTTTTTTTCAAAGCGTTTTAAGAACAAAATTAAATTTATTTACATATAGATTTCATTTTGTACTATTCTATATAGCATTAAGGGGAATAACTCGTGTGGGTATGTGTACGGCTTATGAAAGAGTTATCTCCCTTAATGGGTTTTTCTATTATTGATTTTTAACAGTCATAATTCTTAAATAGGATAATCAATTATCTGTTTTTGTAAGAAAACGAATCAAATACGCAGTGTTTACAAACAATTGTATTTTTTTTCTTTCAAGTATTCAGTTGTCAATAATCAGTATTAAATACACGAAATGTATGTGGATTCATTAATTCACATTCATTCATTTATTCAATACCACGCCGCTGAGGTCATTCATTGTACATTCACACCTGTTACCTGCGCTATTGACTTCCGACAATCTGTAAACTTAACGATATATTATATTCAAGAGCGTATACCAGTAACAAGAAGAATTAGCTCAATGCGTAACACGTCGCTGTTCCGTCCTAGCGGCTAAAATTCAACCCAGTGTGATTTTGTAGGGGGTATTGTGGGTTGCAATTTGAATGTAGAGTGTTATTATCATTCATTGATATCATTCATTTATTGTTATGTGTAGTATCGTCATTGTGCTGTCCTAATACAATTCGCCATAAAACTCGATTTGGGGATTGTATAATATCATTCATTGTTATCATTTATCATTCATTCATTGTTGTGTTGTTTTGTCGCTATTATTCGTAATAAATACACCCTTTGAAAGAAGTAAGCACTGATAAAGCGAATTCAGAATTATATTCGTGACTCTCTTGTTTATTGTGAAGATGTTCGTGTGTTTGTCCCGTTATGTACTATCGTGGAGCGAGTAAGAAGAGATTTGTGGCGAGAGTAAAAAACTAAAACGATGATAAATTCGAAGGTTAGGGATATAAAGAATCTAATTGAACAGAATGAAAATACCCTTTAAGAGCCTCTGTTGTATAAACTGTGTGTAAAATACTGCACTGTAAAAAGCTTCGATTTTACAGGTAACAGACATGTATAAATACTCGTTGGACGGTACAGGTATGCCCATTCAACCGACAAGATAGTTTTAGTCAACAAACAATAGCGGTGAAATTCTATACTGGCTGAGCTATCATTGAATGGGTTATATTATACAACCAGGAAGTTTTAATAAACGTGAAATTCTATATTGGCTGCGCTATCAATGAATGGGCAACCACGTAGTTGTACTGTTATAGTAAATATTTCGGATTTTAACACTGAAATATTTTTTTGTCATTGAAATAAAATCTCTGGAAAATCTTCGATTGAAAATCTTTGATTTGAATCTCTTCGAGATTCGATTCAGGTTAGTATTCTCAGTAACTCCTCAGCGTGCAAGCAAGAATGGACATATTGCATAATTAGATCGTAGTTACAACTAATCGTTGTTATAGTATTCTCTTGCAGCTGTTGCATTTGGTCTTCAGTGAGTATAAATTTATCATCGTCGCCGAGGTTATCAATGATTAGTTCAACGTGACAATCTTCGATGCTCAAATCCTCGTTGAAATCTCTTCGAGATTTATGATGAAAAATTTCCCTGATTGCGTTTTCGAGTTTATGTTTCTCGTAAATAACTATTCGCGTATGATGATACAAATTATTGAAAAAGTCTACATTGCTCTAAATTGCAAGTGTGAAAAATATGGAAAATCTTCGATTTTCACGACTTGAAAATCACTTTGAAATTGCTTTGCTATGGAAAATCCATAGGATTTTCATGATAAAAAGTAAGCTTGAAAATCTCTTTAAAAATTGTATGGATTTTCCATTGCATTGCAATTTAAGATGAAAAGCTAGCTTGAAAGTCCTCAGGACGAAAATCTTTTACGATTTCACATCTAACGTCATTTGTAATTGTTCCCCTCGAAGGTCAACCAAGAAAAAGTTCTGGTCGGTTATTCTAAAATTCATCCTCTTGATAAGATTATTGGTGGTTTCCAAGTAGGTTAAATGAGGTGGATTCATCACAATTAAACTCCCCGGGGAGACATTCGGGGAAAATGTGTATAAAATGTAACCGAGGGTCGCATTATCAGATTTTGCTACGTCAATGGCATAACTCCCTAACACTGCATCACAAATAACGGGTATGGAAATCATGGATGATATATGAACGTTGCCGGGAGATCTGTGTTTATTGTTGTTGAATACTGAATTATTCGACCGTAGAATCTCCGTAGTTGGATTTATTTTAAACCATAGCGCTTGAATTTGTGGGAAAAATTCGTCAATGAGATTACTCAGCGACTTCTTCATCGCTGGTACATCCCATCCTGGAAATTTCATAAAGACTAAATCTAAATCAGTGCGTGAAAATACTTTTTTGAACTTTTCCTTTGAAGCGCTTTTATCTTCGTACACCAACGAGAGCAAACTATCATTAAGGTAGTTCATATCAGAGATAATTTGATTTAGTTGTTGTTGTTTGATTACCTCACGTGAAGTTGTTAAATCGAGCAGCAGAGATCGTTGCAGATAATCTCGAAACTGGGTCAGCATTGTTTAAAATAATTGTTTCATCGTGTTGAAGATCACAAGTAAACTTTTCTCTGTTACTACGAATACACCTTGAGCGCCAAGAGCAAATCGCCATATTATTCTACCATACTCGTTGTATTCGTATTTTCCAAGTGCATCAGTTTCTGTTCCGTCGTAGACATCATTTGAATACTTTTGATAGATATCACTGGCACGTAGAAAATTAAATGACGAAATTGTAATTGTACTTTGGATCAACATCATGTAATTCATTAGTGAAGAAATCTAATTTTTCTAGGTTCAGGTAACTGGAAATGAACCGCAGGAAGATTATTCAACCATGCTGTGTGGATCCGTGGGAAGAATTCGTCGATGATGTCACTGAGTTTTGAATGCATTAAAGGTATGTTATATCCTGGAAACTTAAACGCGGGGATATCTTCAACGCGGATTTTATTCCTTAATGCAAAATCTGTTCTCGTTGCAGGATGATCACTAGATAATATATATTGAATAACTCGCAAATTAAATCCATCCATGTCGGCGATAATTCGATTACACACTTCCACGTATTTGATTATCTCGGAATGGTTTGGTGGAATTGTACTTACTGCTGTTATTAAATAGCCGTTAAATCGCTCAAAATCACTATTCATGGCTGTTAATATTTTAGTAATATATGATTCATCTATTTTAATATGCCCGTGTTCGTCTCGATAACTTGTAAAAACCGATTCCATTTGTGACAAGTATGTTAATTTAGGTACAACACCAATACCATCACGATCAAAACCGTGATAATCTTCCCCCTTGGAAATAAAGTCGGATTTTAGTGGTTCGCGTTGTAGATCTTTTATATCAACGGTGCCTGGAATATACTCAGGGTAACCCAATGAGGTTCTAATTGAGCTGTTATATATATATATATATACGGAGTAGCTAGGTGAATTTATCTCGATGGTCGTCGACAACAGTGACTCATGTCCGTGTATTTGAATGGGAGATTTATCCGGTCCATCCTCAACGACAATTATGTTTTTTCCTGTAATTGCTTCAATGAAATTTATAATCTCCGCGTTGATATCTTCGATGTCATATGCGCCAGTAGGTAAATATATTGTGTGCCATTCTGGTTCGGTACTACCATCTGGTTTGACTTTATTTTTTTATACGAGAATGTAAAACTGTTATTGGGTGGTTTACCATTAAATGGTTCTGATCTCACATTTGGCCAGCTGTAGTAACATCATAATTGTGTTAGCGCTATCTCAGATGCTGCCAGCGGAGGATTAAATTCAACGCTAAACTCTGGTACTTTCGTTACCAGCGATATCAATTTTGTCTTTGTCGTGGTGGTATTTTCCGCTATTCGTTGAAGCAGTTCTTGTGACATTGTTGTTTTTGTAATTGTCATGCTCTAATTTCGACATCGTTGAATCATACAACCGAACCATCTTCGAGAATTCATCATCGGATATAAATGTATCATCGAGTGACGAGGAAATCATCGAGGATAATTGCGAGTATGCGGTTCATTCACATGAAATTTAATTATGTAGTCACGCATTTACGCTGGCTGCCATGATGATATTTTCTTTGTTATCCCGGTTGATACACTCGCGATTGTAGCCACCGTAGAAATGCAAATTGGAACTACAACCGGAGCAATCATTGTAACTGATGCTAGTATTATTCCGGCGCCAGGGAGAACGCCTGACACCGAGTACACGATAACATCAACTGCGGTGATTCTTCGTCGGTATTTTTTTATTTTTGTTTGATACTCCTCACTGAACGCTTTGAGTTTAGCTTGCTATTCTCTGACCTGATCATAGCGGTATTGTTGTGGCGATGTCATTTTATTTTCAAATCGTTTACGATTTCAATTAAGTTGTTTACTTAAATCCGCTACGAATTCCACATACCATGTTGTTGAAACCCTAGCTAGATTATTATAAGTGGATGTTATTGTAAATTGTTCAATTGTATCCTTGTCGATGATTGTTGATATCGTATTGTTGACCCCAGATGAACTCGACGAGGATATACTAAACTGAGTTTGTGATACTAGTGTTAATCGATAAATACCCTTGACGGTTGCAGTGATATGTAAAATGTTGTTTGTAAGTGTCCACGCAAATGATCCGTATTGAATCGTGTATACTACGTTTTTGGTTTTCGCATGAGGAATTTTTGTTTTGTCGATGATTTCTATCATCCTCGTTGCATCACCTTTGATTGCTTCGATGAAGTTTTTCATCTCATCGATGGATTTTTTAATATCAAGGAGTTTTATGCCAATTTTATCCAACGTGGTTTCAGGAAATTTATCTACGATGTTTTTACGAAAAGTTGAAAACTGTTTTACATGTTCTTCATATCTGACTTGAAGTGTCGTTAGTTCCAACATATAATTTTTTATCTCTGTAAGCTTCGGTGTGGTCAATGGTGGTTTACCAAAAAATTCTAACACAGGCTTATCAATATTATCCATGATGGATTTTTGTAAATCAGTAAATGTAATTATATGAGAGTTTCATTCATCACGTAGTTTTTTTTAGATCCTCGGAGGACTGTAAATCCGTAGGTGTATTTATTTGATCGCGTATGTTTTTTAATTCATCTAAGTTTGCTATCGATGAAATAGCTTTCTTGATCATTCGTTTTACTTGCCCGATTGTAACAATTTCTTCACGACGAAGTGATACTGATCTTCCAAAAATATCTGTCATGTTATATATTACATATTTCTCTTTAAGTGATTCATCATTGTGTACTCGTGGACGACCTTATGAGGTAATTGCGACGACGTCGAGATAGCTGTCAACGCATTAAGAACCTCTCGTCCTCATATTGGAGGATCTGTTAATGTCTGTGTGGGCAGCGTTGAATACCATATTGGCGTGTTTGACAACTTAGACACATATTTGACAAATTCCCTTGGCGGAGACAACCCATGCGAGTCAAAATAAATAATTGATTGGGGATGTATCGCGTAACCCACCCAATGCGTTCCAGGTCTAGTGTGTTCATCTAGATTAATTATACCGGTTTCTGGGATATGTGGTTGTTTCGATAATTGATCTTTCATGAATACACTTCTGAAATGTTTTATTGGGAGTTTTTTTACTTCGCCAGCGAGGTCAAAATTAGACATAGGAGTCTTTGACTCCTCAACAACAGAATTTATCCGGTTTTGTAATGTTTTGTGAACCGACTTCCCGGCAGTCTGAATCTTTTTCCCTTTTTTTATATCCCTGTCCGGTTACTTTCCTTAATGCCATTCCTGCCTCGATACCAACAGCTCCTAATTCTGCCGCTTTAGCCACCGCTGTGGCCGCTGCCGCAATTAGTGTTGGAATCGTAGCTAACAACGGAAATATTCCACCGGATTTAATCATATTTTTGACCGCGGCTTGTGAAAAAGTCAATTTAACTCCTGTACCAGCTTTTAACGCGCTATTGAAATGACCAAGTTGAGTTTCTGGCAGCGATAATTTATTTGATCCACCTGTTATTTGTTGTTTTCGCAGCGTTATCGCTGTGCCACACGTAGTAGAAGTTTTCGATTGTAGTTTTTTTATCTGACCAGGTGTCAGGGTGACATTAACATGACTGTACGACATTTTATTTAGATAGTGTTCATCTAAATGTCCCATTACATATTTTCAATGGGTGCGTCAATGACTCGCATTTTTCCACCACCACCATCCAGCGTCATAGATTTATCACTGAGAATAACAGCAATTGCCATAAATCCTCCAAGAGCATCGCCGATACGAGCTTGGAATTTTACATCAATGGTTGAATGTTTAGATATATCAAGATGTTGCAACGAAAAGTAATAAATCGGATACAATTCTTTAAAATCCCATTGTGATATTTGTAGTCCAGTATCAATATTTTGATCACGACCCATATAAGACCACAACCGATGATACACTCTACCTATTTGATTACTACCGTAATCGAGAATAACTTGTTCTGCTGGTTCTTGTTGATTACTTATTCGCCATGATACCTCACTGACATTACACTTATCAAATATCATATGGGACCGCAATTGTAAAATATCATTTGCAACCCCCGCTATTTTTTGCGTTCGATTCACATTTTGTAGAGCAACACAGATGTCTCGGCGCGGAAACATTTTTCGTAAGCGCAAACTGCCAAGTAAAAACACCAACAACATTACTAGTTATGGTAGCTGTTGTAATATCAGACCAACTCAGTAATGATTTTCTTCCATGATCCATAACAGATAGCAACCTAGTCTCAACAGTCAACGATGGAGTCATTATTGGCATCCACAATGATAATTTTGTCAATTCTACGTGCCCGTCAGTAACAGGATTAGCACCACGCCAAAGAGCATAATCATCAGTTGATCTTCGCGTGAGCACTACAGTATGACTAGCACCAAAGATAACTTTTCTGATGTCTCGGCAAAATCCAAATATATGCGACGGAATCGCACATGAAAATCTACCAAGGTTGTCTATCATCTTTTTTCGCGCTGCAAATCCTGCGTTGTAATTAGGATTATTACCCACAACAATAGCTTCAACATCAGCATCATCATTATCAGCAGTAACCTTTTTTGGTCGTCTTATAACAAATGGAATATGAGCAGCGCTATTGGTAGTATCCTTAGCAGCAGAGAGGGTGAATCCTACAACGTTTTTAGACAAAATTTGATTGAAATCCTAAAACGAGCCGTCTTATAATCTTATTTTAACCAAAAAAAGGCGAACCCTACAACGTTTTCAGACAAAAAAATTGATTGAAATCTACATACGAAATCATTTTAACTAAAAAAATGAAAACGATTTTTTAATCAATTTTGGTCGCAACTTGTTGTCATCCACCCTCTCTGCTGCTATGGGTTAATAAAAATAATAAAATGATTTTAACCGAATATTTGATCCAGTCCTTAGGATGAAAATCATTTATGATTTCACAAACAAACTAATCACTAACACCTCCTCTTGTAAATCAATCAGATTATTGGACTGATCTGTGAGTTTGAAATTAATTCTCGTTAATGAATTATTATGGCACCGCATGTAGACTGGATTAATTGGGTTTTCAATTATTAAATACCCTGGAGGAGCTGTTGGTGCAAATGAATACAAAATATATCCTTGCTGAGCTTGATTTGATCGTTCGAGATTAATTTGATAGCTTCCTTCGATAACATCACACACTAAATTGAGCGCAATCACTGAGGATATATTCACGTTGAACGGAGCGATATGCCTACCGCCACCATCTGGATCATTATTATGTTTGAGGATTTTTATTTCCGGTGATGTTGTTTTTTTCCATGTATCATGAATTATTTTGAAACCGACATCGATGGCATCACTGAGAGATTTTTGTAGTTCAGGTACGTTATATCCTTGTAGTTTGACTGTTGGAATATCTTTGACGGGGATATTATATTCTTCTGCAAAAACTCTTCTTGTTTCAGGATTACTGTCATCTAATACCTCTTGAATAATTTGTGAATTAAATGTTTCCATGTCATTGATGATTTTGTTACATAGTTCTACAACGCTGATAAATTCATCTCGGGTGAGATAGCCGGATTTAAGAGATATTAACAACAGTGGAAAATCATTATTCATTGCTTTGAAATTGTCATCGAGTTTAAAAATGTTAGCCATAAGAAATTTCCCGTTACTATCTTCAAAGATACTAAAAAATTCTGTAGGTACCCACTCTTTGTAACTCTTTATTGGATTATCAGGTTTTATTCTGTCGGTGATATAATCAGATTTTTTAGGTTCTGGTACATTAACGGTTTTCCCCAGAGTAAAACTCTGGGGTGGTAATTCAGGCCATCCTAGTACGGTTCTTATTGAGCTTTGATAGATATCTACGACGTATCCTTCTGTGCTTATTTCAATTGCGGATGATAGCGTCGGCTCATGAACTGTTATAGCAATTTTTGACTCTGCTCCAGTAATCGATTTTATTCTACGCTCGAATTCATCATTGATTTGTTCGATTTGGTAAGACCCTGTTGGTATTGAAACAACGTTCCAGTCTGGGGTTCCGTCGGGTTTATTCTTATTTGCAAACACTAAAGAGTTATTCGGTTGTTGACCACCAAATGATTTTGATCTGATATTAGGCCAACTGTGATATACTCGTAGTTTTGCAAGCGCGATTTCACTCACAGGAACCGGAGAGGGGAAATTCACACTAAACTCGGGTTCCGTTGATGTAATTGATATCATACTCGTTTGTACTGGCTTCGTGTTCTCCACTATTTGTTGAAGTAATTCCTGCTGTGTCGTCATTATACTCATGATTTATTTCTAATTTTGGTATCGAGGAATCATAAATACTGACCATCACTGAGAACTCACAATCTGGTAATGTTGATATTATTGAGATCATTTTGTTTTTTGGGTTCGTGTTTTCTGATTCCATCGGTGTTGTCATTGTTATTATACTCATGTTGTCGCTCTAATTTCGATATCGCGGAATCAAAAATACTGACCATCGCTGAGAATTCACTATCTGATATAATCGTATTGTCGAGTGACGACGATATCATCAATGATAATTGCGAATATGCGGTTGATGCAATATGAAATTGAAGTAAGTAATTCTGCAGTTTACTCTGGCTGCATGATGATATCTTTTTTGCTATCCCGGTTAATATACCCCCGATTGTAGCCACCGCAGAAATGCAAATTGGAACTACGACCGGGGCAATCATTGTAACCGATGCAAGTATTATTCCGGCACCAGTGAGAACGCTTGACACCGAGTACATAATAACATCAATTGCGGTGATTTTTCGTCGGTATTTTTTTATTTTTATTTGATATTCCTCAGTGAGGGTTTTGAGTCTATTTTGAAATTCTCTGACCTGATCATAGCGACATTGCGTCGATGACAAAGTCATTGTTGTTTATTTTAAAAACACTAGCGTTTTCAATTGTGAAATCCTTTCAATTTAGTTATTTACTTAAATCCGCTACGAATTCCACATACCACGTTATTGAAACCCTAATCAAACTTTTATCAGTATATGTTATAGTGAACTTTTCAGTTTTATCCTTGTCGATGATCGTTGAAATCGTATTGTTGACCCCGGATGAACTCGACGATGATATATTAAATTGAGTTAATGGTGTTACTAGTGTTAATCGATAAATACCCTTAACGGTTGCAGTGATATCTAATTTGTTGTTTGTAGGTGTCCACTCAAATGATCCGTGTTGGATTGTATATACTACGTTATTGGTTTTCTCATGAGGAATTTTTGTTTTTTCAATGATTGTTATCATCCTCTAAAAATCACCTTTGACGGCTTCGATGAAGTTTTTCGTCTCATCGATGGATTTTTTAATATCAGGGAGTTTTATTTCAATTTTATCCAACTGGGTTCCAATAAATTTATCAATGATATTTCTACGAAATGATATAAACTGTTTTCCGTTATCTTCAATTTTAGATTCAAGTATTTTTAGTACAGCCAGAGAATTGTTTAACTCATCGTTGAGAGTTTTTAATCGATCTGTAATCGTCGAAACGAGTACACCCGGTTTGAGTTTACCCTGATCGGAAAATAACGCGATAGTATCCTCGATTGCGTTTTGTTGTTTAACTAAAATATCATCCAGAGAAATATTACTGGTTTTCAATTTACCCTGATCCGAAAATAACGCAACGGTGTTCTCGATTGCGTTTCGTTGTTTAACTAAAATATCATCCAGAGAAATATTACTAGATTTCAATTTACCCTGTTTGTCCTGAAATACAACTATTTCATTGGGTTCAACACTTTCTAAATTCAACGTCTCAGCGATTTCATCTTTAATTTTTTTTGTTATATCCTTGATAGAATCAGGGGTTGCAGTGCCATCGGGTTTGGGTTTCAAAGATCTCCCCCAAATATCAATCATGTTATTGTAAAACTCTTTCTCTCTCTAAAATCGTTTTTGACGACTTCGTCGTTGCCAGCGATTGCTGGTGTAGTCATTTACGACAATATGAGGTGGTTTTCTAGATGCTGAAATAGCGTCAAGGACATTTAATACTTCGCTGCCACATATTGGTGGGTCATTCATTTGTTGTGTTGGTAGCGTAGAATACCAAGTCTTCATTGGAAGGGTTTTTATATACCGCATAAACTCTTTTGGTGGGGCTAATCCATATGAATCGAAATAAACAATCCCACGTGGATCAATAGCGTATGCAACCCAGTGAGTTCCAGGTCCGGTGCTGATATCGAGATTAATAATACCTGTTTCAGTTTCGTTTGGTTGATGTGGTAATTGATCTTTCATAAAAACACCTCTGAAGTTTTTAATCGCTAGTTTTTTAGCAGCATCCATTAAATCAAAATTGGACATAGGAATCTTCGATTCCTCAATTAATAAATCGTTCCTGGTAGTCTCAGGCCTGATCCGTGAACGGATCTCCCGCTGTACCACGAATACGGGGTTCCTGGTAGTCTTAGACCCAATCCGTGAACGGATCGTCCCTTTTTTTTATATCCTTTCCCAGTTGCCTTCTTTAGTGCCATTCCTGCTGCAGTACCAACGGCTCCTAACGCTGCCGCTTTAGCCACCGCTGGGGCTGCTGCTGCAATCAATGCTGGAATCGCAGCTAACAACGGAAATATACCGCCTGTTTTAATGATATTTTTGATAGCAGCCGCAGAAAGAGTAATCTGAACACCTTTTTTGGCTGCAAGTGCATCATTGAAATGTTTCACCTGACGAGTTGTCAGCGATAGTTTATTTGCACCACCAGTCATTTGGTTGGGTTTCAACGTGATTGTGGTTCCACATCGCTTAGCCGATTCTGATTGCAATTTTTTTAATTGACCGGGAGTTAACGTAACACTAATAACACTATATGACATTATACATAATAGATTGATTCTAAATCGTTTACAATTTCAATTACATGTTTTCTACTGGTGCATCTACCACTCTCATTCTTCCACCAACACCTTCGAGTAGCATTGATTTATCACTGAGAATGACAGCAACCGCTCTATAATCAGCAATAGCACCACGAGTCACATTATTAGCTCTAAAATGTATATCAACAACTGACTGTCTTGTCAAATCGAGATGTTCCAGTGAGAAGTAATAGATCGGATATAGATTTTTAAAATCATATTGTGATATTTGCAAACCAGTATCGACATTTTGGTCGCGTGCCATAAATGACAACAGACGATGATAAACTCGTGCAATATGATTTTCTGTGTAATTAAGTTGTATATCCTCGGATGGTTCCTGTTGGCCGTTTATTCTCAGTGAGATGTCTTTCACACCTAACTGATCAAATATCATATGACTGAAACGTTGATCGCCAACTCGTGCGTTATCTTGTAACGCAATAAATATATGACGTGGCGCAGAAACGCCTTGTTTTGATGCTAGATTCCACGTGAATAACCCGTTCAGATTTGATTGCTTCACATCTGTACTCACGGTTAGCCAACTCAACAACGACTTTCCTCCTTGGTCCATAAATGATAGTAATCGTTCCTCTGCGGTGATTGCTGGAGTCAACACTGGCATCCACAATGATATTTTTGTTAAATTGACTTTACCGGCATCAGCATTGGGATTTGCAGCATCTGCTGGAATCCTCCAGATTGCGTCATTATCATCACTCTTTCGTACAAGCGATACTGTATGCTTCGCCCCGTAGATAACTTTTCTGACGTTTCTACAGAATCCAAAAATATGATGCAGTGGAATCGTGCATAAAAATGATTTACGCGCTCCTTGCAACATTGAGTTTCGTGTTGCAGCTCCTAGATTGAAATTAGGATCGTTGTTTATAATCATATTCTCGACATCAACATTAGCAGCACCAGCATTATTCTGTGGTCGTCTTATAATAAATTGATTTCCTCCAGCGGTATTCTTACCATCTTTTGCAAACATCATAGAGGGTCCTGCTGATCTTGTATAATCATCGGAATATCTCGCTAACCCGATTATTGTTGTAGCCACATCAATGTCACGATCTATGGACTCAATTTCTTTTCCATCAATGAGATATCTAGCACTCTCAAATAACGCCATAATACCATTATTGACAAAACCGACTTGAGTACCAGCTGGATACTCTGTATCATTTGTTCTTATAATCTCTCCTTCGATTTCGATAAACGCTTCACAGGGCAAAAAATATTTACTGGTATCATGGACTTGAAGTTCAATTCGCGATCGACTATTTGCGTCTATTGCATGATAAGCGTAATATTGATAATCGCGTACAGAATCATCCTTGCCAACTGGGGCGTCTATATCAAACGCCGGATCATGTGATTTTTTGAACATTTTATTCTATTTATCAGAGTCTAAATCGTGAAATCATAAACGATTTTCATCGACGTAGTTTTTTAAAGCCGCTTCCTGCTATCATATTTGCAATATTGCTTTGGTCCCCTTGATTTATCAAGGGAGTTAAAGCCATCGACGCTAATTTTTCGTCTACTGCGTTATTTATAATTCTACTAACACTTGCAGGCATTTCCGCTGTAGACGGTAACGGTTTCTTTTTTCGTGATTTCACTAATGATGTTATTTTATTCTTCGCAGTTGAAAACGCTTTTCCAGCAAGATCTCCAACAGCACCAATACCCTTATCACGAATAACTTCAATTGCTTTCATTCCTAGTTGTTTAGCCAACGGCATCACTTTTGGAGCCATTCTCGCAAATAACCCCGCAATGGTATTGCCTAAACCATCTCCGTAGTATGCTCTATAAACTGGAAACCGTGAATTAACTACGTAGACGGGGGTTGGTTTATCATGATTGTAGTGTATGATCATTATTTGAAATCAGAAACCATTTTTCAATTGGAAACGCTAGCGTTTTTATTCAGTCTCGGTGATTAATCACTGTGATACCCACTTTCCACTAACTCGCCAATGAAATCTCGATATGTGCTGATATCCATGATACCACCCTGAAATAATCGTCTACAGATATCAGATGCTTCATTAATTATTTCAGGTGAGTTATTTCCAGCTCGGAACCCTCCTACAAGAACTTCTAATCGTGATATATCATTGATAACACTACCAGGGCAGAAACTCTTTGAGTTTCCAATCCTTGGATTCTCACTGGAATCTTGCAATCCACTTCCGCTATAACCAGTTGCTTCATCCTGTTTTTCTAAATCGGCTTCTTGTAATAAATAATCAAGAAAATCATCAGCAGGTGGTAGTTGTTGTTTTTTAGGTGAAAAAGATATTTTCTTTGCAGGTTGCTGTCGCTTTTGCGGTTTTTGTTTTTCATATTGTTTATACACTATATCCACCGCATTGATATATTCAATGTATGATGCACTATCTGTCTTAATTTGACTTTTTTTAGTTTTGATTTTGTAGAATATATCAGCCCAATGAGTGAAATTCTTAACATATTTATGATGTTCTGGTTTCAACATTTTTTTTCTGTTTTCATAAGTCATAACAACAAGCGCAGGAATTTCTGGTGGATCAGTCTTATCAATTGCTGCTAACCCTTCCTCGTTAAATCTCACGCGTAAATCATCTACTGTTCTTTTTGATTCCATTTTTTGTACAGTCTGTTTTGTTTGTTCAGTTTTCGCTGCTATTTTTTCAAGTTCACCGATAACAGATTTCCCCGTCTCGGGATCACTCCCCCGTATAGCACGCTCTACCCCGTACGTTGCTGTGGTTACTGGTTTAAACAATTCTTCGGATCCCGCAGCAAAATCAGTTTGTAAACTCTGTCGTTGTTGCAGTTTATTTCTTACAGAGTCACGAATTGGTACAAATCTCCTGATTGCATCCAGTCGTTCACGAGCCAATCGGGTTGTTAATGCTTCATTGACCATTATTTGAAATCAGAAACAATTTTTCAATTGCAAAACACTTTTTCAATCCGATCTAACACCATCGGATGATTTTTAACACGATCATGGAAGAGTTTTAAGGGCGTTATCATCGATGGGGAAAGGGCGATATTATTTATTTTATAAGGAATTTCGCCCTTTCCCCACTTTTCCATTGATCAATCGGAATCATCATATCGACTAAACCAACCATTAACGGCCTATCGATTTTGTTGTTTTCAATCAAAAAATGCTAAAAAAAATTAAAATCTCTCTGAGGGACGGTCACAATCAAATAATGATAAATGGTCGGGCAATCAAAATTGTTCATTTTCTTGAATTAACGCCCGTAGGTTTCTAACTTTAGAATTAACCTCCTTTTTCAATTCGTATTCGTACCCCAATTCTTTTCGTATTCGTTCTACGATGGTATACAACGGAGCGAACACACTTACGTCACTGGAAAATGCGAGAGAGTCCTTAATAGAATTCTGAATTCTTTTGATGAGCGCATACTTCTTTGGTAGCATATATTTATTGTTGTTAACTCCGTATTCTATATCCTGAAAATCAGACATGATTTGATCAGGATTTAACCCATCTGATAGTTCAATATCCCAACCTTTCAATTTTGAAATCTCGGATATGATGCTATTCATGTTTTCAGAATTCATTATTCTATAATAATGATATATTTCTAAATGAAAAATATGACGCATTAGACATAACTAAATTGAACTTTTTGTCCCGTCCTTTTTGAAATAGCCGTCTTGGTTATTCCCTCTGCAACATATCGTACTGAGGCTCTACAAATATCGAAGTGCCTACCGGCTTCATTCATTGATTGAAATATTTTTTCTTCGTTAGTTATCGTATTCAAAGATTTCACAGGTCTCGCTTTTTTCGAGTATTTCCCAGTCCCCCCTCGTTCGGTATTCTCACTTTGTGTAACAGCCTGCAGATTTGATAAAGAATTGTTTTTCGGATTAGAATCGATATGATCAATGACAGAATCATCCTCGATCAATCCATGGAAACACTCGTACACGAAACGATGATTGAGATATTTCTTCTTTCCAGCACCAAACACCAAATACCCCATACCATTGTCAGCACCAACTGATTTCTTCAGTCTGCGGTTTCTTACAACACCATAACTGGATGCTTCATAATTTGTGATCACAGGGTGTTGTCTGAATTCTTGGTTCATTCGTATACATAATACTATTGTTTGTCTAATTCATCGTTTGGTTTAATGATAAATCTTTCGATGTAGTCTTGAGGAGTTCTTATGATTTTATCCTTGATACTGACTTTGTCAGCGTCAAGGATACTGACTTTGTCAGCGTCAAGAATACTGACTTTGTCAGCGTCAGGGTCATAATTTCTGATTGATTGTCCATTTTTTATTCTTTTATCATAATATCGCTTCAACTCCCTGTATCGCTTACCACCGCAATTCAAACACAACTGAGATTTTCCCCTAACCCCAACTCCACATCGTATGCACGGTAACGGACCAAGGCTTCCACGACGAAAGCTTTGCATATGATACCCACAGAACTCGTTTCTGCATGATTTGTTACACGGGATTACTGATCCAATCATAAGCCACTTGCAGTGATTCATATATAAAAATCTTTCATTTAAATGCTTGTTTTAATTATAGCATGAAGGAGTTCAAGAGATTGACTTCGAAAAATGCTGAATTCAATGCTGATAAGGAGTTTAAGAGATTATTAAAAATCAATCCTAGATTTAATCTCGATAGACCAAAAAAACGTAACAAACGTCCAAGAGACGGAAACATGAAAGAGTTTAAGAGATTATTAAAAATCAATCCTAGATTTAATCTCGATAGACCAAAAAAACGTAACAAACGTCCAAGAGACGGAAACATGAAAGAGTTTAAGAGATTATTAAAAATCAATCCTAGATTTAATCTCGATAAACCCAAAAAAACGTCCAATAGACGGAAACATGAAAGAGTTTAAGAGATTATTGAAAATCAATCCTAAATTTAATCTCGATAAACCAAAAAGACGTAACAAAATCAATCCTAGATTTAATCTCGATAAACCCAAAAAACGTCCAATAGACGGAAACATGAAAGAGTTTAAGAGATTATTGAAAATCAATCCTAGATTTAATCTCGATAAACCAAAAAAAACGTCCAAGAGAGATTACCCCTGGAAAGATGCCCAATTCAATCTCGATATAGTTTCTAATACACCAAAGAATACAATTCTTGATAAAGCCATGATTAGTAAAATCAGAGACTGTTTTAATGAATTCAAGCGTGATGGAGCATCCTATTGTTGGTCAACATTTCGAATTGATGGTGTTGTTGATGCTACCATGACTGATGAAAAAGCAGCAGTGATAATTTCACGTGTTGGGGAAAAACGGCATTTTTTCCGAATCAAATTCATTATCGAAGTCGATGGCAAATGGATTATTAAGGATAAATTTGAACCAATCCTCAAGAATAAAAAAGCTGTCATTGTGAGTAGAGATTCCAAACCAGGGATTCTAACCGGCATTGATAAACCATACTACGAAAGATCTTATCCCGTAACAGCAATGGTTTATGGGATATATCCGTTAAATGATAAACCCGATATCGCAAAACTAGCTCCTATGAAATATTCGTCAGGGCTTAATTGTGTAGCAGAACGAATAATAGAACACTTCACAAATGCATCCCGAGGAAATAAACTAACTGATCTGCGACGTAGGAAAATAACCGAGTGGGAACTGACAGTGAAACAGCATGGTGCAAAGATTTCTGATATAGCTAAATTAGAAACATCATTACGATTCCCAATAACCGTTATGACGATAACGGGAGAGGTTTTATACGAACCGAAATATAACAAAAATGGAGCACCAATACAGATTATTGATCATAACAAACACGCGTGGACACCTGCGGTAACAATATTTCCACGAGAACGAACCGTGAAATATATCCCTAAGGAGTTCGTCGGGGATGTTTTCTATGAAGAGAAATTATTCGATGCTATTCATGCGTTGTGTAAGGATGATCCTGTGTCAGTGTGGTTACTTAGAAGTGATGAAGAATTCGATCAATTTGTAAAACCAAATGGTGAATTATATCGCATTGAGGAATTAGATAACAGAATGAGAAAAATCGCTAGTGATTTTTCACCGCAGAATTCCCATGAAAAACTACTCACGGATAGTTTTACTATTCCATCAGTGGTAGCTCACTTCGCAAGAGAAAAAAACTCATGGCGTCGAATTTGGTCATGGAGGACTGTGGAATACGAAATACTCACGTGATGGTATGATTTCAATTGATATAGCCCCGTGTTATCCCGGAAGTTTTCTCGGGTATGGGGAATGCGCTGAGTAATGCGCTGAGTACTTCAAACGATTTGGACACCCCACGCATGAAATGACTCGTGTTGCGATTAATGGACCATTGCCTGATTTTGATTTAACCGGATTCGCTCGTGTGATATCATTCGAATTAGCTACAGGGTTACATCCGTGTAGTTATGTTTGGCTCGGTAGACACCTATCTGAAAAACACTGTATGCCAATAGTGCTATTGAGATATATGATTGATTGTGGTATGCTAATATCGTTGATTGTTTCCGATGCTATTATATGCTATCGAGCTCAGAAAGAAGTTTGGCTACCACAACCCAATCTAGATAGAATAATCAACGAACTACGAAAACAGTTTCCAGATTTCAGTGAAGAAGAAATCATAAATTGGTCTAAGAAGTTATTTGAAATTAAAAAAGAACAAGCAAAAGATCTCGGAAGAAGAATAATCGGTAAATTTACCCAGGGTGGACGATACGATAACGCAAAATATTCTTCGCGGTTGATCATAGATGTCGCTGAATACGATTTTATTGTAGCGGATTTAATGAAACAGGGAAAACTTGTATCCCGTAAGGATGCTTTTCTATCCAATGGTGAGAAATTAGGTACGGTTGTTACCTACTGTGATGGATATAATTCCCAGTACACACATTTGAGAAGTTCAATGTTAGCCTATGCTTCTATTAATCTATTTTCGATGATAAATAGATTTCCTAATACCGCGGTTAGAGTAGCCACTGATTCGATGTATATACACAATAAGTACAAATCAACTGTAGCGGCATTCACAGATCCCGAAGAAAATTGGGGGCGTTGGCGATTTAAAAAGGAGATGCTTCATGAGTATTGTGAATCCGCAGACGTTGCCATGGATGATAAATATCTTTGTTGTAACCGTATTGAAATTCAATCAGAATTTTCTAATGCACCACCGGTATCTGATCCAGTATGTAGATACAAGACAGTTTATTTAAACGGCTGTGGTGGGTCAGGAAAGACAACTCGTGCAATTGAATTATATCGTGGTGGTGGAAATACTTGTATTTCTACTAACATGATTGTGCTAACACCGACTCATAGACTCGCCAGAGAGATGATACAACGAGGGGTAAATGCTTGCACTTATCACAGCTTCTTTCGATGGAAGGGTGACAAATGGACTCCTGATCGAATGGGTGATAAATTCATTCCTGAAATCATAATCTGGGATGAAATATGCACAGTGTCATTAGATGTATTAAAAACATTTCTTGAGTGGTTGTTAACCAAAAACACAAAAGTCGTCATGTGCGGGGATCAAGGCCAACCACCACCATTTGTCGGTGCATCTCCACATGAATGGCTAAAGGGTTTTGTAGACTACTATGAAGAAATCACCACTGATTATAGATCACTTGATGAACGATTACGCGAGTTCAAAGCGCTAATTAGATTACAACCGGATAGAATCCAATGCGAAATAGCGCGTGAAGTGATTTCAGAAACTCCTATGAATGATTTCTGGGAAACGTGGAGACCAAATGATTTGATCATTGCAAGTAGAAAAATAGTCAGGGATACACTTCAGATGAAGTTATTTGAATTGCATAAAGAAAAATTTGCAACGCTTCCAGTACCCCTTTGTTATAGGCCATCGGATACACGAAAACAAAACATTGAAGTTGATATTCCAGGACAGAGTGAAAAACAAATTCTGGTATTAAATGATATTGTGCTGGTTGATATCAATGTCGTTGAAGATGCATTGCGTGCTAATAAATCCCCGTGGACGCTAGGATACGCAGCAACAATACACTCTTCACAGGGATTGACTATATCGGATACAATTGTTTGGATGGTGGATAATCGCATCGAATGGTCAAATTTAGTCTATCTCGCAGTATCCAGAGTACGAAACATAAATCAACTTCGAAGAATTGTCCTGACAGAGTCAGGCGATGATAATGACACAACAATAAGTGATATTGATGTTAGCATCATTAATAAAAAACTCTCCGGTTACAAACAACAGGACAAAAAAAAACAACGAGAATTTGATATTGATGCTGAACTAATAATCACTTTGAAGAAACAACAGAATAATCACTGCGCGAGTTGCAATTGTATAATGCGTTGGCAGTATTCGGATAAGGATCCTCGCCAATTCACCGTAGACAGAAAAAATAACAATCTCGGTCATGTCAGAAATAATGTGATGTTGACTTGTCTTGAGTGCAATAGACGCAACGGTGCTAGTTAAGACCATGGGGTGGCAATTGAGTATCCTCGGGAATCACTTGTAGTTGTTGTCGAGTAAATCCTCGTTGAGGGGCAGTTGAATCCAGTTTATAGACTGGAGGTCTACCAGTTGATCGTGTTATACTAGATATCTTATGCGTAGTGACGCTCCAAATAGGATCAGTAGCCCTTTTTCTACCCCCTTCAAGCTCTCCTGGTTCGTATAAGTACCTCACAATGACATTACTACCAAGAATTGGTTGGGAAACGCTAGCGTTTCTAGGGAAATCTTTTTGTGGTTGTACGGGTATTGACTTCTTTTTAATCGCGTTGATAGGTTTCATGTTGATTGTTCTAGTAATCTCGTTATTCAGTGCAGTAATCACAGATGGTAATCTTTTAACCCATTCACTGGATCGCTTTTCTTGAATGAATTCTTTTGCGTATTGATATCCAAATAATCGCTCAGCAATCGTCCGATTAAATCGTTCTACAATGGCCTGATCGCGATGTAGCGCAGTATGCCCTCGTCGTATGGTGACATTATGATGTTTCATTGTAGATAACACTGCACCCTGAAATTCCTTGCCAGGATCAACCTGCAATAGATTTGGCCAGTGCAGAGGACCTCGTCGATAAATCCTTTCAAATGCAGAAGCGACTTCAGTGGCCGATTTTGTTTTCAGCGGTTCTGCTTCTTTGTATCGACTCGCAACATCAACTACGGTTAACGCATATTTGTAACCACGATCATGTGGCAGAAATAATATATCAGCCTGATGAACTTCATTAGGAGCGGTCACATCAAAATGCGAGAATTGAATTTGTTTAGGCGGTGGTAGATAAATTTGCCATAGTGCCTGTTTGGATAACCAATTAGCCGCAGTGGTTTTTTTCACTTTTGCAGCTCTAGCGAGTTTATTGATTGCAGCGTTACCCCTCCAGTATCCCCTCGGAGAATAATAAATTGATTCCATATTATTAATTACCGGCACCTAACATCAATTTACTTTTCATAGCCGATTTTATTAAAAATGAAGCCAATTTTTCTTTAAAAGATTTATCAGGAATAGCATTTAACGCATGAATTAATTTCACATCTGCTAGATGCCTGTTTTGCAGATTGCTGCTTTTATAAGCAACATCATGAAGGTGACAGGCTTTATCAATGGCGTTTATTGGTTCTTCACCGGGGTTGGGTTGATTTTGATTATTGAGTCTGATATCAAGTCTGGTTCCCGGTCCACAGTAGCTATATCCTGGGAGGTGCTTTTCTCCGGGGTACTTTGCCCATGGGGTTCCAGGGAGTTTTGCTAATTTGGCTGCGATATCACCTCCTCGTTTTTTTTTAAATCAGATTTCATAGACACAAATCTAAATTTCTTTGTACCACATTGCACGCATTTACCAGAAAGCGCTGATCGGTTATTTTTAGTTGTAATCGTCGTCACATCATCTGTGCCAGTACGCGTTTTACACTTCACACAATATAGATCCATAATTTATGTATAGAAATATGGATATAATTGATTTTTCAGCGACGAAAACAAGAGAACCAATTAAGCATCATGCAGCGCTACCAAACTCTATCCGGATGATTATAATCGGGCCATCTGGATCCGGTAAAACGCAATTGTTGCTCAATTTAATAATGAGATGGATGAAGTGGGATAAGTTGTATTTAATTGCCCCTAGCGTAGATGATCAACGATGTTATGAAGTGCTAAAAGATTTTAACGACAGCGCGGTAGAAAAATCCGGAGAGGGTATTATTGAGTTTATAACCGATATCGATGAAGCACCGAGCATTGATGATATTGATGGAGATATTAACAATTTAGTCGTATACGACGATATAATGTTGGATAAACAAAAAAATCCTGCTAAAATATTTTCCCGTGGGCGTCACAAAAACACTGACGTGATATATGTCACTCAACGCTACACTCAGGTTCCAAAAGTCATCAGAGATAACTGTAATTTATTGTCTGTATTCAACGGAGTTGATACTCATACGCTACGAAATATTTGGCAGACATGGTGTTCTGATATGGACTTCAATCAATTTCGAGATTTCTTTAGTTATGCTCAGTCGACTCCGCACGGATTCGCAACAATAAATCTACATGATCCTCGGACACGATATCGTATCGGACTGGATCAAATATTCGGTTAAAATCATTTTATTATTTTTATTAACCCATAGCAGCAGAGAGGGTGGATGACAACAAGTTGCGACCAAAATTGATTAAAAAATCGTTTTCATTTTTTTAGTTAAAATGATTTCGTATGTAGATTTCAATCAAGTTTTTTGTCTGAAAACGTTGTAGGGTTCGCCTTTTTTTGGTTAAAATAAGATTATAAGACGGCTCGTTTTAGGATTTCAATCAAATTTTGTCTAAAAACGTTGTAGGATTCACCCTCTCTGCTGCTTCCTTCACAAACATCATTGAATGACCCGCAGATTTAATAAAATCGTCAGAGTATCTAGCTAAACCTGTTATTGTGGTTGCAACATCAACATCGTTATCGATGAATTCAATTCTAGTACAATTAGTTATATACTGCGCGCTGCTAAATAACGCCATTATGCCATTGTTGACAAACCCAATCGGAATAGTTTCGAGGTGATCAGTATGATCATTTTTTACTAGTCTCCCCTCTGCCTCGATGAATGCTTCACATTGTAAGAAGTATTTAGATGTGTCATCAAATCTAAGTTCAATTCGTGACCTTGTATTTGGATTCTGAGCATTATACGAAAAATATTGATAATCGCGTATATAATTATGTTTTCGTACAAGAGCATCTACGTCAAAAGCCTCATCTATCTCATGTTTAAACATTTTATTATATAGTCGTTGATCTAAATCATTAATCGCACTATACCGGAACCAGCAATTAATCTCAATCGCCGTCTTGCCATTTCGTTAATTGAGCTACCTACCTTAGGTGGCATTTGATTCGTAGATTGTAATTTTACTAGTTTTCTTCCTCTCGCTAACGACATAAGCTTTTCTTTTGCAGAATCAAACGCGCCAATAGCAAGATTACTAGCCCTGCTACCAACATCCTGTACCAATCTTATCACCGAGAACCTCAATAGCTTTTGACGCTATTTCTTTACCGATCGGTAGCAGTTTTGGAGCAACTCGAGTAAATAATCCAGTGACAACATCACATAATCCATCTCCGTATGTCACCTTGTACACTGGCAATTGTGAATTTACGACATAAACAGGTCTTGCTCTGCTCATACTACGATGTACTATCATTGTATTTAAATGTTATTTATCTAATCGGTGATCAATCGCTGTAATAATCATCAGTAAGTTCATCAATAAAACTACGATATAGTCTCATATCCATTACACGACTTTGAAATAACCGTTGACAGATTTCAACCGCTTCGTTAATTATCTCCGAAGAATTATTTCCAGCTCGTTTTCCTCCGATGACAACTTCTAACCGTGATATATCATTGAGGATACCTCTTGAACATGGTATATTACCACCGTGATATCCACTACCAATTTTGTCTTCTTGGAGTTCTTCTTGAGGTTGAATATCTTCCACAAGAGGGTCTTCTTGTCTTCGTGTTCCTCACCCTCGTCCTCGTCCTCCTCGTCGTCCTCGTGGACTTGGTTGTATACGTCTTCGTTCTTCTGATCGTTCTTGTTTTAATCGTTCTCGTTCTCATTCTACTTTCTCTCGTTGTTTTTGTTCGGTTTTTAATCGTTGTTGTTCAGATACTAACAAACCTCTTTTTTGTTGATCTTCGGTATCTTTTCGGTTAACAGCAGTTATATATGCATGATACATGGGATCTTCATTATTAATTTGTGGTAGCTGATGTATAATTTTGTAAACTGCTTTAGAAAAATCATCTACGCTTTTGATATAACCTTAATGTTCAGGTTTTAAATAATTTTCTTTAGTGTAATATCCTAGCGCAGCAAACCCTACTAAATCATTTATATTATTTTTTTCGATATATGCTAAAGTCTCCTCGGAAAACCTATCTCGTATCTCTTGAGTGTCTTTATCAAGTCCAAATCTCATCCCGGGGCATCCTATTGCAGTCATATCTATTATGATTATTTTTCTTTCAATTTCTGTTATAGGTGGACAATATGTTCATTTGTACTGAGGTTTATCCAAGACTAAACACACAGGCTGGTCCCAACATCAGTTTGGTCAAGAAAATATGTAAAGCATAGAAATGCTGGGGTGGGAATCGAATGTTCTTAAATTTTGATGCGCGATATGCAAGACAAACACAGATGTTATCTTGTAATGCGCTCATTTTAAAGCAGACATCCACAAGGAACAATGAATACTAGGTTTGGGGAAGCGAAAATATTTATTTTGTTGCAGAGGAGAAACGGAAGGGGTGGACAGGCAAACACATTTCTTAAGCTGTGTCTATATGATATGCGTATTATAGACTCACATTTACCAGCACATGCAACTGTGACGTGTTCGTGTTGTTGTGTAGAAGTGTTTAATTGATGGCCTCATTTTCTGTGACTACTATGCAAGCCTTCTTATCTTACGCAAGTTAGGTCAACCGCTCCGCTGGCCAATTGGCTAGAACATCCGCTACGAATGCGGGAGGTCGTTGGTTCGATCCTATGGCCGAGTCATACCAAAAATGATACTAACACCTTGGCGCTCAGCATTAGGAGATTAGTGTAAGGACTTGTCGGCCTAGTGTCAGGGTAATGTGACTAGGTGGGACATCATGCTACATGTCTGCTGTATGATGCCCCAATGCTAGACATCACTATTAAAAATCCAAATCACACACACACACACACACACAAACACACACGCGCGCGCGTTTCGTCCTCAACAGCCATCACCAACATAACATAAATGCTTCAATAATCTGTTTATATACCAATCTGGTCAAATCATATTAGCCGAATACGGTCAACATTTGATTTGATTATGCAGGAACACTGCTGCAAATCAACAGCTTCACAGTAAAGAACAGCATTAATCCCTGCGCTTAAAATGTTATGTTAAAAATTTACTAGTCTGTGCCTTTAAACTTATTGTAAAATAACGTCTATCTGACCAACGTCACTATGCAGCTGTTAACAAAATGTAACCTTCGTTACAAGTCTGTGGTCTGCATGTTAATTATACGTCATTGCTGCTAGAAAATATTTACAAAATGAAACAGGTAAGTTGAATCGGACACATAATGTAGCCCTTTTTTAAAAAGTCAATGTATTTTTTACGGTCACAAACGGAAGCAATACCAATTGGTTTCTAATGGAGTGCAATTGAAATATACTTTATAGCAAGCCATCATTACATCCTAATTAACATACGTTTATGTTACATCATGAGTCTCCTTAAGGAGTAAATAAATTTTATGACTGTGCGTAATTTACATAGACTGATCTTGTTTTTCAAACAAACAGGAGTCGTCAAGAGACAACACAATAACGCACACACATACACATAGACTTTTGATTCAATTCTTGTAAATATGCATCATATTCCTTCTTTTCAGCACGAATCCTCCAGTAAATGTTTCCTTATATTCAAAGTATATTTTAAGAGACGGGTATATGTACATATTACAGATTTATAGTCAAGTGAAAATCAACATACATACATACATAAATACATACATACATACATACATACATACATACATACATACATACATACATACATACATACATACATACATACATACATACATACATACATACTGTTACGTGTATTTGATTTGGGTAATTTATTTTTGATTTTAATAGTTTGTCAGATTCAAATTTGACATTTTAAGTTTACATTTCTTTCATTGGGAGATATTTTTTTTAGAAAGTCGCATGAAATGTACTTTACAAATAAACACCAGGTGTTGACCTCACTTCTGACCTGGCTTCAGAGTTGTAAACAGGCTTTCAAAATGATTGGTTGATTCCAAGGACATCATGGAGCTTTCTTATAAACATCTTTCTATTTTTAGTTGGGTCATACGAGATGTTTTGAACTTAAATTTGTTCTAAAAGATTCTAGAAGATCACGTGACCTCTTCTTGTTTACGTAAAAATAGGTATATAAATAATGTTTTGGAGCGAACTATTTAGTATAACTTGGGCTGTTAGAATATTAAATGGGACAAAAACCCTTATCTGCAAAATTTGTAAATAGAAGGTTATTTTTGTAGTTTGTGTATTTAATCTATCCGAACTATTTGTTTATTTGCATCTTATGTATTTGCACTTCAATTTTATAAAAGAATACTGTCCTGTTTTGCGAGATCACACGGAAATACCCAGCCGCGAATTTGTTACCTCCCTTCCAAATACACAGGATGTGACGTCATTTGAGATGATTAACGTATACAAGTCATATTCAGTTTGTGCAGCGAAGTGTCAAGTAGAAACAAGATGGTTCAGTACGCAGCTCTAATTTGTGTGAATCAAATATACAAGTTAAGTTTCTCTAAATATGCCTTACAAGTTAATCTTTTAGGAAGAAAAACAAAATAAGGAACATATTGAATACTTTATTCTTCTTCTATACCACCGCTGGGCAGCTCCCGAATTGCAGAGAACACATATGAAAGGGTAACATAAACAATTTAGGAAAATCTTTAAAAGAACTAATAAATTAAAAAAGACTCGAGTATTTAGAAGTACAATTTAAATTTTAAAAAATGTATGGATCCCCACTTGAGAACGGTCGAACTCATTATGAAATAAATAGACCATGCGATGAACGACACGGAAAAAATACAAGCCGTAAAAACAAGTTTCTTTTTTCCCTAAACAAAGATAGTACATCGTACTTCTTTCAAAATTAAAAATCAAATAAATGAAAATAAAAAACAAATTGTGAAAAAATCTAATATATCATATACATATACCACCGACATCAATATCATACATGGAGTACAGGTGACCTCTAGCCAAGGTCGACAAAATGAACTAGGGAAAGAATTTTGAGATTCGATGAATAAAACCTACTCGAATGATCAACCCTATAAAAACACTAAGGATACAATACCCCATCACAGTTTAACTACATAAACAGAAATTTTAGAAAGGTGAGAAAACATATTAAAAAACACCAAAGTACTTATCGGGAGTAACATACCAACGCATGAAAATTGTGTTCCTTTGTTTAAGAAATTGGGAGCGGGGATCTGTCTGGTGCCCGCCACCCAACCAAACCCCCCCCCCAAAAAAAAGATGTGTAAATAACAGAAGTTCCAGACAGAAGATTGTTTTTTCCCCTCACATTTATAAAGGAATTCTAAAAGGCGAGCTGTATGAGCAATCAAATTAAAGAGAGATGGCTTTATACTAGCTCAACACACCACTTTGTGCCAGAGACATTTCGAGCTTGAATGTTTCTCTAAAGACCCAAGAGCAGCGCCATTGTCAGAATTTGACGAGTCCTGTTTATCTTTATCCCAAGGATTTATCTTGTAAGGATGGATGTATTATAATATTCTACTTGATACGGGAATGTTGTTGTTGTTGTAGGTTTAAACGCCATTTTCAGCACACGATAGGCTATACATGGCGGCCAGTATATATTGGTAGAGGAAGAACCCGGGAACCCCCCCCCCAGAAAGAACCACCAACCCACTAGAAGCTACTGGCAATTGTTATTACATAATGTATTATGTAGAAAGATATGACACAATAACGTATGACCGATTAGTCAGTGAATATTGACTTTGTTTACCAGTTCAAATTTCAATCTCAATTGAATTATCATTTCGTACATCCGCTTGTGCAGTTGGAGATATGTAGATAAGTGGATGCGACACTCAAATGTATAAATCCAGCTGTCCAAATGAAGATGATTTCACCATCTAAACCATAGAGAAGTGTTCTGATTTTAAGTCATGCATGAGGTTTAGTAAACTACAAATGAATGATGATAAGCTGAATCCATTCTCCCAAAACTAACAGAAAAAATTAAAATCAGCGAATTTTCCATTTAATTTAAACAAACACTTAGAAATCTACGTTATTTTTAATCTCTTTCTCTTTCTCTCTCTCTCTCTCTCTCTCTCTCTCTCTCTCTCTCTCTCTCTCTCTCTCTCTCTCTCTCTCTCTCTCTCTCTCTCTCACTCTCTCTGTGCCTAACGAATTAATCTTTTAGGAAGAAAAGAAAAACTTAGAACATATATAATACTTTCATCTTCTTCTGTTACACCGCTGGGCAGCTCCCGCGCTGCACAAGGAACCCATATGAAAGGGTACCTTAAATAATTTCGGAAAATCTTTAAAAGTGCTAACAAATAGATAAATAAATAAATAAATAAATAAATAAATAAATAAATAAATAAATAAATAAATAAATAAATAAATAAGTAAGTAAATAAATAAATAATAGTCTGGAGAAGTACAATTTTTTTTGTTTTTAAAACTGTATGGACCTCCACTCGAGCACAGTCGAATTCAATATGAAATAAATAGACAATGCGAAGAACGACACGGAAGAAAATACAAACTATAAAACAATCAGTTTCTTTCCCTCCCTCCCTCCCCCCCCCCACCCTAAAGAAATATAGTGCACTGTACTTCGTTCAAAACTAAAAATCAAAAAATGTATAATTTTTTTTTTTATTTTTTAAAAATATATATCAAATGCCTATAGAACCAAAAACAATAGCGTACAGGTTATCTCTTGCCAAGGTCGACAAAATGAACTGGGGAATGAATTTTGAGATTATATGAATAAAACCTACTTGGATGATTAACCCAGGAGACACTAAAGATACAATACCCTTCAAATTTTAACTAAATAAACCGAAATTTTAGATAGGGGAGAAAAAATATATATTTAAAAAACCAACAAACTACATATCGGAAGGAACAAACCAACGCATGAAAACTTTGTTCCTTTGTTTAAGAAAATGGGAGCGGGGATTTGACTTGTGCCCGCCACCCCACCCCTCCACCCACCCACCCAAAAAAGATGTGTAAACAACAGACGTTCCATACAGAAGATTGTTTTTTTTCACACATTTCTAAAGGAATCTAAAAGGCGAGCTGTATGAGCAATGAAATTAAAGAGAGATGGCTTTATGCTAACTCAACACACCACTTTGTTCCAGAGACATTTCGAGCTTGAATGTTTCTCTAAAGACCCAAGAACAGCGCCATTGTCAGAATTTGACGAGTCCTGTTTATCTTTATCCCACGAATTTATCCTGTAAGGTTGGATGTTAATATAATATTTTTCTTCGGTAATGGTTGTTGTTGTTGTTGTTGTAGCGATAAACGCCATTTTCAGCACACGATAGGCTATACATGGCGGCCAGTATATATTGGTAGAGGAAGAACCCGGGAACCCCCCAGAAAGAACCACCAAACCACGAGAAGCTTCTGACAATGGATTTTACATAATGAATTATGTGACACAATAACGCATGACCGGTTAGGCAGTGAATAATGACTTTGTTTACCAGTTCAAATTTCAGCCTCAATTGAATTAGCATTTCGTACATCCGCTTGTGCAGTTGGAGATATGTAGATAAGTGGATGCGACACTCAAATGTATAAATCCAGCTGTCCAAATGAAGATGGTTTCACCATCTTTAGCATAGAGAAGTGTTCTGATTTTAAGCCATGGATGCGGTGTAGTAAACTACAAATGAATGATGATAAGCTGAATCCATTCTCCCAAAACTAACAGAAAAAATTAAAAACAGCGAATTTTCCATTAAATGTAAACAAACACTTAGAAATCTACGTTATTTTTAATCTCTCTCTCTCTCTCTCTCTCTCTTTCTCTCTCTCTCTCTCTCTCTCTCTCTCTCTCTCTCTCTCTCTCTCTCTCTCTCTCTCTATGTGCATAACGAATTATTCTTTTAGGAAGAAATGAATCACTTGGAACATATAGAATACTTTCTTCTTCCTGTGTTACACCTCTGGGAAGCTCCCGCACTGCACAAAGAACCCTTATGAAAGGGTACCTTAAATAATTTCGTAAAATCTTTAAAATTACTGATAAATAAATAAATAAATAAATAAATAAATAAATAAATAAATAAATAAATAAATAAATAAATAAATAAGTAAGTAAATAAATAAATAATAGTCTGGAGAAGTACAATTTTTTTTGTTTTTAAAACAGTATGGACCTCCACTCGAGCACAGTCGAATTCAATATGAAATAAATAGACAATGCGAAGAACGACACGGAAGAAAATACAAACTATAAAACAATCAGTTTCTTTCCCTCCCTCCCTCCCCCCCCCACCCTAAAGAAATATAGTGCACTGTACTTCGTTCAAAACTAAAAATCAAAAAATGTATAATTTTTTTTTTTATTTTTTAAAAATATATATCAAATGCCTATAGAACCAAAAACAATAGCGTACAGGTTATCTCTTGCCAAGGTCGACAAAATGAACTGGGGAATGAATTTTGAGATTATATGAATAAAACCTACTTGGATGATTAACCCAGGAGACACTAAAGATACAATACCCTTCAAATTTTAACTAAATAAACCGAAATTTTAGATAGGGGAGAAAAAATATATATTTAAAAAACCAACAAACTACATATCGGAAGGAACAAACCAACGCATGAAAACTTTGTTCCTTTGTTTAAGAAAATGGGAGCGGGGATTTGACTTGTGCCCGCCACCCCACCCCTCCACCCACCCACCCAAAAAAGATGTGTAAACAACAGACGTTCCATACAGAAGATTGTTTTTTTTTCACACATTTCTAAAGGAATCTAAAAGGCGAGCTGTATGAGCAATGAAATTAAAGAGAGATGGCTTTATGCTAACTCAACACACCACTTTGTTCCAGAGACATTTCGAGCTTGAATGTTTCTCTAAAGACCCAAGAACAGCGCCATTGTCAGAATTTGACGAGTCCTGTTTATCTTTATCCCACGAATTTATCCTGTAAGGTTGGATGTTAATATAATATTTTTCTTCGGTAATGGTTGTTGTTGTTGTTGTTGTAGCGATAAACGCCATTTTCAGCACACGATAGGCTATACATGGCGGCCAGTATATATTGGTAGAGGAAGAACCCGGGAACCCCCCAGAAAGAACCACCAAACCACGAGAAGCTTCTGGCAATGGATTTTACATAATGAATTATGTGACACAATAACGCATGACCGGTTAGGCAGTGAATAATGACTTTGTTTACCAGTTCAAATTTCAGCCTCAATTGAATTAGCATTTCGTACATCCGCTTGTGCAGTTGGAGATATGTAGATAAGTGGATGCGACACTCAAATGTATAAATCCAGCTGTCCAAATGAAGATGGTTTCACCATCTTTAGCATAGAGAAGTGTTCTGATTTTAAGCCATGGATGCGGTGTAGTAAACTACAAATGAATGATGATAAGCTGAATCCATTCTCCCAAAACTAACAGAAAAAATTAAAAACAGCGAATTTTCCATTAAATGTAAACAAACACTTAGAAATCTACGTTATTTTTAATCTCTCTCTCTCTCTCTCTCTCTCTTTCTCTCTCTCTCTCTCTCTCTCTCTCTCTCTCTCTCTCTCTCTCTCTCTCTCTCTCTCTATGTGCATAACGAATTATTCTTTTAGGAAGAAATGAATCACTTGGAACATATAGAATACTTTCTTCTTCCTGTGTTACACCTCTGGGAAGCTCCCGCACTGCACAAAGAACCCTTATGAAAGGGTACCTTAAATAATTTCGTAAAATCTTTAAAATTACTGATAAATAAATAAATAAATAAATAAATAAATAAATAAATAAATAAATAAATAAATATATAAGTAAGTAAATAAAAAAAAAAAAATAATAGTCTGCAGAAGTACAATTTTTTTTTTAAAATGTATGGACCTCCACTCGAGCACAGTCGAATTCAATATGAAATAAATAGACAATGCTAAGAACGACACGGAAGAAAATACAAGCTATAAAACAATCAGTTTCTTTCCCTCCCCCCCCCCAAACAAAGATAGTACACCGCACTTCGTTCAAAGCTAAAAATAAAAAAAATGAATATAAGTTTGTTTTTTTTTTTAAAATATATATTAAATGTCTATAGCACCAACAAAAATAGCGTACAGGTTATCTCTTGCCAAGGTCGACAAAATGAACTGGGGAATGAATTTTGAGATTATATGAATAAAACCTACTTGGATGATCAACCCAGGAGACACTAAAGATACAATACCCCTCAAATTTTAACTAAATAAACCGAAATTTTAGATAGGGGAGAAAAAATATATATTTAAAAAAACCAACAAACTACATATCGGGAGGAACACATCAACGCATGAAAACTTTGTTCCTTTGTTTAATAAAATGGAAGCGGGGATCTGACTGGTGCCCGCAACCCCGCCTCTCAAAAAGATGTGTAAATAACAGACGTTCCAGACAGAATATTGTTTTTTTTCCTCACATTTCTAAAGGAATCTAAAAGGCGAGCTGTATGAGCAATCAAATTAAAGACAGATGGCTTTATGCTAACTCAACACATCATTTTGTGCCACAGACATTTCGAGCTTGAATGTTTCTCTAAAGACCCAAGAACAGCGCCATTGTCAGAATTTGACGAGTCCTGTTTATCTTTTTCCCACGAATTATTCCTGCAAGGTTGGATGTTAATATAATATTCTACTTCGGGAATGTTGTTGCTGTTGTTGTAGGGTTAAACGCCATTTTCAGCACACGATAGGCTATACATGGCGGCCAGTATATATTGGTAGAGGAAGAACCCTGGACCCCCCCCCCCAGAAAGAACCACCAACCCACGAGAAACTACTGGCAATTGATTTTACATAATGTATTATGTAGAAAGATATGACACAATAACGCATGACCGATTAGTCAGTGAATAATGACTTTGTTTACCAATTCAAATTTCATCCTCAATTGAATTATCATTTCGTACATCCGCTTGTGCAGTTGGAGATATGTAGATAAGTGGATGCGACACTCAAATGCATAAATCCAGCTGTCCAGATGAAGATGGTTTCACCATCTAAAGCATAGAGAAGTGTTCTGATTTTAAGTCATGCATGCAGTGTAGTAAGCTACAAATGAATGATGATAAGCTGAATCCATTCTCCCAAAATTAACAGAAAAAAATAAAATCAGCAAATTTTCCATTAAATGTAAACAAACACATAAAAATCTACGTTATTTTTAATCTCTCTCTCTCTCTCTCTCTCTCTCTCTCTCTCTCTCTCTCTCTCTCTCTCTCTCTCTCTCTCTCTCTCTCTCTCTCTGTGCCTAACGAATTATTATTTTAGGAAGAAATGAATCACTTGGAACATATAGAATACTTTCTTCTTCCTGTGTTACACCTCTGGGCTACTCCCGCACTGCACAAAAGAACCCATATGAAAGGGTACCTAAACAAATTTCGGAAAATCCTTAAAAGTAATAATAAATAAATAAATAAATAAATAAATAAATAATAGTCTGGAGAAGTACAAACTTTTGTTTTTAAAAATGTATGGACCTCCACTCGAGCACAGTCGAATTCAATATGAAATAAATAGACAATGCTAAGAACGACACGGAAAAAATACAAGTTATAAAACAATCAGTTTCTTTCCCTCCCTTCCCCCCCCCCCCCCCCAAACAAATATAGTACACCGCACTTCGTTCAAAACTAAAAATCAAAACATGTATATAATTTTTATTGCTTTTTTTTTAAAAATATATATCAAATGCCTATAGCACCAACATGACTAGCGTAAAGGTTATCTCTTGCCAAGGTCGACAAAATGAACTGGGGAATTAATTTTGAGATTATATGAATAAAACCTACTCGGATGACCAACCCAGGAAACACTAAAGATACAATACCCCACAAATGTTGAACTACATAAACGGAAATTTTAGAAAGAGGAGAAAAAATATATATAAAAAAACCCACCAAACTACATCTCGGGAGGAACACACCAACGCATGAAAACTTTGTTCCTTTGTTTAAGAAAATGGGGGCTGGGATTTGTATGGTGCCTGCCACCCCCACCGCCAAAACAAATGTGTGAATAATATAAGTCCCAGACAGAAGATTAGTTTTTTTTCACATTCCCAAAGGACCCTAAAAGGAGAGCTGAATGGGCGATCAAATTAAAGAGAGAAGGCTTTATGATAACTCAACACACCAGGTTGTGCCAGAGACATTTCGAGTTTGAATGTTTCTCTAAATACCCAAGAGCAGCGACATTTTTATCGAAATCTGACGAGTCCTGTTCATCTTTGTCCCACGAATCTATCACTTAAGGTTGGGTGTTAATGGTCTATTCTACTTCGGTAATGTTATTGTTGTTGTTGTTATTGGGTTTAATGTCATTTTTTTCCAGCACACGATAGGCTATACATGGCGGCTTGTAATATTGATGGAGGAAGAACCCGAGAAAAAAACCCTGAAAACACACCGACCCACGAGAAGCTACTGACACGCTTTCTCACATACCACATAGGCCGAATCTGAGACTCGAACCCGCGTAGACAGAGGTGAGATGGCAGTGATCCAAACGGAGAGCGCTTTAGACCATCGGCTACTTGGGCTATCTGGCTGATTCTCTAAACTTCTGATTCGGACCATGTGAAATATTATTCAGTTTTGTATAGGATTTAAACGTGAAATTTCAAATTGTTGTTAAAGATGATTTTCTCACTTCACATCATGTTCTTTTTTCCCCAATTAAAAAATATCAAATAATTTTAAAGAGCATAGCAAAAGGTACAGATGTCTCTTCTGTTTCGCTAAGTACAGAAGCTGAGTTGATCAAATGCAAAATTTGAAAAGTCACAAAGTTTTTAATTATAATAAGTTATGAGGTTAAAGAAAGACAACAATAAATAAAACCTTAACATCCATGAGGCGACATCTCACAATTAGTATATAGGATCCTTCTACCTGTTCTCTATGGGACGAGCTCTCCATAATTCATTATCAATACTGCCGGTGTGTACAGTGTCTCAAATGACGTCACTTCCGCTATTTGTGAGGGGGAGGGAAGCGTGTTGTTTTATTCAAGACTGATCGGGATATATGATCGGTTTTTCATACATTTCTTCGTAACGAGTAAGAATGAAATGTTCAAATTTTCAGAAAGTGACCAATATACATATAGCAAATAATATAAAAAATTTGAGCGAATTTCATTTTTGCATGTTTGTCCCCTTTAAGTTGTGTCGTTTTTAGTTATTTAAAATTACCTTGTATTAGAAATTATTTCAATTCGTTTGGATCAAGACGATTTATTTTGTTATTTATCTGGAAAAAAATTGTGCTCTATGAGTTTCATTACCAAGAACTGATTTCATCACGTAACATCGTCTTCCATCTTGGATGCTTCACTACGATTCGAACATGGAATTATTTAGACATTTTATTACCAGGACTTTTGCAATTTCTCTAGTGGATTATATTTTGAATTACTTTTGGATTAATTTTGGAATTGATTCTTAAAACCGTAAGTTCATTTTTCGTTTCTGGAAAATATTTGTGCTCAATAAATTCTTTATTAAGTTTGTACAAGCTTGTTATTTTCACTCTTTCTATGTTACTGTTTATTCGAGCCTAAGCACGTAACATAGAAATTGGTGGCCTCGTCCGATAATGGGATCACTTGGAATTTGGCTAGAAATATTTTCAGAAAACTTTTGATTTAAATTTGAAAAAATATTTAGTGAGATTGACACGCATGTATTAAAATTACATCTAAAGTAGAAATATTTCTTTACAATCCTACTCAGGAGCAAATAGATCTTTTCAAAAAAGAAAAGTTGATTCAACTTGCCAGAAAATATGAAAATAAGGCTTATTTAACGAAACAAGATATCAAAAAGATTTTGGTCCAATATTTGGTATAAAAGAATGTTTTGGAAAAAAGTGCTTTGATTTCGTCAGTAAGTCTGCACCAGACTCTGACATTAAAATAAAGAAATTAGAATTAAAATTCAAGAAGTAATTAGAGTTGAAGAAGCTGGAATTTCAAGAAAGGGAGAAATAAAGACAATTAAAATATGAAAAAGAGGAGAGAGAGAGACAGGAAGGGAGAAAGAAAGACAATTACAATGTGACAAAGAGGAGAAAGTTAATTACAATATGACAAAGAGGAGATAGAAAGACAATTTGAATTACAAAAAGTGCAGATGCACATTCGGTTACAATAAAAACAAATGGATAAAGAGGGAGAGAGAAGGAAGAAAGGGAATATCAATATAAAATGAAAGAAATAGAGCTGGCAAGTGAAAAACAGCTTCATACTTCAAATCCAAATTTAAGTTTACCTTTCCATTTCAGAGGAAACGAAGTAGACAAATACTTCATTCGTTTTGAAAAAGTTGCAGAAAATTTAATGTGACCAAGGGAGCATTGGAAACAGTTATTGCAATGTGTACTCACTGGAAATGCTAGTGAGATTTACACATCACTGTCCGTTCACCAAAGTGGTGACTATGATGTGGTTAAAGTATGCATTATAAGGGGTTATGAGTTAGTCCCTGAAGGTTATCGGCAAAAATTCAGAAATTACAGAAAAGAAGCTGGACAAAATCATGTCAAATTTGCTAGAGAAAAAGAGCAGTTGTTTGATACATGGTGCTTAGCCAAGAAAGTCGAACAAGATTATCAAAATCTCAAGCAAACGATATTAATTGAAGAGTTCAAAAACTGTGTCCATAGTGACGTTAAATCTTATCTTGATGAGCATAGGATTGAAACCATGGAGAATGCTGCTCGAGCTGCTGACGAATATTCTTTGACACATATAGTTCCTTTTGTTAACAAGACTTCTACTCAACAGTCTTCTGGTAGAAAAGTATTTCAGTCTAATACCAGCCTTTTTAAAATTCAAACTAGCACAAATTTCAAAAATCAAACTTCATAAAAGCTTGATTCTAGATTTGTCTCTTTCGACGTGTACCTATTGCAAGAAAAAAAGGACACGTTATTTCTGATTGCTACAAATTGAAAAATAAGCATCAGAATCAAGACAGACCTGTTCCAAACGCTCTTATTTCTATAATTTCGAGGTCACGGTCATGTATTGAAGGCAATACATTTGTTGGGTCTAATAACTCCCAGTCTGATTTTATTATGGAGAATTATGAACAATTCATATCGAAGGGTTCTATATCATCCTTGGGTGATTCAGCCAATCCCACCCCTATTACAATTTTAAGGGACACAGGAGCTTCTCAGAGTCTTTTATTGTCAGGCACTTTGCCTTTCTCAGAGAAGTCTTCTTCTAATGAAAGTGTTCTTATTCAGGGAGTAGAGTGCGGCTTTGTTAATGTTCCTCTCCATTGTGTAAATGTGTCATCATACTTAGTATCAAGACCTGTGACAGTCCAAACAGTCTCAGTTTTACCCTTTGAGGGCATTCATTTATTGCTAGGCAACGAGCTAGCTGGAGGCAAGGTTGTGGTTAATCTATTTGTAACTGACAAGACTGATTTGGATCAGAAAGTTGATCGAATTGAAAAAGAATTCCCTGATATATTTCAAGCTTGTGCTGTTACCAGAGATATGGCAAAGAAAGCTCTTGTGAATGATGTTGATGAAAGCAGTATTCCTTTCGCTGACACGTGTATAGGTCAGGCTTTTTATGAGGTCACTTTTACTCCTTGTTTGGATCAATCAGAAGGTATTGATCATAGTGATCCTCTTTTAACAACTCATTCTCTTTATTCTAATCAGGGTGATAAACGACAGTCACTTGTCGTCGAACAGGAAAAAGATCCTGAGATCTCCTATTTGTTTCAAAGGGCCATAAGTGAGACTGAATCCACTGAAGTTCCTGTCTGTTATTTCATTAAAAATGGAATTCTTATGAGAAAATGGAGTCCTCCTGAGGTGCCTGCTGGTGATGAGTGGTCGGTGAACTATCAAATAGTAGTTCCAAAACCTTACAGACAGGAAATACTTAATCTGGCCCATGAAACTCCTTTGGCTGGTCATTTAGGGATTAATAAAACTTATCGCAAGATCTTGACTCACTTCTAAAAAGTCAAAAGTGATGTTCCCAAATACTGTAGATCTTTTCATAATTGTCAAGTGGTAGGAAAACCCAATCAGAAGATACATAAGGCTCATATACAACCTATTCCTGCCTTTGACGAACCATTTAGTAGAATTATGGTAGATTGTGTAGGTCCCTTACCCAAGACCAAGTCAGGAAACCAATACCTGTTGACCATTATGTGTGCGTCAACAAGGTTTCCAGAGGCAATTCCGTTAAGGCATATAAAATCTAAAACAATAGTAAAAACTTTGATAACGTTTTTTTACTCAGTATGGCCTTCCCAAATCTGTTCAGTCTGATCAAGGTTCAAACTTCATATCTGGAATTTTCCAACAAGTTATGTATGAATTGGGCATTCAGCAATTCAAATCTTCTGCCTATCACCCTGAGAACCAAGGTGCATTAGAAAGATTCCATCAGACTTTGCAAAATATATCCGATCATATTGTTTTTTATACAAATAAAGATTGAGATGAAGGCATTCATTTATTATTGTTTGCTGTTTAGAATCAGTTCAAGAATCTTTAGGCTTCAGTCCCTTTGAACTGGGTTTTGGACACACTGTGCGTGGACCATTGAAGTTATTGAAAGAGAAACTTCTCTCTAATGAAGATACTGAGATCAATCTTCTTGATTATGTTTCCGATGTTAGATACAAGTTGCCAAAGGCTTGTGAGGTCCTAAGAGCAAATCTGCACTCTGCTCAATCTAAAATGAAATCAAGATATGATCAAAAATCGAAGGAAAAGAGTTTTCAGCCTGGTGATAGAGTCCTGGCTCTTTTACCAATGCCAAAAAATCCTCTTCAGGCCAAATATTATGGTCCCTACACAGTTGACAGGAAAATTAATGACTTAATTACATCATAGATACTCCTGGCAGGCGCAAACAAAACCAACTCTTCCATATAAACATGCTAAAAGGGTATTTTGAAAGAGATAGCCATGTTAAACATGTAATTAATTTAGTTGTACCTGTCCCACTCAGTGAAGGAATATCATCAGACTCTACTGATATTGAAATGACGAATCTTTGTAATTCAACAATTATGAAAGATCTAGACCAGAAACTTTCACATTTGCAGGTGCAAGAAAGAAATGAACTGAAAAAGTTATTATTTAAATATGAGCACTTATTTTCAGATGTTCCTACAAGGACAAACAACAGTTTTCATGACGTTGAAATTGTAAATTCTAAACCTGTCAAACAACATCCATACAGGATGAATCCACTCAAACAGGAATACTTAAAAAAGGATATTCAATAGTTGCTGGAGAATGATTTTATCCAGCCCAGGAAAAGTGATTGGAGTCCACCATGCTTACTTCTTCCAAAACCAGATAAATCTTTCCGTATGTGCGCTGAAATAGTACCTTTCAGCGTCTCATGAATATGATCACCTCTGGTCTAGAAAATTGTGATATCTATATAGATGACGTCATCATCTACAACGACACCTGGATAGAACATCTAGCAACAATTCGATAACTCTTTGACAGACTCACTGACGCATGTTTGACAATTAATTTATCTAAAAGTGAGATCTGCCATGCTAGTGTGACTTTCTTAGGCCATATTGTGGGACATGGACAAGTTAAACCAATAGACTTCTAAGGTGGAGTTTGTTATTGCAGGAATATAATCTTGACATCCGGTACATCAAGGAAAAAGATAATTTAATAGCGGACGCTCTTTCCCGTGTATAATAATATATTATATCATATGCACTGTTTAATTTATACGAGTTCTTTTAACCTCAGGTGTAAATTGGTTTGTAGTAAAAAAAAGTTTTATCATATAAACCTTTATTTTCATTTTATGGGGGAAGGTGTTACGTGTATTTGATTTGGGTCATTTATTTTTTATTTTACTTGTTTGTTTGTCAGATTCAAATTTGACATTTTAAGTGTAAGATTCATTCATTGGGAGATATTTGTTTAGAAAGTGGGATGACATGTACTTTACAAATAACACCAGGTGTTGACCTCATTTCTGACCTGGCTTCAGAGTTGTAAACATGCTTTCTATTTTAGTTGCGTCATACGGTGTGTACGAGATTTTTTGAACGTAAATTTGTTCTAAAAGATTCTAGAAGATCACGTGACCACTTTCTTGTTTACGCATAAACAGGTATATAAATTATGTTTTGGAGCGAACTATTTAGTAGAATTTGGGCTGTTAGAATATTAAGTTGTGTCGTTTTTGAATTATTTTAAATTACCTTGTATGGGAAATTATTTCAATTCGTTTGGATCAAGAGGAAAATTATTTATCTGGAAAATAATTGTGCTCATTGAATTTCATTGTCAAGAACTGACTTCATCACGTGACATCGTCTTTCATCTTGGATGCTTCACTAAGTTTCGAACTGGGAATTATTTAGACATTTTATTAAATAGACTTTTGCAATTTCTCTAGTGGATAATATTTTGAATTTGTTTTGGATTAATTTTGGAATTGATTCTTAAAACCGTAAGTTTATTTTTCTTTTCTGGAAAATATTTTTGCTCAATAAATCGTTTATTAAGTTTTTACAAGCTTGCTATTTTCACTCTTTCTATGTTACTGTTTATTCGAGCCTAATGTTACGTGTTTTTGATTTGGGTCATTTAATTAATTTTTGTATTGTTTGTTTGTCAGATTCAAATTTGACATTGTTAAGTTTAAAATTCATTCATTGGGAGATATTTTTTTTTAAAAAGTGGGATGACTTCTACTTTACAAATAAACAACAGATGTTGACCTCACTTCTGACCTCGCTTCAGAGTTGTAAACAATATTTTAAAAATGATTGGCTGATTAAAAGGACATTACGGAGCTTTGTTATAAACATCTTTCTATTTTTACTTGGGTCATACGGTGTGCACGTGATTTTGTTAACGTAAAGTTGTTCTAAATGATTCTAGAAGATCATGTGACCACTTTCTTGTTTACGTAAAATCAGGTATATAAACTATGTTTTGGAGCTAACTATTTAGTACAACTTGGGCTGTTAGAATATTAAGTTGTGTCGTTTTGACTTATTTTAAAATTATCTTGTATTTGAAATTATTACAATTCGTTTGGATTCAAGAGGAAATATTTTGTTATTTATCTGGAAAATAATTGTGCTCATTGAATTTCACTACCAAGAACTGACTTCATCAAGTGACATCGTCTTCCATTTTGAATACTTCGCTGGGATTCGAACTTGGAAATGTGTGGACATTTTATTAAAAGGACTTTTGAAATTTCTGTAGAGGATAATATTTTGAATTGTTTTTTGATTAATTTGTAAATTGATTCTTAAAACAATAAGTTTATTTTTTATTTCTGGAAATTATTTGTACTCAATAAATTGTTTATTAAGCTTTTACAAGCTTGTTATTTTCACTCTTTCTATGTTACTGTTTATTCGAGCCTAAGCATATAACACTTATACATAACCAATGAATCAAAAAGGTTATACAGGACCTAGACCATGTCAAGGCTGGGGAAATGGGTTACGAGGTAAGTAAAATATTTGCACAAAATGCGTTGGAAATAAATACAGAACAATGCTACTTTATTATGAAAAAAATTAAAAAATTGCACAGCAAATTAAAACCTCTCACTCTTGAAGAGTTCCGCTATAAAACATGCCGGAAAAGAGCAATAGCAAATAAAATAGCAAATAAAAATACCTCATAATTTCTACGATTTCAAAAAGTATAAATTTGTATGTATATCATATTCCACGAGATGTATACATTTTTGATTAAAATAAAAAATGGATTGCCTCCCCCCATTTCAGATGGTAATGTTCAGACACTCCACTCAAACCAAAATGCACAGAGTTCTTAACCCACAATGGGTTAACAATGGCTTCAGGTGTTTCCATCATCATTAGTTTTTTGCTATGTTGACTCCGATTGGATTTATTTCATTTTCCTTCAGAATTTAAATCTTTTTGCTTAGCCCGAATAGTTTCCCTTGTTATTTCAATGTTTGCATGCACATTATTAAAACCCAAAAAATTTAGTTTCTATAAAAATGTATTACATGAAAACCATGTTCTTGTTTTTTATCCTTTATTAAATGTAATATTCCAAGAAATTTATATCCATGTTTAGAGAGTATAATAGCTATAGAAAAATGTTCATTATGCGTATTCATACGCCATGGGCAAACCACAATTTGATATACCAGTACTATTCGTATATCTAGTTGCTTTATACCAACATTCCAAAAAGGGGCCGTGTTATTTTTAATGTGTAAATATATATATTATAGTAATTATATACTTTCCACACCGATGATAGAAGCATCAGAATAAATAAATGATCTATCGTGACAGTTTTGGGACCCCTAGATTTATATATTTTTTGCTGACTTGCCAAGACGCCATTATCAGTGATATTTATGATATTAATTGTATACTTGCCTCACCGGCGAGAGAAGCCTCAGAATGGAAAATAAAACTTATATTATACTCCACTTTGAAAGTCAAGGATAATATTGTTTTATGATTTTTAGCCACATATTCATGTATGTCGATTAAAGGATCAGTCATCGAATCCTCGATCTCTTCATTATTAGAAAGAAATATTCAAAATGAACCGTCCAACATTGAAGAAGAATTACAAAGAAAGACACAATTCGTTTTTGGACCATCTATTTCCTTGATTTGAATTCGATAATCTGTCCCCTTGACTTAATTAAGTATATTATTTTTATATCTGCAAAGTAACCCAAATTTTGACAGAGCACCCTCGGTCACGATTTCGTGTCTGTCGTGGTTTTAATAAAATGGCGGAACAATTATCAAAGTTTCGTCTGGATATGGTAAGATGCAATTATTATTTAACCTGATAATGAGATGAATAAAGTGGGATAATTTGTATTTGATGGCTCAGTCTGTTGATGATCAGAGATGCTACGATGTTCTTAAAGACTTTAATGAAAACGCAAACTTGTGGGACGAGGACAGCAATGATATTAATTTTGTCACCGATATTGACGAAGCGGCAATTGTGGATGAACTTGATAGATTTTTTAATAATCTCGTAGTGTACGATGATGTGATGCTGGACAAACAACCAATTCCAGCTCTGATATTTTCTCGAGGCAGACATAAAAACACAAACATAATTAATGTTACTCAGCGATATACACAAATAGCTTAAATGATCAGAGATAACTGTAATATTTTAGTCGTATTTTATGGCGTTGTTTCTCATACTGTGCGAAATATTCATCAGACTTGATGTTCAGGGAATGGATGTGATTAAGTTCAAAAACGTCTTTCGAAAAGCACCATGCTACCCCACACTGATCTATCACGATAAATTTGCATGATCCTCGGTCGCGATATCGTGTAGGTCTTGATAAACGTTTTGGTTAAGAAACAGTAGCAGGGAAGATGTGGCCAAAAATGAGTGTCCGGTTGGGTAAACGAACACACATACAAATTTGAAAACACGAACGAGCAACGTAAAGTAACAAAATGAGCTAACCCAATTAGAGAAAATCTTTGTATTGCATCAATGCAAAAGATTTGAACCGTCTTGGGAGTTGGTCTTTATTTGTTAACCTTACAGAGGTCGTCCTTCTGTGTCGCAGTGACGACTCTTTCTGATAAAATGTCGCATTGACAATACAGTCCGTATTTACGTTTACCCGTTTGAAGACTAAAATATCATCTAATACCATCTATGTGACTCTAATGTTCATCTCTGTAAAATGAGACTGGTACTTCTTTAGAAAAGGAAAATTTATATTTTGCAATCATATTTGGTTCGCCTATATAATTCATTTATGCATTAAAACGTATCAGATGTTAGATAACTAAATATATTATTCTTAAACTGTAGATCTATTTTTTAAGTTGCCTCCTTTGACCTGTATGTGGCCTGTGGATGTCTGATCAGCGGTATGATATCTCTCAATCAGCTGTGTCAATATATATATATATTATATAACAAATCAATATTGTTCGCTCTCCTCTTCCATTAGGTTCTTAACTTTCTTGGCGGAAACTTATTTCCTGTCGTCTTAGTATGTCTTTATCTATCTACACTCCTTAAATACACGCTTAAAAATTTACTGGTATCATATCTTCTCTTTAAATTCACTTTTTTCAGCCAATGAACATTTGAATTAACAAACGCCTATCGCAGCCAAATTGTAATTGGATGCGCTGTTTCCTTTCTCGTATATTTACGTTGTTTTCTTTCTTGCATGTTTGCATGTCGAAAACTCTATCTGCCACTGACAATGAACATCATTGAATAAATGCATCTGTATGGAATTCTTTTTTTCTTAACCCACTTGGAAAGAGCGTTGCTATGTCGGTTGACTACTCTTTTACATTACTGCAATTCATATTTGTTTGTTTAAGTGTATTCTCTTATTTAATTAATATTTGCATATGGCACTGATCTTTCAGCAACATGATTTAAATATCGGATATGCAGAGACATTCATTCGGCATGCTTTGCAGGAATAACAAACCACATAATACATTAATACAAGAGGACAAATCATTTATTACTTGATTTAATAATATAGGTAAACAAAATATTGAACAGGTAAGAATTTAAAAATAAATTTATAATTATTCATAAATTATTAAAATTTAATTTGACTTCAAAAGGAAAAATACAAAATACGCATTTTGCAAACTTTGGACCCCGTTAACTTGTTTGTATATACATGGTTGGAACTCTGCCTTGTTCTGTTTTGTTAAATACTGTTTATAAAACCGATGAAAATACATATACACTTCCGTCCCCTGATACCATGATTAAAGCACCGAGCAATCATGACACATATCAACACAAAGGAAATAAGAATAAAAATAAAATTCAACCGATTTTAAAGAATACAGTTTTATAGTTCAGTCAATATCACGTATAAATATGTATCGAAGGTCTTTATCAAACGAGAGGTTGGTACTTGAGGAATTATTATCTACCTTTGTTTAATATTCATACACTGTACTAATGCAATACATTGCTACCATATTCATTTGTGTAATGGCATTTTCCAGATCCTGTATGAACTAAATAGTTCCAACACGTTGCGATGCTCAGTTTACGTTGGTAGTAAAGCCGGGTTACAAAATAGCTTGTATAATTGTGATTATCTTGTCAGCTTTTGTTTTACTCTCGCTTTTATATGAGCTTTTTTTAGCTTAACGTTTATATCGCAACTTGTTGTGATGATTTAGAAAATAAATATCAGTTGCGGATTTGTTGCTGGTAGCCAAAATTTGTGTTAGATGTTTGTTTTATGAATAGGGTTGCAGTAATTTCCGTTAAGATCAATGTGTAATTCAGAAATTCTAGACAATGCTTGTCATCCGACCATGCCGTTATATTTGGTTTTGTCAAATTATGTCCATGATGATCTTTCTTAACCACGAGGACACGACAGTGAAATAAATGATGTGAGAAATGTCTACAATTAGCAAGTTCGTCGACGGTTTGGTCCGGATACAAGTAGAATAACGTCTTTACATAGGTATAGTTGAACTGAAGATATGCTCTTTCGGTACTGATTAATTATGAGTTCAAGTATTACATGATAGATTATATAACAATATACAACAATTTCATTTACTATTAAAAAAATGAAGTATTTGTATAAAAAGACTGTCTACCATAGAAATCTGCGTATGCATGTCACAAGGTTGTTCTCCATGAACATATTTGCCAGACAGAGAGAACTCTTACAAGTCCTTGGTTTTGTGTTAATGATACCATGCATTAAGACTAATCCGATGTCTTAGCGTTTTGTATTTGTTTGTCTTTGAACTATTTAAGGGACCCAATTTCAGTGTTAACTGTATATCAACCTGGTTTACATCTCGTTTTCAAAGAGTTTCCAGTTACTCACACTGCATTATTCTAAAGTCATAATTGACTTCTTTTACAAACAACTCCATTTCAGCACAATCGTGTGTATTGTATGTAGCAAACAATAATACTAGCTTTCTTGTAGGTATCTATAATATATATATAAAAGCAATGACAACAAACATACATTTTACATCCCGCTTCCGTACATGTGTAAGATTAATGAAATTTAAAATGTACAAATTCATAAAATCTACAAGATAATTTCCTATGGCTGATTCACTGATTCATATTGAAGTTTAAAATGTACAAATTCATATAATCTACAAGATAATTTCCTATGGCTGATTCACTGATCCATATTGAAGTTTAAAATGTACAAATTCATATAATCTACAAGATAATTTCCTATGGCTGATTAACTGATTCATATTGAAGTTTAAATTGTGCAAATTCATAAAATCTACAAGATAATTCCCTATGGCTGATTCACTGATTCATATTGAAGTTTAAAATGTACAAATTCATATAATCTACAAGATAAATTCCTATGGCTGATTCACTGATTCATATTTACACAGCTGACTAATATATGATTTAACTTCCCTATTAATCAGACGAACGAAAAGAGTTGCATATGCAAGATTTTTAATCATTCACCGATATCACCCCTTGTACAACATTAATGCGATCTTATTACCAGTTTTAAACGGGATTATGAGAAATGAGACTGTGGTCTTAATGTTGTTTGCTTACGGATATTCGGAAATAAAAATGATATACAATTTATGAGTTTTGAATTCATAAATACCAGTCTCTCTCTCTCCCTCCTCAGCATTACCGAGTCCGACGATGAAATATTATCACAGCTGAGTATATGTCATATCGATAGTAACTTTTCTTTCCTAAATATTTGTATGTTAATTGATAAGTCAGAGACCTTTAAATATACAGCGATTAAAAAATTAATTTGTAACACTATCAACATAGGTATATGAGTTAATTAATAGAAAATGAATGGTCCTTCACATACCTTGGTTTACACGGGATAAGGTGTGACTATATGATGCATCGAATAGGTTTTTTCAAGTTCTCGCTAAATTATAATTTTAACCACTGCTTGCATCATATATATATATATACTTAACTTAGGAACGTCTGCTCCTTTTCACCCAAATTAGTTAAATATTATATTACCAAAAATATCAACTCAGTCAAAACCAATTTTTAAATGGAGTAGGCACAAGGTAAAATAATTTAATATACAAGTTCATTAAAGCCTTTCAAACCGAATATAAAACAGCGATGCGATGCATCAAGTGTTTAGAAAATAAAAACAATTTCAATCACAGAAGTTACATATTCACAATACATGCATCAACAGATCATCGCTATTGCACATAAACAAGTAGTTATGGGGGGGTCTATAGGACCTGTATATTAGAATAGGTGGTTTGCACTACAGTGTCATTTTGAATTTTACATGGGACTGTCACCTGGAGGTCAATTAGAATTGTACATTTGTGACGAAAGTTTTTTTTGTGTAGGGTAAGAACTATTTATAGGATGAAATGTATTTACAGGGACAAAGCGTTTATAGGGACAAACATAGACATACAGAAACAAACAACAACACATCCAAACAAAGAAGATGGAAAGACACAGTAAAAAGGACAGAGATGTTCCAAAGAAAGACTCACAGACAGAATAGAGACTTCAAAAACAAAAAGTCTATTGATGGGTAAAAAAACATTATTTAAATATATACAAATTTCGACGTGGAACAATCCTATTTACAAGTTATCTATTTCTTGGTTCTGGAAAACTACTTTTAAAATGTAAAGTTCGTGCCGTCAACAAACCCATATAAAACGTATTCACATTTCATCAAATATATACCATTTTTGATACTACAATTAATTCCCATTTTAAGAAAAAAAAACTCAAACGAAAAAAATTCAAATTCAAATAGTTCTTGCTTCCCTTTTTATCCTTCACACACGTTCTTTAAATCTGGTCAGCTGCTTCATGAGTCCCAGCGTTGACTTGCGAAATGCAACAGTATGAATCGAATGTTGTAAGATGGATGGTCATGTCAATGAGTTTTACATACTGAAAGTAATGGCACTGGCAACACAGGATTCCGTTTTGATTATAAGGTCTGGGCTAAGGCAAAAAGACACTTTATATTTTATCGAAATAAATTATTTTGAATCTTTCAAAATGTTTTGTTTTGTACACACAATCATGTTACGGCAATAACCTTCAATCATTTTCTGACCAGGCGTTCTTCTGTTTACGCCAGCGTAGTTGTTGCCATTTTCACTGACGCACTGTTGTGTTCTCGTACAGATGGTACCTAGCTGAAAGTATGAAATCATCAGCTTGAAACAAGTAAATTAAATGTTATCTCTAACCATCATTTTTTTTTAGTTTGTTATTCGAAACCACATAAATGTGTGCGTATGATATCAACTAGCCCAAGATAGTTAGGAATAACATTTATTTATTTATTTGTAAAACGGCATGAATGTATACGTTAGAGAAATAGTGAACAATATATGCACAGACATTACGAAAGAGAGAGAAAGAGAGAGAGAGAGAGAGAGAGAGAGAGAGAGAGAGAGAGAGAGAGAATGCACAAAATTCAGGGAACCGGAGCAATTATTGCAGGGTTTGGTATTCAAGGGTTTGAATACACGTCTGAATTTCCGAATTATAAAAAATACAACAATAATGTTGATTTCCTTTAATCCTTTATGACTTTTCAATAAATAAAGCGATTAAAGAAACTACAAACTCGGTTAGATTCATATTATTACCTGAAATCATGTTATTATCAGGACTCATACTATTATCTGCACTCATGCTATTATCTGGACTCATGTTATTATCTGAAGTCATGTTATCATCTGGACTCATTCTATTATCTGGACTCATGATATTATCTGGACTCATGTTATTAGGTGTAAATATGATCTCATCTTACTGACACGTTTTTAGAGTCATATGTAAACATTATCCGCATCTTAAAGATGGGCAAATAAAGATATTGACGATTTTGCAGTTGGATAAGGTTTGAAAACCTTGGCTGTGAAAGTTTTCGTTTTCTATGGATACCATGTACTTATCAAGATAAGATAAGAATTATTTATTAAAGACTAAAAGTCCATACCTCTAAATTAAAATATAAAGTTTTTTTAATAAAAAATAATTAAAAAAACATTTTAAACATAAAAGTACACACACACACACACACACACACACATATATATATATATATATATATATATATATATATATATATATATATATATATATATATACAGCAACATCTACAACTATTAACTGCGTCATGCAATATTAATCAAAAAAAATTAAATGACACATTTGAAGAGTAATTTGTTCCATCTATTAATCATATTTCCATTAGTATAGATGTTGTGCCGACACTGAATGGTGTGATTGATAATTCAATAGTGTATTGAACAAAATAAATACAGGTTTATTTATGGAACAATGAGACACCCTTGTCCATGAACAAGAGCTAATCAGGGTACAATTGTCTTGACAACTGCTAACATGGGCGATCAAGAGACACGAGATATAAATGAAGCAGAAAGCAGTATTCCATCAGGTTGCAATACGAAAGAAGGGAAGCGAGAAAATATCTTATTTTGTATATGCTTTAGCATTAGACACTCCGATAATATTAAAAAAAATTAGATATAAGTGAAAAACAGCAATTTTATATTTTATATTTTGTTTAAATAATTTATCTTTGGAAACTTGAACGCTTGTTGGGTTTACATTGTCGTGTTTCTTCAGTTTAAGTCTCTAGATGTAACAGTTTGATTCCATTTTCAAATAATCTGGATTGCAATTGTGATATATCAAAACCAATGGGCACAACATCACAACAGTGTGAACTTAATTAGTATTGCACTTGAACATGTTTGGATAACATTTACAAAATTGTAAGTTATTTTTAATTTTTCAGTTTTTATTTTACGCAAATAAATTACAGTTTGAATCTTACAAAATGTTTTAGTTGGTGCCTACAATCGTGTTATGGCAAATTCTTTTCTGAAGATTAGTTATTCCGGTCTTCGGGTGAACGCGTCTCCTTTTAATTATTAAGCGATAAAACCATCTATGTAATTAATTCCCGTAAATTTAATGTAATAACATCAACCGAAAATATCTTATGCCATATTAGCTGTAAATATAAAAAATGTAACAAGCATATGTTAAAATCCCGTTAATGGTAAATGCTATAAGCACTGCCCGTAGATATCACTATATAGATAACGATTACTTGTTTCAAGTACAACATTAATTTGGGCATTATTTATAATTATTCATAACGTATCTAAGAACGTGTGTATGTGTATATCAATGTGGCTATAAATCTATGCAGATACAATGATAGACTTTAGAGTTTGATATTCGAAATATCATTTGAAATAATACACAAAACAACCCACATTATAGATTCTGACTGAAAGAAACGGGGCCCCGAGTAGCCGAGTGGTCTAATGCGCTCGCCGTTACGAATAAATGCCATCTCACCTCTGTCTGCATGGGTTCGAGTCTAAGATTCGACTAATGTAGTTATATGAGAAAACTTGCCAGTAGCTTCTCGTGGGTCGGTGGTTCTTTCCGGGTTTTTTCCCGGATTCTTCCTCCACCAATACTATTGGCCGCCATGTATGGCCTATCGTGTGCTGAAAATGGCGTTAAATCCTACGACAACAACAAAAACAACAACTGAAAGAAACACGTTGGTTGATGTACTACACAAACACGTTATTTTTTTTACTTAAGCAATATCATTAACCATGACTACATTTATAAACACTATTATCACTGATAGCATCAAGACAATAAGATATGCATGCAGTTAAATAGCCTGTGAATTCGTGTTATTATGTTTAGGTCATTTCATGGTTTTAAACTGGTCCATATGTACACCGAAAAAGGTTTCAAAAGACGATACAGTTCTCTACTTTAAATGGAGATGATGTATAGGGATAAACAACAATTGTATTAGTCGGTTGTTTAGGACTATCAATAAACAGTTTTAAAAAATTCATAATTTGTCTCACGTAGTACGCAATGAACGTAATTGGAATCTAGATCTCCAATTGTAACTACCAAAACTTTTGATGCATCCAATCGGAGGTAGAAAACCATGTTGACATGAATGGTGCAGTTTAAAAGGCGCTCATCTGCAAAAAAATTTATATTGGATAATTGAATGACGGGAATTCGTTCCCACTCGGTTATAGTAGGCCACACATGGTATAATATTGAGAAGATTCTAGTAACGATGTTTGCTATTTTTCACTCAGTTTTTCATACCTCTTCCATCAAAACGTATTTGTTTAGCATTCCAACAAGTACTGCAAAAGGTACTAGTGTTAGAGACACGAGTTAAAAATGCATAAACAAACACCGATTCGCTTTTATATCTCGTTTGTAATATATGTGACAATAAAGTGCGATACCTACGGGGAATGCAACCTCAACTTTTCTTTTTCAATTAGAAATGACGGTCTATGGATTTTAAAGATGATATATTGAATAAATATTTAGATATTATAAATATAATAGTGACTTTGTATATCGCTTAATCTTTAGAAGCTATAAGCGCTTTACAACATTAACTAATACTTATAACACAAAAAAAACATATATAATGATATGATTAAAACAAGCAAATAAATAAGTGAGCTTTAAGAGCGATCTTGAATGGAATCACTGAGTCTTTGTGTCTACGTTCAATGGGAAATTCATTCCACGTTGCCAGGCCCTGGTTTGCAAAATAACGTTGTCCATATGACTTCGTTTTCATATTGGGTATACTGAGTATACGATTGTCAGAAGAGGAGCGTAAGTATCTTGCTGGTGTCTACACATGGATGAGGTCGGATAGGTATGTTGGACTGGAGTCTGTCAATGAAACGTAGCACAGATAAAAAAAACTGTGTTTCATTCTGGATCAATTGATAGCCAGTGTAGCGTACATAGCCTCTGGGAAGTGTGCTCTGATCGTGGTATTCTAAGTATGATCCGAGCAGCTGTGTTTTGAACTTTTTTGAAGTTTATGAAGTAGATATTGTGATGAAACAAACAGACCTGAGTTATAATAGTCCAGTCTTGAAAGTACTAATGAATACACAAAGTGTTTTAGTGGCATCAACTGAAAGATATTTAAGAGTAAACACCTAGGTTTCGTACTGACTGTGTAAATTTGATGTTTGTGTTGCTGATATTTATTGTTTGAGGTAAAGGATGTGAATGAGAAAATCTTTGTGTTGTGATTCGAATGGCCTCAGTTTTATCATCATTCATCAGCAGTTTGTCACATGTCATCCATGATTTTGCAATGTATATAATGAAGGGAACAGGTCGAAGAACAGTCCCAGTTTGGAACACCAGAACATAGATTAACTGGCCTGGAGTGTATTCCATTTGCAGACACAAGATATGTTATGTTGACCAAGTAGGACTTGAACCACATTAAGGCTGTATCATGAATGCCAAATACATGCTGGAGACTGTGAAGTAATATATCATGGTCTATTGTGTCAAATGCTGCAGACAAATCAAGGACGATGACGACTGTAATGGTTTTGCTATCCAAAGCAGAGAGAATATCATTAACTACTTTTAGAAGAGTTGTTTATGTAATATGGCAAGGGTGATAAGCAGATTGTACATTTCTAAAAAGACTGTTTGAATTCAGATGAGATGCAAGCTGTTATAGAACAACCTTTTCTAAGATTTTTTAAATGAATGGGAGATTATAAACTGGGCAGTAGTTCTTTAAATCATTATGGTCTAGTGTTGGTTTCTTCAGCAGAAGCTTTACAATGGCACTTTTGAAAAATTATATATAGTTTATAGACCGCTCCGGTGTGTGTGTGTGTGTGTGTGTGTGTGTGTGTGTGTGTGTGTGTGTGTAATGTTCCTGTTTTCAGACCATTTGTCAAATTATCCTTTTTTCTTTCTTTCTCGTATTATCATTTCTATATTTCCCGTCATTCAATCATGCATTAGTCAATGCTTTATCTTGGATTTTGTATTTAGTACATGTAAATTATTTCTGTCCCTGATGAAGAGTTTGTTTAGCTCGAAACAGAGGGAAACCGTTTAGAGTTGCACCTCATTATATATTGGGATGATTCAAATTTTCTTTTCTTTGACAAAAAGTCAAACTAATGCATAAAGTATAATTATTTACCTTCAGCGTTTCTTTCATGGTCATGGACATTTTCATAAAGACAATTATCAAACATATACATATCGGGTGATCTGAAATAAATATTTAAGAAATTATTTTCTGTTTTTTTTTCTTATTTCGTTTATTTTACAAAAACACAATACAGAGCAATATTTTTGTAATAATTATAGCAAACAAAGAACATAATGTGATATTATTTTTAAGAATGGACTGATTATTATTATTATTATTGATATTATTATTATTATTATTATTATTAGTGTTGTTGTTAATGTGAGAGTTAGCTGCAATCAAGGCCTTATTTCATCAGCATTATGTCTCATTTCCAGTCATTCAGATGGGTGTGGATAACACAATATACAAGTGGATTTGAATATTTGTTTAATTGTATTGTACTGACCTATTAGCGGTTTCGTCTATGCTCCATGGTGTGGGCTCTGAAAAGGCAATAGTTGATATAAATGACTCAGTGTTTTTATTTAAAATATAGTTTGAAAAATTAAGTTTTGAGACATGTCTGGAGAAAGAAAATTTAAATTAATAATGCACATTCGCCAAATCTTTCAACTTTAATCATATATGTTTTAAATGAACACGTTAACTTTACCATGTTTATTGTAAGCAAACAAACAAATATATGTTCTTATTTCTTGAGACCGAAATAAACCTATGGAATAAAATTGATTGCTTTCGGAAGGACTATCGATTTTGTCTTTGGCATCACTTTTGCTTTTTAAACATGTTCCTGTAGAGAGTTATAAATCAAACGTATAACCGAAATGGGTAAAATATATTCCAGTACACACAAGTATATATCAAATGTGTCAAGTGTAGGTATCCATTTATTAAGATCAAGTTGAATTTTTTTTAATTTAATTGTCCAGTATACATACATACATATATATACACACACACACATATATATATATATATATATATATATATATATATATATATATATATATATATATATATATATATATATGTGTGTGTGTGTGTGTGTGTGTGTATATGTATGTATGTATACCGGACAATTAAATTTAAAAAATTTATATATATATATATATATATATATATATATATTCTGTGGGTGGAGAGGAGGTAGAAGGGACGCACCTGCAACTTCTAAGTAGGAATGAACCTCAAAACTTCTACTTGTTGGACTTTCCTGCTCATGAGAAGTGGAACTGGTCTTAGAAGTATGAAGACGAAATCTTTCATCTTCAATCCTTTAAATTAGGTACGATAAAAAAGTGTTAATAATGACTACATAGTGAAATAATGTCTGATTAGATACGATTTCCTCTCTTGCAGCCATTTAATTAATTATACCTGAAAGCCCGATTATATTTTTTACAAACTGTGACGACAGTAAAGTTATTTGTGAGTTTCACCGAATATATTTAAAATTGTCGTAATAAAAACAAACTGTCCCCTTCTTAATCCCATGTTGTCAAATTAACCTAAAGAAAATTAAAATAATAAATATTAGAAATAAACATTGATAAAGCTGTAAATGAATGTGTAACGTTCCTTTCATGATTGATTGATTGATTAATTGAATTTTAACGGTGCACCAGCACTTTTAGGATATATAGCGCCATATAATAGGTTATATGTTTAAAAATAAGAAAGGTTTAATATCGACCAGCGATATAACAAAACCATAATAGATAAATATAAAATGATAAGATGTTGGTAACAGGAAAATATGAAACTTCCATTTCAAATAAGAGGCGGCATTTGCATTAGATAAAAATGCTTTTAGGTGATTTCATACAAGTTACAGTTTTAAATAAAGATTTACTTCCTTCAGGAAATCTAAAATAATAGTGTTTTGAATAGTATCAAAAAGTTCCTTGATGTCATGTACATTATAGTATTTCTCACGCGTAGCTTCCAGTTCAGAACACTCGGTAATAAAGTGCTTAACAGTGAATGGTTCATTGCAAGAATTGCACTTTGATGGATCTTCACCTTTTAGTATGTGGGAGTGGGTAATATATGTATGACCGATTCTGATCCTTACAATGATAACCTCCTCCCTACGGATAGTTCTGTAGGAAGGAGTCCATTCTTCCAGGGTTGGTTTGATGGCATAAAGTTTTTTATTGACTGCATCATACCATGACACTTGCCACTTCTGACGTAGGTACTTTTGGTACAAGGTTTAAAATCAGTAAACGGTAATTTAAAATGCGATGGTTCTTGGGATAGAACCATCTTACCAGCCCGGTCTGCTTCTTCATTACCTCTAATACCAATACGGCTAGGTATCCAACAGTAGAATACATTGTAGGAGGTACTAAGCTCCGAGTTTTTGACGAGTATATTGACTAATAATGGATTATCCAGTTTTTTATTGTGTAGTGACTGAAGCACTGATAATGAGTCACAGAAGATAATGCTATTTAAAATGCGTTTCTCTTCGATAAATTTCAGAGCAAAGTCTATTACTCTGATTTCCGCTGAAAATATGGACGCATCGTTTGGCAAGCGCACTTTGGTAATGTGCTTGCCTCTAACGAAGGCTGCTGCAGCAGCCTTTCATCAACCTTTGATCCATCAGTATAAAATTTAGTGTAATTTGTAAAATCGTTGAGAAGTTCATGATAAGAGTTCAGGAATATGACAGGATTGGTCTCAGATTTATTCCGATCGTGTAACGTAAAAATCACTTTGGGTTGCTTAAGGAGCCAAGGTGGTGTTTTCAAGACAAACGTTTTCTGAACTGTAGAGAGATTACTTTTGATATTGTCAAGGCTGGATGATATTCGAATGCCAAATGAAGGTATGGCATTTGGTTTATTACCATATAAAGTTTTGTATTTTGGTTGAAAAACAGCCGAAAAAGAAGGTTTTCGAGGGTTTGTTCTTAACTTAAGAGCGTATTTTGCAGAAAGCATTTCTCTGTGATGCGATAAAGGTGGTTCATTCGCTTCCGCGAGAAGGCTTTCACATGGATATGTCTTAAATGCTCCTAGAGCGAGTCTTATTCCCTGATGATGAATTGGATCAAGAATTTTCAAATAGGACTTCCTAGCTGAACCATAAACAATGCATCCATAGTCTAGTATGGAACGGATAAATGTTCTATACAAATTAAGGAGGACTTTTTTATCAGCACCCCAGTCAGTGTGCGCAGCTACTTTAAGTAAATTTAAAGCTTTTAAGTATTTAGCTTTTAAATTCTTTATGTGTGGTATAAAAGTCAGCTTTCTGTCGAAGATAATACCCAAAATCTTTGTTTCCTCAACAACTCGAATAAGTGTTCCATCCAGCGTGAGTTTAGGGTCATCATGATGTCTTCGCAATTGACAGAAATGCATGCATACACTTTTCGATTTAGGAAATTTGAAACCGTTATTACTGGCCAAACATTGGATCTTATTGATATTGTGCTGGAGTTGTCTTTCAATTGTATGCATGTGATTTGATCGATAACAAATTAAAAAATCATCTACATATAAAGAGCAATCCACACCGTGAGCTAAGCACTTGGTGATGCTATTGAGTTTGATATTAAATAGTGTCACAGATAAAATACTGCCCTGGGGCATACCCATCTCTTGCTGGTGCATATCGGAGAGGGTAGAGCCCACTCTTACCTTGAATTCTCTGTCGGAGAGAAAATTTGAGATGAAAGAGGGCAGACGGCCTTTAAGACCCAGATCGTGCAGGTCATTTAGTATCCCGTACTTCCATGTTGTGTCATAGGCCTTTGCTAAATCAAAGAAGACGGCTACTAAATGTTCCTTCTTGATAAATGCATCGCGAATAAATGTTTCCAGTCTAACCAAATGATCGTTAGTACTACGTCCAGAACGGAAGAAACTTTGGAAAGGAGATATTAAATTGTTACTTTCCAAGTACCATACAAGCCGAGAATTAATCATTCGTTCCATTGTTTTGCATACCCAGCTTGTCAATGCAATGGGCCGATAGCTGTTAAGATCATCGTTATCTTTGCCTGGTTTGGGAATCGGTATCACTGTTGCTTCTTTCCAACTCTTATGTACATTACCGGTAACCCATAAATCATTAAAGATTTTAAGAAGTAATGTCAGAGAAGATTCTGGGAGGTGTTTCAAGAATTGGTAATGTACTTCGTCAGGCCCACCGGATGTATCATGGGCCTTGTCTAATGCCTCCCTAAGCTCTAGTAAAGAAAACAGCTGGTTATAATTTTCAGTGTTGTTCGATGTAAATTTTAAACGTGACTTTTCTTTTTGAGATTTTAATCTTCTAAAGGTATATGAATAATTAGATGATGACGAGTTTTCGAAAAACTATCGGCAAGAATATTTGCTATGTCACGTTTCGAACTGAAATTGCTATTATTTGTTTTCAGGTGTCGAATAGAATTGTGTTTCCTCTTTCCATTTATTTTTCGAATAGTATCCCAAACTTGTTTCATTGAGGAACGAGAGTTTAAAGAAGAGATATGTTTCTTCCAGGATGCACGTTTACATTCTTTGATTGTGCGTCGAGTTTTAGCCCGGGAAATTCGATATTTGTTCAAATTTTCGGGCGTTGCACGATTGTTGAATGTTTTTAATGCTTCTCGGCGTTGTCTAATGGCTTCGTTGCATTCCTTGGTTACCCAAGGTTTTTGCGGTTTTTTACTGTTCGGTGAGGACTTAGGAATAGATTCATCTGCAATTAAAATTAGAATTGAAGTAAAATGCTGTATAGGATTAAGAGCGTTGAATATTGTACCATTATTTAGTCTAGTTTGACATAGTGTTTCAAAGGAAGCCCAGTCGGCTTTCTTTATATTCCATTGTGGAATTGCGTCATCAATTTTAGAGTTATTTTCAAGAGTGATTGGAAAATGATCACTGTTGTGAAGGTCATCAGCCACCTTCCATTCATAGTCCAACAGCAATGAAGGAGAGCAAATTGTCAAATCAATGGACGTGTACGTACCATTTCCTGGGTGTAAATATGTCGATGAGTTTGTATTATATAGACACAGATCGTGTCTAGAAAGGAAATCTTCTACGTTATGGCCTCTGTCGTTTATGTGATTCGAACGTCATAGAATGTTATGAACATTAAAATCCCCGAGTAAAACGAAGGGCGTGGGAAGTTGTTGAACCATATTGTCTAATTCATTTGGTACTAGTTTGGTGTTTGGAGGCAAGTCAATAGAGCATAATGTAATCACTCGATGTAAAGTGACGCTTACAGTAATAGCTTGTAAATTTGTATTTAAAGGAATGACTGTGAGGGGCTCTATTGTTAAAAACAACAGAGACTCCTCCTGCGGTCTTGTCAGCGTTTTGAAAGTACGTGTTGAACAGGGAAAAGTTTTTAAATGTAATTTTATCTGTGTCTTTCAGGAATGTTTCCTGTAAACATAGTACAGCAGGATCATGTTCATTTAAAAGCAGAAGAATATCATTGTAGTTAGCTTTAAGTCCTCGACAGTTCCATTGTATGAAGGTGTTCTTCATTATAAAATTATGCTAGAGATTCTGGATCTAGGTAAGACTATTCGCGTAGAAAATGTGTGTTGTTATTTGTCTGGAGGAAGTACGGGAGTAAATTTGGTTTTGCTAGGTTTGGAGGAACCTTGAGTACATGGAGCAGTTTCTTCTGCATCCATACTCTCAAGTTCTCCAAACATATTGTAAAGTTTAATGGGGTCATCGGACCCCTTTCGCTGCTTATTTGTTTGTGGTTTTTGTTTATTTCTTGGAGCTTTTTGATGGTGGGTTGTTATTAAATGTTGTCTGAGTTGATGCTGTGCTTTTCTGTGGTTGGTAATGACGGATATTGGCACTTGTTGTTGAATCGGGCTGATCCGTCTGTGTTTGTGTGTCCTTCGTGATTTTTGGTTTGTGTTTCACAACTGCGGAGAACGATGGGCCAGGAAAGGTTATTTTTGCCTGGACAAGTTTTCTGGCTTCTGGGTAGGGTATGTTGGAAGTAAACTTTACCCTCTGAATTTCCTTCTCCTGTTTCCAAGTATCACAATCCTTAGAATTGGCGTGATATTCTTTGCCACAGTTGACACAATGCGGAGTTGCTCTACAATCAGCTTCCTGATGAGAGTGGTCTCCGCATCGGACACAGACCTTGACTCCGGAACATCGGTCGTCGTGATGGCCGTATTTCTGACACTTATAGCATCGAATGGGGTTTAGTATGTAGATCTCAACCTTTACTTGCAAAAACACAACCTTGACCACTTTGGGCACAATTGGTTTATTAAAGGCGAGTACAAATATGTTGGTGTCCTGCACGGTGTTATTACGTTTAATACGTATTCCACGCACTGCAGTGACACCTTCATGTTTCATCCCTTCGATGATATCTGTGTTGTTGACTCCAGCCAAGTAACGACACCGCATCACGCCTTTCAACGTATTCAAGGAAGTGTGAGCGAATGAGGTCACTGGCATGTCGAAGAATGTTTTCATCTTTTTAAGATTTTCCGATTGACCCCTTCGCTCACATTCAACGAGAAGACAGCCCGATTTTAGTTTTTTTTACACCTTTTGGTGTGCCGATCAACCCCATTAAAGTTTTCTCAATTACAAAATTAGATAGTGCAGCAATTTGTTTTTCAGTATCTGTAGACTGTATGACCATGAAGCGTGGGAATGACTCCACACCACATGTTTCTTCATCAGAGTCGGATAATGGATTCGTTCGTTTGTTTTGATTTTTTTTTAATTTTCCATGATTTTGTATGAAACTTTTTGCACCCATGCTCCCCGTCCACCATGGAGCCCAACAAGGGGACACGTTTCAAGTGCCAGGGATACACAGATGCTATACTCAGTAGATAAAATTACCTAGGATAGGCAAAATTACATTACAATTGACCTGTTAAGCCACCGCTCTCTAGGAGGTCCTCTAGTACTTGGGAAAATGAAAGCTAGAATGATAAAATGAAGGGGCAACGGTGGTATCAAGAGAGATACAAGAAAGATATAGAAGGTGAGCTAGTAAATAAAGACCTCCTAGGGCTCGGCGTGACCAGCCGATTTGTCGAGACCGGGCCCATCTCGACCACCCGTTTAAGAGAAGTGGAGTCCAAAGTAGTGTATTGCATCAGAAAAGCCTCCGCTCAGCTACCAGGATCCTTTCCTCCTCCGACACGGGTCGCAACCCACGGCAAACAGGTCGCCTCTACTTAGTCGCCTTTTGCGACACGTGGCGAGGCATGTCGGGCCAATTCTACAACCCCGAACCCGCAGGGGGCAACATTCCTTTCATATTACTCCCGTTTTAAAGTTGTGAGGTCTGTACGCTCACACCCCACCAAAACTAACTGATTTATCCGTCCTCGAAGTCCCTTAGTCCTTAATTCAAATATTGATCAAAATCAAGTTCTGGCCTAAATAGATTGAACATATAGTATACTGGTACAATTTGCCAATTTCCATAATAATATTCTCTCTCTCTCTCTCTCTCTCTCTCTCTCTCTCTCTCTCTCTCTCTCTCTCTCTCTCTCTCTCTCTCTCTCTCTGTCTCTCTCTCTCTCTCTCTCTCTCTCTCGTTTTCCTGTTACAATTCGCTTCATCAACTTTTATTAAAAATCATCTCACCTTGAATCCATTTCCCTCGTTGCTGCAGAAATCCCTGGAAAGAGGTTAATATGCGGTGTTGAATTATATAATTTGCGTACAATATATATATATATATATATATATATATATATATATATATATATATATATATATATTTATTTATATAGTGCAAACGATAGTACATTAATTGATATATGTCATTATTTGATAGAGTACATTAATTGATAGAGTACATTACTTGATAGATTGTGGTCGTCCCAATATTTCATGCTATATAAACAAAATGGTATCAGGATTTACGTAAATTAGAAATATAAGTCTAAATTCATTTCGACCAATAATATGTTTCCTTTTAGAGATTTTACTCCTTAATTAAAAGTTGTTTGTGATGAGAATAAATGTGTTACAAAGGAGGATTGTACGGTAAATGTTTTGCATCTTGTTGTTGAATCGATATTGTTACTGAACACTAACTATACATATAATACAGAATTTCGACACATTGTTCTTCTATTTGTGAATAAATCTAAATGAAAAAGGTTTATACGAAATACTGAACCTCAGTGGAAGAATTACGTACTTTGTAATTCTAGATAGTGATTATCGACCTGCCCTCCATTCTGCAGTACCTCATACACATTATAAATGTCGGTATTCGCTCCTGTTGGAATTAGGCCTGTTCCTACTTCATGTCTAAAATGTAAAAAGGAAAATAGTACATATGCTCAGACCTTTCGGCAAATAATTCCATAGCTATTACTTTCAAAAATAAATGTGTCCATTATTTGCTCCTGACGTATCGGATAGAAGGTAGACTGTGTGCAAATTTATTGTACATAATGCCTATATACATGAGCACTGTGGCAAATATGTCAATTAACGTTATAGGTCATCATAATGTATGTGGATATAAATGTCTGAGATAACGTTTATACGAACTCTTATAAATTATGGAATTTCAAATACTTTTATGTTAAATGTCTACAAACCTTTTAATATATTTTTTCATTCTCTCACTAACCAACTGTACATAGATATTAGCTATTATTTTGTCACAGTCAGTATCAGTTTGTTCTGATGTGTATTTGTATTTGAAATCAGTGGTACAGCGGCATAGAGACATCAACATCAAACTGTACAAATAACAAGAAAATGTGACTTGTCTTTCACCAGTGTATGACTAGAAAGTTTTTCTTAAACACGTCCATGTACGAGGATAAACTGTCACATCAGGTATTGAGTAGAACCTTTAAAGGGTATTAGAAACAACTTATACTTCATATCTCCAACAGTGCCATTGCTTGAAAAGATATAACGTCCGAGAAAGGTCGGAAGAAAAACGCTTTATAAATAATGTAATTCTTTCATTGTATTATGCGAACAAAAGTATCAAATTAAATAAAATAATTAACTTAAATGCCAAAGCAACATATATTTTGGATTCACTGTATCCACTAATTGTGATATTCTTCTCAATGTGTATTTATGTCCTATTCGGATCTACAGCATGTACAAATATCCTTCTACCTAACTCTAGATGTAAGACTGGCTGAAAACGTATGTGTTTTTACAAACAGGGAATTCGTGTTACCTGTTAACTTCGTTTTGGTCAGCCGGCATTTCTGTGATTTAAATAGAAAAGGTTTTGTGAATACACATTAAAGAATATAATTCATATTGCGTCGTTATACGAAGAAAATTCATTTACATAAGTAAAACGTTACAAAGGCATGTTACAAAATTATCCGTATTGATCGAAGATGAACGAAATATTATTGCACACCCAAACTAGTGTATTCTAATGAACATCCCGAATATTTGATTTACATGGTAATAATTCCATCGAGAGTAATATTCGCATTATTTAATTTAATATCAGTTACTGGTATTACCGCACAGTAATCTTGTCTAATAGTTTATACATGACATGTATAATTAGAATACAACTAATTAGAATGCGAAAAATTGGCGAAATAAGAGCAAGGAGTCAACATGGTGAGGCAGAGTAGATCAAAATTGATTCTGAAACTTCTTTCGAAGCCTTCAATACACTAAATAATCTGATATTTATTACTATTGGATATTTCAAGGGAGCATACTTTATTAAATGTATTACAACGTACCCAGCTGTGATTTCTTTTGTTTTGATCTATTCCTCAGGATGAAGATCACCAGAGCAATAATAGTGACAACTAAAACACTTGTTCCAATGCCATTTCCAACAATCACTGCAAGCTTGTCATCTCCAGTTGCTAAGATGTTTAAAAGATCGTTATTTCTTAAATAGAGATTACACCAGACCATGAAACAATATTTCAAATATTTGAAGACTGATTTAAATCGAGTGATAACATTCCGGTTGTACATCCGGTTGTACATCATCGCTGATATAATTTAAGTTTCTTACTTTGTTTTAACTGGATAGGGACTATCATTCCACGCTTGAAGAGGACTTTTCGTTGTAGTTTATCACGCCGAGGTTTCAGTTATGATTGGGATTGGGTAGACTTAATATTATTTATTCCCGTTTCAGAAGCTTTTGATACTTTATACATAGAATCGGTGATATAATCAAGTAAACTCATTTATAATTCTTCTTATAAGGAAATATTTCATTCAACAACAACAATGTTCCACAGTATGTCCGAAAACAAGTTCAAATTGCTAAGTCCAAGGGACTCTTGGACCAACTCCCAAACAACACTACAACAAGAAAAGAAACGAAAAACGTCGTCACAATCGTTTATAGTATAAATGCAATATGAACTTATCCAATTCTTTGAAGTCTGATGAAGTCTTTCTAACGCACATATGGCTTTCATTGTGATATACAGAGGACGTAAACTGTTGAATATTTAATTTATTCATAAATGGCTGGACGATCCCTGCCATAAAATTAGATCCACAGTAGTTAGAAACATCCCTATTAATGATTGGGCAGTACAATTTCTTTTATATATGACTTAGATACTACATTTTGATAACTTTCTGACCACTTGTCAGGTGGACTCTATTTTCTCACAAGGACAACATTCTTCAAGCATAGCAAGTCAGTTCGTCCTCGAAGTCAGTGTCACTAATAAAACTCCAAATAGTAGATCTCAGGATTTGTGTCCTGTTCGACGGCAAGTGAGTGTCACTTGTCACCCTGATTATACGCAACAACATGAGGACCATAATGATCAATACGTTTTGATTAATCAGTTCCAGGTGCAAAAGTGAAAAAGCCTGACCATGTATCAGCCAATGTAATAGCGTATTCGTTCCTCAAGAGCTCCTTATGCCATAACACCAGTTATTCTAAAAGCGTTGTATAGATTTAATTTTCAATACGACCTACCTTTTGATGCAACCAAAACTTGTATGTTAAAAGTAAATTAACCACAAAGGTATATACAGCTAAGTCATTGCTATCAATAATGGAACATCCTCAGTGGATCAAGAATTCACAGAGCAAACAGTTACTAATCCAGAACTTAAATCAAAATAGGAATTTGAATAAATCCGCAGTCTATTCACTGAACAAGAACACTTTCAGAAGAAGACGACTTCTCAGACAAATGCAAAGTACCTGATAAAAAATAACTCTGAAAACCTCCGGTGTCCCTTAATATTTTAATAAGCATAAGATTGGACGAATCATCGATACCTTATATAGACTCCTTAGATATGAATAGTTCATAAATCTGCATAATAGAATAAGACTGTGGTTTTTATGACCTCACAGGTGTATTGTTTCCAACACATGACCATGGCGTTGACCTATGAGAAAAAAATGCATTTGGAACTGCCCTGTCTTTAGTCTGTTGCTTTTTTTAAACTTAAAGCAAGCAGAAAATAACTGTCCCAAATTTCTCTTGCAATTAGAGCACGTAGGAGGAGATATAACAATGTGGCAGAATGGAAGACAAAATCTTGATGATTTCATATCAAAAGCAAACAACTTACATCCTTCAATACAATTGATCTTCTATCCAGACAACCCCCAAAAAAGTAAAATCATTAATAAACACTGGAGGATTGTGTGACACACTAAAGTTAATCCTCCCGAGCAAACCAGTAGTATCCCACCGGAGACCAAAACAACCTCACATATATCCTTGTCAGGGCAAAGCTAATACGAATCACTAACAAAGACCTCCCTAGTAAATCTGGCTCTTGTCAACGTATGATAGAGACAAGAACAACATTTTCAAGCAATGCTACCAGCGAGAAACATAACATACATGGTCCAAACAAAACGTGCAAACCAGAGTTTATAATTTGTCTCATCACACGTAAGATCTATAGCTTTCAGTATGTCGGAGAAACTAAAAAGCTACACAAAAGGATCAACCTACACAGATCGGACTGGACGACAAGGAAGCTGTACATAAGTCCAGTCGCAGAACACGTCTCCTCACATGGTCACACATTCAGTGATAGAAGACTTGTTGCAATTGCTCAGACCCATAACTGGAGTTCCGAAACCAGGAAAGAAAAGAAATCTTACTGGATCAGCCGCCTTAAAACATTGAAACCAATCCGTTTAAATCAAGAATAATATAAATATACAGCCTTGCACACAAAAATTCATCTTTCTGTTAATAACCTCAGTGTATGTGTGTGTGTGTGTGTGTGATTTGGATTTGTAACATAGCTTTGACAATTTCGCTACGATTTCTGCAGTGTTGCAGCTTATAGTGATGTCTAGCACTAGGACATCATGCTGCAGACATGTACCATGATGAACCACCCAGTAACATTATCCTGACACCAGACCTACCGGTTCTGACACAAACCTTTTAATGCTGAGCGCCAAGCGACGTAGGTTTTAATACCAGTTTTAAAATTCCTTGGTATCACTCGATCGGGGTTCGAACCCATGACCTCCCGCATTTGAGGCAGACGCCTCTAACCATTAGCCCACAGTAGCGGTGCAATAACCAATAATTACAGCTATGACCATGACATATCCGGAGAATAATTTGCGTTTCCAGAAATGCACATAAAAACAGAAACAATAAGGCTCATTGATTTATATGTCACTGTACAAAGAGTTTTAAGCATCTTCATTAAGGTGAAGTCAACTAGTTGAAACTTAAATCATTTCAAGCTTTCATTCAAGGACTTTTCTGTTCTTGTGTTGTTTGTCTCTTTGTTTGCCGTTGAAAAATACTCATTTAGAATCATATAGAATCAAAAGAGCTCATACCAGTTAGAGACTAGGTTTTGCACTGTTCGTTGTCAGTGCATTGCACAGATATATATATATATATATATATATATATATATATATATATATATATATATATATATACATATATATATATATATATATATATATATATATATATATATATATATATATATATATATATATATAACACAAACGCCTAAAATTCTCTGCAACTAATTTCGCATTTATGCCTCTTCAGGCGGCACAAATTATTTTGAAAGCTAACTTTTTTTCACGTAATGTTTTGAGAAACACCAATAATCACTCTCTACTCGAATCTTCTTTCATGCCAATAGATATTGTGTATGGTGACATAAATAGACTTCTTGGATTCATAAGTTAGATACTTTGTATCATAATGACCTTAATACCAATGTACAAATAAAACTGTATAATTCCTTTTATTTATTTGTTTTGGATATATTCTATATCCTTTATATCAATACAATAATAGTTATGACTGTTTGTCTCTATTTTATTATATTCTATTATATATAAATATATATATATATATATATATATATATATATATATATATATATATATATATATATATATATATATATAACTAAGCCTGTTATCGAAAATGCCGATTATCACTATATCGTGTTCCAGTATACCTTCTACGTTTTTAAATCCTTGAGTGTTAAAGGTTATTTGTCTCTGTATACTTGATTATGATGCATATTCCTTTCTGAGTATATCATTATGTACATATGCTTGTTTGTCTGTCTGTCTGCTTTATACTCTTGCTATACACGCTGTTTAGCGTTTACGTTTATTTAGCCCACTCTCTCCCCAGATGGATAATTGATAAATAGGTAATAAGTCATTCGTATTGAATGTACCGTGAATAGAATCGATGTATACATGCAGAACAATACTCCACTGGTGTCGATCTTATTTATAGTTGTAGTAAATGTATATTTATTGTATTTGAGGGTGTACAAAATCAGGAAAAATATAGTTATCTCTGTTAACCAGCTGTATGGACAATAAAGCCATTTCGTTACAACAAATATGAACTTGTTTGTTTTATTCTGAGAGTAGAAGGCATGTGCTGCAACATTTATATGCAGCTTATATAACTGACAGCATATGTGGAAGAGAGATAACTACAACTGAATAATTTATTTTTGTTTCGTAAACAACATGCTTATCTCAGTCTGAGTCAAGAACATTGGAAATTCACCATAAAATATCTTATGTAGATTGTGATCACCACACTTCACAATATAATTTGAATGACAGGTCTTATAATTATAACAAGATTGTGTCTTGTTAACATTAGTAACATCAAATAATAAAAGGTTCCATTAAGAAATAGTATTTCTTTAAAATGCTAGTTGTGATCTAAGTCTAGACGTAAACTTTACAGTCTTGTGTACTGCAAAATTTAAATATTTTAAACTTGAAATATCATCTTACAAAGCAATCAGTGCTAATGTTGTGTCCAGTAGTTTGAGTTCCAATTTGTTCAAAATTATTTATTCATTGGAAATACGACGTGCTCTTCTAAATCAATATTCTTGGAAAGAGATTTTAACTTGGAATTATAGTGAAATTCAAATAAAGGTATATTCTTTGATTGTATGATTGTGATTCAATTAAAGACTGTAGGCATATCGTCACAGCATAGGCTACAATAGGCGCATCAACACTTCCAGTGTCGAATTTATTTTGGAATATTACAAATCTCAAAATTGTGTTAGAAATTCTTGAATTGTTTGGGAATAATTCGCAAAACTGAATGTAATTTTACATTTTCACTTTGTATTATAGGGAATAATTTATTTGTTTTGAATTTGTGTTGGTTTTATGTCTTTTCGGTTACTTTGATTAAGGCCATATAGTCGTAATAGGAAATACACAAACTCACTGCTGACTCATATTATTGCAAAGCCGTTTCTGGCTCTAAATGAATCATACGGTAAGAAAGACATGATTATTGTACCAAATTAGCGATGCAAATCAAAGTACATCATAACATAGGGTGGACAGTGACATACCTTTCTTCAAATATGGGATGATCACTCTAATGCTCTCGGAATATGGGCTCTTACCCCTAACATTCCAGGAATACATTCTGTATAGATAATCTCCTGGAGGTAATTTACTGACGTTGACAGAAAATGTTTCTTTCGGAAGTTTATAAGGGCTGCTCTTTTCTTTCAGATTTGTAACGCTAGTATTATGCCAGGCATTGTCATGACCAGTCCAGCACGAATACTCTATTACAAACGTCTGTTCGAAACCTCCATTGAATCCAGGATGAAAATGTAGCTCAATCTGCTCAGCTAAAAATCTGCTGAAGTTAAATATTTCAATCCGACACGGAGGGCCTGTAAAAAGGGAAAAGTGTATGAGATAGAGGTGATGAAGTTTTAGTTTGACAAAAGTTTGTATTTTACATACTGAAGAAACTTAAACGCATTTGATTGGTTATAGCGGGTCACCACTGAAACATTATCGTTTTTGGTCTTTTCGATTATTCAGGGTTAATTATGAAACGAGCGTGTTTCTTTTTCTCATCTCTTTGCTTTATCATTATAATTGAAATAATTATATACGTCTCTGCTGAATCATATTATTTCACAGCCGTTAAAGTCGACTCTATTCATCTCTGCAATGATCGAATTTTACAAAATATCATTATTATGTGTGAAAATGGTTTTATTGATTGCAGTACCTTCTATATTTGCATATGGTTGCATAGTGTTATGAAAAGTTCATTTATATTGTGTGATTAATTTTATGTCCATTATTGTAAGTGGTAGAACGAATGTTTACATAGCTAACATTTGTCCATGATTATAATTTGCAAGCAAATCGTTTACTGTACTTAAGTTCAGTGTCAATAATATCTAATTGTTTCATGTTTAAATACAAGAAAAAATGAAGACAGAGCTATTGCAAATAGTTTTCTTACAAATAGATCAAGGTCACAGTCGAATAATGAGTTCAAGTAGTTGTTTGTGGGTCTGCTTCTATGTGAACACTTACGAAACATTCGTATCAGAAGGTTATCTGTTATGTATTGGTGATTTTACCAAGTCATCCCCTTTTAAACCATTAAGCGGCTCAAGAGCTTCTTAGACTTTTATTAGTAGGTTCTTGGCTTATTTCAGCTAGTGAATATTTTATTTTTAAACAGGTAGAGTATGGCTTTATTAAAGTTCCTCTCCATGCTTTCAATTTGGCCAAAGACTTCGACTTAGTTTCGGAGTCCTGTGTCTACTTGATCATTGTATTCTTTACCTACAGAAGGTATTGATTTATTACTAGGCAACAACCTAGCTGGAAACAAGGTGTTGGTTAATCCAATAACAACTGACAAGCCTAGTTTGAGTCAAAACGGTGATTCTTTTTAGACTGAAATTCTTGATGGTTATACTGGTTTGGCAGATACTAGAGCTATAGCAAAAATAATTCTTGAGACTGTTGTTGATCAGGAAATTGTTTAATTACCTGACATTTCCTGGTCACTCTACTGATAAGGTCACCTTTTATACTGGTATTAATTAATCTAAAAGTATTGAACACAGTGTTCCTCTTCTTGCAACTCATAGTCTGTATTCTAATCAAGATGATAAATGATATTATGTTTATTTCAGAGGATGTTATTGAAACTGAAATTACGCAATTACCAATCAGGTAATGTCTAAAACACAGGATGCTTATGAGAAAATGGGGACCACCTGAGGTACCTGCTGGTGATGGTGGTCAGTGAGATGTCGAACTATTGACAGGCCTTGTAGGAGTCAACAAGACGTATCGCAAGATCTTAAATTATTCATATAGTATTTTGATAGAGATACAAAATGTTAATTATTCTGTCAATTTAAATGTATTTATAGCACACAGTGAGGATGTAAACGAATAGCTGAAATCTGACTGTAGTCTCTGATTTAACCAAACGTCGTAATTTAGACATATTAAACAATCTGGATTATACCTTTCGATACCTGCAATATCATGTATAGGATAACCTAAAACCGATATTTCATATCTGATGTAACAGCACAAGAAACTCTAGATTTTCCATCTATAAGGATGCATCCTTACAGGCTAAGTTAAACCTGTAGAAGTGAAGATCAAGGCTATGTATAAATTCTCAATGTCGATCTGTGAAAAGCATCCGATCCGATTTTTTTGCAGGACTGCATATTATCAGATGTTTTGCTAAATGTTTACATAACTGTTGAGTCTCTAACAAATGTGATGAATATTAAATGTAAGTTGCATTCGTTTGATAAACGTAAAGGATCTGACAAAAATTAAATGCCATATTTTAAAGTGAAGAAGTTCATTAAACACAACATTCCAGTCAATTGTTTAATATGTATATTGCAAAAAGAGATGTTGGAGTTGGTGGATATTGATTCAATAAGAAACAAATTGTGTAGAGCATCCAGTATGATATTTTACTATTTAAAATAACCAAGCAAAATAATCAAGCACCATACAAATTAGTCCACAATTAAAAACGAATGGTTGCCTCTAATACTAGTTTTACACGATTTTGAAATGTTTATCAGATTTGAATTTTCTCCAGTTGTTGTTATATTCACTGATCAGAGTCCTCTCGTATTCATGAACAAAATGAAAAATACATATCAGAGATCGTAGATAACGGGTTTCTGGATGTCATAATACACTATTAACATTAGACTCATTAGGATAAATCGTAATAATAATTTTTATTTATTTAAATTATTCCTTAGAATTACTAAAATGTTCATTGACATTCTGAATTAGCACATTACTAATTGTTATTTGTGAATCCATTCAGAAACATTCTGGATTACATCATTGTTATATCAAGATATTCAAAACTATCGGTATTATATATCTTGGACCTATGATACAACATATGTACAATTATTCTGAGTTTAATTCACATTACGGTGTCTTTTATGATACAACATATGTACAATTATTCTGAGTTTAATTCACATTACGGTGTCTTTTATGATATAACATATGTATAATTATTCTGAGTTTAATTCACATTAAGGTGTCTTTTATGATATAACATATGTACAATTATTCTGAATTTAATTCACATTACGGTGTCTTTTGTGATACAACATATGTACAATTATTCTGAGTTTAATTCACATTACGGTGTCTTTTATGATATAACATATGTACAATTATTCTGAGTTTGATTCACATTACGGTGTCTTTTGAATTATACTTTGTATTCTAGGAAACCAAATTGCTTGTTCATTTTAATTGAATTGTTAGCATTACATCCTTTCTGTTAATATTTTGAAACCCAGAGTCATAACAGTAGCATTCCGGTTATACAGGTCATACTAGCTGCATATGTAAAATATGTTCACATTACATACGTAAATGAGATTACAATAAACCTAGAGGGCTTTGTTTTGTATGTATGTATGTATGTATGTATGTATGTATGTATGTATGTATGTATGTATGTATGTATGTATGTGTGTGTGTGTGTGTGTGTGTGTGTGTGTGTGTGTGTGTGTGCGTGCGTACGTGCGTGTGGTTGAATTACTTGCTCTTTAGATGTTCTTCTCTTCAAATGATTCATATGTGATTAAGACATCTTTTTACATATTTTTTTTATCTGAAATACAATGGCAGTTGCCTTGTAGGTTGTACCTTTATCAAAGACAATTAAAAGACTGCGTGGCATTTACGGATCTGGCTTGCTTTCCTGTCTTTTGGCACAGCATCATAAATAAAATATTTAATGTCAAGGCAATTAGAGTACTGTACCTTTTGCCAGAGACACACTACGATAACCGAGTAAAGTTTGATCCTATGGTTAGATTCAAATCAAAAACGTTTCAGTTGCTACTTAAGAACTCTAACCATCTAGTTAATGCGGTTACTACCTCCATAAGTGGGTCGTTACGCTATGCTGCATCAGTGGACCCCAATTGGGTAATCGTCAAAGCTAAAGTGTAGATAGTAATGGCACAACAGCGATACATCTTACAATTATTTATTTGTTTATTTACTAATCACATGCAATCCCGGATTACCCATTAGGCAGAGTAGGCAACTGCCATCTGGGGCCCCAAAAGTTTGACTGCCTATGGGCCTCCACGGTGCTTAATCCGGCGCTGATCACATGGCTTTCATAATTGGTTACAAACGTATTCTTGTGTCGTTTTTCGGAGATAAAAGAGCAATTAAATATCACAAAGGCCGATTAAAGTCTTTTGTGACACTTACAAGAGCTACAATTCTCATTTAATTATGGTAAGTCTTTAATTATTGTATATTTCTATAATTTGATTAACGAAAACCAGCAAGACAAGATATTCATCCCCTTTGAAATGTGGTTTCTTGCAAGATATTATCTTTGTGCAGATGAAAAATCGTGTACAACAGAACTAAATATAGATTGTATTTGAACTATACAGTTTCTCATCCATCTCATTAAAACCGAATGCATATGCGAATGATATGAAAAGTGGACATCTAAATATCAAGCAATAGTTTTAAAAATTGGCTCTTAATACTCTTATATTATGTTCGATGCATGAGGTATTACGTAGGGTTGAACTTTACGTGCGATCTAAAGCACTTAATCATAAGCACTACTGCACAGATCAAGTAAGATATTTTGTATTATTTATGCATTACATTGTGAACTGTGCAGTCTAATACATAATAGTTGGTTCATTTCTAAATCAAATTCATGAAAAATAATGAACTACAAGTATTGTCTACCACAATATAAAGAAGACCTCATTTTCTCGATTTGGCACGAAATTCGATCCATAATACGATGTACCACTCGAACTGCCTGTGCTAGTTATGTATCGTGAATCAATATATTTCATGACGATATTAGAAGCATGGTCATGTCTGACAAAGCCGAATTTTAAAAATGTGACAGATGCCATAACAGTATTTAATATCAATGAAGTAAACCTGACTCCACATCGCCACTACTTACATTAAAAAGATAAGCAGCGAATTTGTAAGAAATATATTAAACATCTTACCATCCGACTTCAGCTGAAATGTAAAATCTGTCTGGCCAATAGGATTCCTCAGTATAAGTGTGTAGTTGTCAAAATCATTCTGTGATAAATTCTGAACGACGATGTGAGCCACATGAGCTTCCAACTGAACCGTTTTGCCATGCATCTGGAAGTCAATATCTTCAGGGAGTAAATACGTTGTGATATTGCTTGCGTTTGACAGAGGTGTTCCATTTTTCTGGATGTATGAACATTCAATAGCTGGATTACTGTAGAATGGTATTGATATGTTAACATACTGATCTATTTCTCCAGTGAATATAGAGTTTCGAGACTGAATTGTGGGGTTCCCTGGAAAAGAGAAAATGGTTTTTAAGCATTTGACTCATCTGAATAAAATAAGTTAAATATGGCGATATTAGATTGTGATTTACATATGATGAATCAGCACATATAAAAATATGGTGCCAGCAGTAGGCAATGTGTTATTCCCTCTGAGTCAATCATACATTTAATTTCTATCTGAAATAAAATAGGATAAAAACAAGAGGAAAAGAAGAATCTCGCTCATAAAAAATAAAAAAATAAAAAATAAAAAACAGTATTTTAAGATCAGTGGAATAACTTGAAAACTAATTTGCGCCGAATGAAAGCATTGCTAATCAGCTTACACAAAATAATTAAAAGGAACAGATGCTTTTATAATGACAGATGTACACCTTTCTTCCATACGATTTTATTTACATTGTTACACACGATCAGTAATACAGAAATGCAAACGATTGCATATACGTGCATGCATATTATCATCAATTTCGTGCTTTTCTTGTAAAGAAAAGTATTTTTAGAACAGACTATTTAAAATCATCTACATGCCTGAATGTATGTCAATCTCTTTATGTGATAAGGATTGTGAGTTTTCAGTTTACCGTTATCAATTCATCTCTCTCTCTCTCTCTCTCTCTCTCTCTCTCTCTCTCTCTCTCTCTCTGTGCATTAAATCTAGAGCTGGAGTCTTCACCGTTTATATATATATATATATATATATATATATATATATATATATATATATATATATATATATATATATATATATATATATATATATATATATATATATATATAATATTTAATTAAAATTGAAATAATCCTCTCAATTAAAACTGAACCCAGCTACAAAATTTTCCACTAACTGATGTTAAGGGCATGGAGCAAGTAATCCTGAAAAAACAAAACATTTATATATAAAGCAAGGACACAATATCTGAGTCAGGATTATAGTCATTTCCCAATCATTATTATCCCAATCATCTGGCTTTAATTTCTTTATGTATACTTAAACTTGAATTAACATCTGAAAAAAAACATGTTTAACGGAAGTTATAATGATCTTGTGATATAATTGACACTCAAATAGCAATATTAGCTATACATTAAGTTGTTCATTATAAAAAAAAGAAATTAGTTATCTACCCACAACTCTTACCCTCAGTTATGGACAAAAGTTAATTACACAATATAAATTAAGTATAATAACAATATATATTGCCGTTACGAACTTTTGCTTATTGCTAATGCATTTAAGACAACTTGCAAATAATTATTTATTATTATACTTTCTTTAGCAAAGATCAGTTGCCCCTCATATTGATGCAGCTTCTTTGCTTAGTGTATCATACCATTCTGTTCTTGATTTATTGCATGTCAAGTAATAGCCTACACGGCAGCGATGCGAGGTTTAAGGATAAGTCAAGGACGAACACAAAAATGATATACAAACGTTACATATGCAGTAATCGCGTATATTCATGTTAAAGTTTCCAAATATAGAGATTCAAGTTGAGTTTAATCAAATTAAAATGTACTTTCAAACATCAGCGTTACATACAAATGTTGTTTGATAATACCATTGTATATCATTATTAATGTTTAGCGTGTTCAAAAGACAATGAATCGAACATTATCATCTTCTCTTCACAGCCTGGTCATAATATACTTCTAAATAGATCGTGGAGGGCTTATTAGAAATGGAGAAAGATTACATTCCTATGGATATTTGCATTATAGACCATAATTGAATGCATCCTTTCAGATATGACATTTCCTTAAGCTGATGTACATGACAATTGTGAATGTTATGTTATTATATATTTGTATGACGGTAATGTATAATGGTTTAACCGCTGTAAAGGACAATTTGAAGTATTTTCCAAAGGAATGTAGTATTTTTGTGACATTAACTTGTATCCACATTGAACCAGGCATGACGATACTGATCGAAAGTTGAAAACAAATTATTATCATTCAATACATAAAAGATAAAGAAAAATAGATTTTGGTATTGAAAACAACGAACAAAGACGGAAAAATTGCTAACGAGTGCAAAAGTAGGTATAAAAGTAGAACCTATGCCGTTTATCCGGCTTAATAAAGAATATATGTACTGTAGTTGATACATAGATAGGTATAAAATGCAGTGTTCAAGCGGATCTGTATAGGGTGGCGAACATAAGGAAAGTGTGGTTTGTTAGTAACCAATTGAGACCGCACTGAAACAGGTGAGTGCGATTTGTTATTGACGTGTAAAAACGGGAACCGTACCTGTGACATTTATGAAATATGAACCCCTTTGCTCGAATGTTCCCTTATTTCCTGGTATACCATTGGTTGCGGAGCATATGTATGTCCCACTATTTTCTAGAGACAGCCTTTCAATGAGTAGGATTGTGTGTATCGAATTAGTTGTACCCTCTAGCCCAGTTCGGATCACATCGTTCTTCCACATGTGTCTCCAGGGGTCGAAAGTGTTCTTGGCAGGGACACCTCGAGCCTCACAAATAAGCAAAACCGTCTCGTTCTGCATGGTAGTGCCTGATACAGTTACTTTGATATCTGGCGCATCTACAAATTATCACAAAGTAACAGGATAGTATCATTTATTCCTGGTGAGTATTTTAAATCTTGATCAAGCTCGCAATTCTTACAAGACAAATGTAACGTTTGGAAATTACCGACAGAAGTTGTTGTGTCTTAAAAGTAACTCAGCCGGTTAAGGTCCCTTGATATCCAATCACTTCACATGTTACCATAGTTTTTGCCCAAGTTTGACTCTCAGCAGATAAATATACACATCATTTGTTTCCGATGCTCCTTTGTATACCGAAGACTGTCATCCTATATTAACGGACGAATTTCGTCGCGATGATTATGTGCTTAAGTTTATTAATATCCAATGTAATATATTCTGACAATGGCATGAATGCTGTTTTCGCGTTGTAGTGTATAGTATCAATGTAAACTGCGAATTTACTTGTAGACGTGTGTATCTTGTAGAGAGTTGTTTCGATGCGCGTCACATTCAATTCCTAGAATCAAGCATACTTGATTTTTTAAACGTTATGAGCACTCAGGGTCTTTATTATTTTGTTCCATTCAACTTTTGCCTACACTCAGTCTTCAGACATTCGGTGTCTTTCTTTAAGTGGATGTAACCGTTTCAAATACATAAAGAAACAAATACACAATGACCATGCCCATTTGATTGTGGAACTATTCCATTTTGTCATTTTTTATTTTGTTAGAAGTGCTCGTCTTTTAACAAGTTTAGTAAGTTAATGGTTCAAAAACGCACCGTTAACTTTCATCCGTTTTCCGCCAAGACCCTACTTGATCACAAATTTAATTCGTCGATCCACTCTTTTAAAACATTTTTTTGCAGAAAATCAGACTAAAATAATAAAAATGTATTGCTGAACTTCAAAATCTGAATATTTTGAATATGGAAGTTTTCAATTGTTTTTACTAAGCACTTACATGAAAATATTTTTAAAAAATTAAACGTTAGAATTTATCAACAATAATTTCCCTCCATCGTGTCCAAAAATTGCACATGTATAAAAAATTATCTCTTTTTTATGCTGAATGTATTTGAATATAAGATTGATATTACATGTTAATTGCGAAATTCATATTTAGTTTCCTACCTCAATTATAGATATCCTGAACTACTACACACTATGAAAGATTCATGGAGTCATTTTCGCTCTACATATATAATCGTTTATATGTATTTAAATCACAAAGCAGAAAAACGGGAACATAATATGTTTCGAGTAACACAGAATAGAAAGTAATCCTAAGATTGTTGAAATCTGAAAACTAAGCCCGAATTTCGATGTATTCGAGAATTAAACTAAATATAATATAATTGTATTAGAGAATCTGCATTGAATATGATAATAATTAAATTATGCATTTGTTGACATTATATTTTAAAGTCAGTCTTTTGTGACTAACAGATAGGAACTATTTTAATGAGGAAACGTGCATCCAAGGTCTTATTGAAAATACCTACTACAAGTTATTTTTAAATCTGATAAGAACGAATATATATATATATATATATATATATATATATATAGTTTTTTTTTATTTGTTAGTGGGCTATGTAAAACTGTATTTAATAAGATGACCTTGTCAAAAATCAAGTTTACTTTCTTCCTGACCTGAATAATTGATTTTTGTATCGTAAACAACGTGCTTATCTCAAAATGAGCCAAGAACATAGAAAATTTCCCATGAAATGTCTGGTCTACAGGCTATTTACCACACCACATTATTTAATTGTATTGATAGATCTTATAAGTATAACTAAGATTTTATCTTGTTAATATTGGGAACATTCTATAATGAAAGATTCCATTAAGTAATATTATTTCAGATTCTATAATGAAAGATTCCATTAAGTAATATTATTTCACACTCTATAATGAAAGGTTCCATTAAGTAATATTATTTCACATTCTATAATGAAAGGTTCCATTAAGTAATATTATTTCACACTCTAAAATGAAAGGTTCCATTAAGTAATATTATTTCACACTCTATAATGAAAGGTTCCATTAAGTAATATTATTTCACACTCTATAATGAAAGGTTCCATTAAGTAATATTATTTCACACTCTATAATGAAAGGTTCCATTTAGTAATATTATTTCACACTCTATAATGAAAGGTTCCATTAAGTAATATTATTTCCCATTCTATAATGAAAGATTCCATTAAGTAATATTATTTAAGATTCTATAATGAAAGATTCCATTAAGTAATATTATTTCACATTCTATAATGAAAGATTCCATTAAGTAATACTCTTTCACATTCTATAATGAAAGGTTCCATTTAGTAATATTTTTTTCACATTCTATAATGAAAGGTTCCATTAAGTAATATTATTTCACATTCTATAATGAAAGATTCCATTAAGTAATATTATTTCACATTCTATAATGAAAGGTTCCATTTAGTAATATTATTTCACATTATATAATGAAAGGTTCCATTAAGTAATATTATTTCACACTCTATAATGAAAGGTTCCATTTAGTAATATTATTTCACACTCTATAATGAAAGGTTCCATTTAGTAATATTATTTCACACTCTATAATGAAAGGTTCCATTAAGTAATATTATTTCACATTCTATAATGAAAGATTCCATTAAGTAATATTATTTAATATTCTATAATGAAAGATTCCATTAAGTAATATTATTTCACATTCTATAATGAAAGATTCCATTAAGTAATACTCTTTCACATTCTATAATGAAAGGTTCCATTTAGTAATATTATTTCACATTCTATAATGAAAGGTTCCATTAAGTAATATTATTTCACATTCTATAATGAAAGGTTCCATTAAGTAATATTATTTCACATTCTATAATGAAAGATTCCATTAAGTAATATTATTTCACATTCTATAATGAAAGGTTCCATTAGGTAATATTATTTCACATTCTATAATGAAAGGTTCCATTAGGTAATATTATTTCATGAAAATGCCAGTTGTGACCTAGGTATAGTAGTGAACTTTAAAGTCTTGTTTACTGCAAATATAAATATTTTAACCTTGAAATAGCATCTTACAAAGAATTCAGTTCTATTGTTGTGTCCAGTAGCTGCAATTTGTTGAAATTATTTATTCATCGGAAATACAAAGTGCTTATCTAAATCAATATTCTTGGAAAGAGATAATAACTGGGAATGATAGTGAAATTCAAATAAGGATATATTATTCGAGTGTATTATTGTGATTCACTAAAAGATTGCAGGCACACCGCCACACCACAGTCTACCATAGGCACATCAACACTTCCAGGGTTGAATTTATGTTTGAATACCACAATACTATGTTCAAAACGGTGTTAGAAATTCGCAATACCGTATTTTAATTTTACGTTATCGTCTTGTATTATAGGGAGTAAATTATTTGTTGAATTTTACAAAACGTGAATATATACTCACATTGTACAACTATATCCAGCTGCTTCTCACTTGTTAGTGGACCAGAGCTCCTTGACTGCGTTGTGGCCTCACACGTGTAGGTCCCTGTATCCTGCCTTGTGATGTTGTTAAACCGCAACACATTGCCCTCTTGTCTATCTTTCCATCGAATGACGTTGGGCGTTGGATTTCCTTTGGCTTCACATAGGACTGATACTGACTGGGACTCATTTACAGTTAGGGCACTACTGACATTATATGTGATGACTGGATAGTCTGCAATTGAATATGCCATGATAGAATTTGTTTTCGGAGGGCTACTTACACACGTATGTCATAATATTTTCATATAAACTATGCTATAATTCTTAACTTGGACTGAAACAAGGCTACAATACGTGTCGAATTGAATCTCCTTTCTTCCACTGATATCGTATTATTAATGTGTATCAGTGAAAACAGGTCATTATATGTGCTGTTTCAAAATATTTCTTCTTCTGTCTGAAATGCTATTTTTCTTACATTGCAAAGACAAATATCAATCCACTCAGCGCACAAAATATTCCTCCACTCAATCGCCAGCACATAAGACGAAATAGTATTAATTAGTTTCTGTATGAAGCACCCTTTCGAAAACTTGAATAGATAACTTATCCTGGCAATTGATTTCTTCTTCGCACTTTATCAATTTTAAATAATTGACCAAAATGCAGAGAAATAATTATAAACATAACATTAATAAAAACGAAAATGGTTCGAAGTGTCTCTTACCGCCATAATCCGGGAAGGTATTACAGGGTTATACAGAGGTCTTTTGTAATATCAAGGCCGCAAAAAAATTTAATATTAGATATTTCCAAGAATCATTGTAGTCAGTCGCTGGTGGCTATCCATGAACATAGCAAATAGGTTCATAAATGTTTGTAAAAAGGATAACTATTTCAATCATTTTATCACTCTTATATGTTGTTTAATATAATATAAATCTAAACTATTAATCATTTTAATGTGCTTTTATGATACACACACACCCAGCTCCTGTGTCATGTCTTGAACGCGTTTGATATATACACCATATAACCACATGTACACACGTTTTGATAATGGATATGCCACATAATATGTTTAAACAGTATTGGTTCCTTTTTCTTGCCTTACCTCCGTTTTTGCTTTCACAATCCAATAAAACTGATCAGATACCTATACTGATTTTATATATTTGCAAAAGTATTGATTTACACAGACATCCCTGGGTATTTCTACTGTTTTACAATACGTTCAACATGGAGATCTGCATGTTTTGAAATACAAATACACGTTCTCAATATAACCGTCAGGAAAAAATGAAAACAAATGGAAGGTGAAACTCTCATGTCCGTTAAATTCAGGTGTCTGTTCTGTTAAGGCGGTTATTTATGTGTGTGGAAATGGAATAAAGTAAAATCTATGTACACTCCAATACTTTACCTGATCACATACTGGACGAGTATAGTGCAATTTTGTAAGCATTATCGAACTTTTCGACTGTTCAAAATGAACGATATAACTCTGGAGCACCTGTAGCATTCTATAACATATTTCTGGTCAATTTAAAATGAAAAAAGATCGAATTATTTTTTTTCCGTATGATTCCAATGGTTATACTAATCACCTAGTAAATTCCAGTAAATATAACAAGTCAGGTAAAAAATATAAAAAATATAACAAGTCAGGTAAAAAATATAAAAACATATAACAAGTCAGGTAAATGTCATGTAAATATAACCAGTCAAGTAAATGTCATGTAAATATAACAAGTCATGTAAATTGCATGTAAATATAACAAGTCATGTAAATTGCATGTAAATATCACATGTCATGTAAATTGCATGTAAATATAACAAGTCATGTAAATGTCATGTAAATATAACAAGTCATGTAAGTTGCATCAGTAAATGTCATGGCACCACAGACACGTTTTTACAGCCAGTATAAACATAAAGTAACTCTTCAAATGGTTGTAGGTTATAATTGTTTTTCAATGAACGTATATGTATACAGCATTCGTTGTATTAATTCATATTAATTTCAATTAATTTAAGCGTTTGTAACAAAAGCAAAAGATTTTAATGTTATATAATGCTTCTGTTTCATTGTAACATGAACGCTTAAAGACAACTTTTGTCTCATTTGTAAGTTTTGATGTGAACTTTTCGGTACATTTAGCATGCAATTCTTCGTAGAAATTGATGGATGAAATAAATGATCCATCTCTAACAATGCGTGTTACTATCACAAAAAAATGTTCAGCAAAGTCGTATATCAACTAGTTAGTTTCCTGATATTCTTGTCGCGTTTTATGCCACATGTAAATCAATAACATTGATAAAAACATAAATTATTGAGTAATTCTAGACACTTTGAATGATGGATAATTGTTCTGATTAATCGTATACTAAACTAGAAAATACGAACATCAGTTTTTTGTATTATGAATATCTAAACAATATTTTATGTATATATTTCATCCTTGCCATAAAGATCTATTAACTAGTGCGATCAGTTGGATGGAATATAATGCTAATCGCAAACAATAAGGAAGATGATTCCAAACCGGCCCTATTTAGCTGTGTGTTCTCGTCACGTCTGATCGTAGAATATGACATTAAAACAATCTGCCTGCAGACAATACAAATTAGTTCAGTAAATACTTTATGTTAATTACAATCTGCAGAAATACACCTCTGGATGCTAATGGCAAGAGCTAGGTAATAACTGCGCAAAGCTATTAAGAATAATGTTTAATCTCATTAAAATAACATTTCATGCAATTTCGTATCGTGATCAGATATTAATCAACTCTCAACATCGACTATATCAAAAAAGCTGCATGAAAAAATGATATTCTGACTTTATTTTATTATTGATTTTTAATTAAAATTTTCTCATATCTATATAATCGGTTTTTCTTGCCAACGCCAACATAGTATAAGTTCTGTTTATTGATTCTGATCACCATCTATGAAGCAAACACTGACGATTCAACGTTATTTAAAACGATAAGCTTTGTTTTAATGTTTTATAAATATATGCGCATTCATAATTTTATTGTAAACTTTTGGAGTTGTTGCTCTAATGCCTTCAATAGCAATTCATGATACATAATTTGAATGTATTTAATTTTTATCTAACATAAATAGTAATAATTTTGTATGATTTAAATTCACCTTCGACACTGAGCTTTGGTTTATACGACTCGACTGCTGTAGAGGGTTGAAGGATGTAAGCCCGACAGTAGATAGGTTTATCATGATCCTCGTTACTAGGGGTGAAGGAAAACTGACTGGTACTAGAACTCCTCATTTCTGATCCAACGCACCATTCTATAACTGGGTCTGGTCGACTCTCTCCAGGAATACAGCTCATGGACACCGTTTTGTTTGATTGCACGTGCAAAATAGATTCGTCTGATGCAGGTTGCCCGTTGACGTATAGTTTTACCTCAGTTACCTGTACTACATAAAATATGTCATCATAAGTATTGAGTGGGGAACCGCAAAGGTCCCAATTTAGTTTGTCTGGTATAGTAGGCAAATAATGACACCAACATCAACCTAATCAAAGGGTTAAAAGGCCATTAATTATTGCACAATAATTAAGCATACAACACATTCGTTTTCAAAAAGATCGCCAATAAGTCTGTTATATTATCTGTTCATATAGTTACTGAACAGCTTCAGACATCGCAAAAGAGAAATAACGCTAAATAGGTAAACATAGTCTCTAAAACATTTACAGAGTATATCACAAAAAAGTCTGAAACATCAACAATACCAGAAGTGTCGCCCAAAAACAATCTGGATGATGCATGTGTGACCTAGATAGTTGATTTCGAACCTGGTAATTTGATGAAAGGTATTTATTCTAGAATCAACAATGGATGGCAGAAGGGATGAAATTGCTGGGTTCTCTAAAGTCTAGTATTGTATCCATTTCTAATTGTGACATGAATAAAACGTCTTCATCCGAATCATATGTTGGACCCTACGCAAACGTATTCGATTAGTAAAAGCGGTATTTTAATTTAAATGTTTATTTTGGATATGCAGCCTGTATACAAGCATCAGTGATACATAGAATAGAACTTTGTTATTAGAAGTCAAAGTCCTTAACTAATTTTATAAACCCTTATGCACATGAATAAATTACCTTTATTAAACATTATGACCGTATTAATATAGAGAAGTAGCTTAGACTTACTCTAAAATACAAAAACGAAATCCTACTGTTTCTTATAGAGAAGTAGCTTAGACTTACTCTAAAATACAAAAACGAAATCCTACTGTTTCTTCAAAAGTCTTCTTAATAAAACTTTCACATTCATCACAACAAGAAGCCCTCTTTCTTTAATCAAGATTTTTTAACAAGAGGCATTTTTCTTTTCTTTTCTTAAATGATAACGTAACAAACATCAATCGTCTCCAGATGCGTTTTCGTCAAAGCAATCATGTTTGCTCGAATTACTGCCTATTTGTAAAATATCTACTAATGAGTCCAAATCATCGATATTACTGGTATTGTTAGTGCATAAACTTAATATATCCACTTAAGACAACACAACAATTAGGAAAATATTTCTGTTATATCTTGATACAAAACACTAATACAATACCTCGAACATACAACCTACATCTCCTCGAGTCCACTGTTCTATTAGGGTCAACGTTGTACGCTCGGCAAAATATCTCCTTATCATGATCCATACTTCTAGGGATAAAAGTAAAGGTGTCATTGATTCCTGAGCCCTTATTCTCTACGCCAATGTACCAGTCTATTGTGGGGACAGGTCGACTGATTCCGGAAACACATTTCAAGGTCACTGTCTCCCCACTTGTAACATTCAGGCTAGATACGTTTCGCAACGACTGACTACTATGTTCTAATTCAACCTCTGAAACTCGAACTAATAAAGTAATTAAAGACATATAGAGAATGATGCTCATATATATATATATATATATATATATATATATATATATATATATATATATATATATATATATATATATATATATATATAGTAAGATATTGAAATATGTCAGTGGCTGAAAATTGTATCACCACAGGAGCGATATCAATTTTGGAAATTCGGTTTTTACGTTAAAGTAATATATTTTTCCTACTGTATATCATTCAAACCTGCATTTCCTTATCTATGCTTCTTTCTTTCTCTTCGTCTTCAGCTCCTTCTCTCTCTCTCTCTCTCTCTCTCTCTCTCTCTCTCTCTCTCTCTCTCTCCTCTTTCCTCCATTCATTTTTTCTCTCCCTCCAGTAATGATATACCGTTCGTAAAATATGCCATCTGTAGACCCACTAGTGTACATTTATGCAATCAATGAGGAGCCATCAATGACACTACAATTTAACTCCAAGCAGTAAAAGGACTTCAAGCACTACCTTTATGTAATTAGATTTTTACAGGTGTCATTAATGTGAACTTACTTCACCCATCTCTATTTGCCATCCATATAATATTGTATACCTATAATACTTTACGACAAACAGTACACATAGTTTAGACGAAACAAAACTTGTAGTTAAAAGCAGTATATCAGTTTTGAAGCAGCAACGTTAACTCGCATCACAATAGTGTTTTAGAATACAATGGACAAATTTGTCGTTCGTTGGCAATTAGCACTGATTGCAAACCGAAATTAAGTGTCACTCGAATATTTGATACTGAAATATTTCATATATATAATAAGACTTAATTTCTATTTTGTTTGGAAATTATATAAATTATAACTCCTACATACTACGTGCAATGAATAAAGTATAACAAACCTTTTTTTAAAAAAAGAAATGTAAAAATACACAACATGCTTGAGACGAATTATTTGTTTAATGCAATAAATATTGTACTTTAGTTTTGATAAAGTATTCATTTTTAGAAAGCATACCCGTGCTTTAGTGTGGCTATAATAAATATAACCCTACCCTCATGTTGCACCTTTTCTGTGGGTCATTGTCCACCATGTTTGTAACTCTCGTATTAAACGAATGGTGGCAAGGAATATAAGGAAAATATCATATTAGTATTTATAGATTATTTCTTACAACATTTATTTTAGATAAGCGATTTGAAATCAGATGTATGACAATAACAATTTTGATTAATTTGTTATAAAAATGTTTCTATAGCTGACTGTGGTTATCGATCATTGTTAGAGGTTTATGACATTTAATTGCCAAATTATGATTTGTAGCACTGCAAACATTGTTTGACTGCTGTAAACAGTCGTTAGCTGTCAACTGTTTGCATAACACATGATACCGAAACATATAGGTGATTTTCATAGATACGGACGAATTACCAAGATTATTTAAAGATTCACTTTGATAATTTAGGACAGATACCTCTTGGTAATAAGCATGCGTTGTATGATCGTATATAGTCATGACACTCTCAAATTTGCTTTTGATTTTTTCTTTGGTGATAAAACTTTTACTAATGTCAAGGAAGTGACATCTAAAATAAGAACAAAACGATTCATAATATGAAAAGAATATCTTGGGGAGAATGTGTTTACTTTTTTTGATATTTCTTCTAAATATGAATATACTGTGGAGCCTCGTTAATCCCGACACATTCGCTCCCAGTGGATGTCCGGAATAACGAGTATTCCGGATAATTGAATCATGCAATGTTTTGTATTTTACGATATCATCACACCGTATATATTGTACATGTATATGCTAGCTTTAAATGTAATGTACTGTAAAAAGTACGACGAATACAAATTGTTATCTCGCAGTTTAATGCGTTATGGTAAACTAATACAATGCAGTCATTTTTTAAAGTCGTATTTTACAGCTGTTACAATGAAGAGTTTAAAGTTGTCTTTACTGTGTTTATCGTAGTATAAGCTGTCAGTTGCCGATTAACACCGCAAATAACGCCTGAAGGGCGTTCTGTAAGCTGTGTGAGTCGGCAACTGACAGTTTTTACCACGATAAACGCAGTAAAAACAACGTTAAACTCTTATAATTGAAATTTCATAGCACTCGGGGTTGTCCTGATTGATCGTAATAAGGTCATCATAATACCAGTCCTTGATTCAATGGAAGCATATGTATGGAATTTGAACACTGCTACCGTGAGTTTGAACTTTTATCTTAATGGGCACGTGTATTCAAAGTGGAGCTCAATATTTAATGTCACGATTCATGGCCAAGAATGAGTTTTTTTTTTCGGAAATGAAGACCTATACAGTCCACACCTTAAATCAGTCAACTTTGTTTGTACAGCCATCAATAAACTGTGATTTTGTTACATAAAATTGGTAAGCAACAAAGATGCTTAATGAAACTTTTAATCTATTTACCATACGTTATGTCAAAAGCGTGAACGATTTAATCCCAGAGTTTATATAATTATTAACACCCCCGTCGCCGACTAGCTAAATCAGACATTGTTTATATAATCGCTGGTTACAATATGGTCATGCTACTTAGTTATTGATAGTGGCCATAGATTCTCAAGGGCTTCACTAATGTGTTTTATGTATTATTCTACTGAATGTACTTTCATATACGATTTTTCGAATTTTCTTATTTTTGGACAGATTATTTCCGGATTATCAAGACAAGTTTTAATGTAATTTTACACTTTGGTCCCCGATTTTGATATCCTGATCCGGAACGTGGATTTCTGGCTTAACGGAGCAAATTAACTTTTATGAATTCCGTTCCCGTTGAATTATGTCGGGATTGCGAAATTTCCGGATAAACGGAGTCCGGGTTAACGAGGCTCCACTGTATTAACTTCTACTGTCACAAGTTGGATAATTTCATTCAACGGATTGACCAATAAACCTTAGAGACTTGAATTATGTTTATATTAAGAACTGCAAGTTTATTTGAAATATTAAAGTAACGTAATTCCGGGGATATCTTATTAATCACATATTTCCCCTTGACAGCTGAGCAATTGTTTTGTTGTCATTGCATAATGAAAATTGTTTCCGAAGAAATTAGATACATACTTACATTTTGTGCTTAAATAAAACACGAGTTTGAATTGTGCGAAAGGTGATAGGGTAATTTGCGTTATAGTTAAATGTACAGATCGCATATGGTGTATTTTGTATACCCAGTACCATAGAGGTTGTAACGGTCAAACCTACATATTTAAGAATGCAACACATGCTTTCGTAGCGGAATAATACATAAACCTCTTGAAGCTCAAGCTGCGACCGCATTATGCGAATTATATATACATAACCTGCAAATGCTATTCCCTTCGATGTCGAAGAATTTATGTTTCTCGAAGTATCCGAATATTCTATCCCACAAAAGAATTTGACAGTCGTGTTGCTATTATTGTGCCACGTGGTGTAAATGGGGAGAATGAGACTGCTTGCAAAGATATTTTCAGGGAATGAACAATTTCCTCCCACTCCTTCCATCATTGCACTTGTTGCTTTGTACAATTGAGCTTCCTTGCCTTGAACATTCTAGAATATAAAATATAAAATGCATCTTGTTTCATTTGATTGTATTTTGAATAGGAATGTAGTTGCACTGGTTTAAAGAAATACATTAGAATTTTGGATACTGTTCTATCTCTTAATGATAAATAGTTGTATGGAAAAATTGCGTGTTTGGAATAACTTTCTGCAACAGTTAGTTAATCAGACTATACGAATCAACGTCACATTTTTCTTATTGTCACAGACTACCTGATTCCAAGAACACACGAATACTTCAGTATGATACATCGAAGCCAAGATTATACCATATACATTCTATAGAAACAAGAATGCGCAAAGACGGGCACTTACACTATAGTATGTACAGTAGATACGTCATGGAACTTACTTATTCTACCAAACGTTATATATATATATATATATATATATATATATATATATATATATATATATATAACATTGGTTCTAATTATTAAACTTCTATATCTGATTCATTGTATAGGTCTCAACAGTGTTTTGTGTACTTTCTTAATTGAGAAGTCTGTAATTCTTATATAAGCAGGAGACTAGAAATGACTTTCAATGATTTCAGAAATAATTGTATTAATTGTCCCTTCATACAACTGCCGCTAAGTAAAACTTCAAACCTTTCCGAACTTGTAACTTATTGTTTATTTCAATGGTTAGTATCGTCCTGTCATTTAGAATCCGTAATAATGTAATCAACACCTATCAAGGTCAGAATAACAAGCGAATATTGATTGTGAATCTCGTAAACAAGCATGGGAATTAAAAGTAAAATTACCCTGACGCAAGCAATCTGATTCAGCTAGATTTGATAGCCATAATAAGATTTTTTTTGTATTTAAAAAAGTTTGAATCATTTTGAAATGATAAGAATTAATCATTTAGACACTGTTTTTGGATTAGAGATTTTTATGATACCATATATTAAACATACAGGAGCCACGCTTAATCTTTAAGTTATACACAGCTGGATTTACCGTGATCATGGTACTTATGTTCATATATATATGTTTCGCATCCTAGGCGACGTTTCGCATCTTAGGCGGACGCTCTAACCATTAGGCCATAGTGCGGAGAATTTCAAAGACACAAACTACACGCACCAATCAACCTAATGTATCCCGTATAACAAGTACCTTGTAAAAATCATGAAAATATTTCTAGAACAGAACACAATATTTCTTCAGTATTACAGGTCTGCATGCCATAAAGCATAACATATCAAACATAGTATGGCCGTAAACAATATAGTAAAATGTACTTGTTTATGTGTTAATCTTGATATTTTTAACATATTTCATATTTCTTAGTTTAAAAAAAATATTGAAAACTTTTCGAAACATTTTTCTAAGGCTTATTTTCTTTGTGGATATTAGAATTGTAAATAAATCATCTGAAGGGTTGCAATATGTCTCATGGGGATATTTCTCTCTTCATTTTATATATGAGCAAAAGGAATGCTCTTGATTTTACCGGCTGATACAATTTTGCCAGCATCATCAGGCTTTACCATGATATAATATTAGAAGGGATATCTGATTGTTGGCATATGTATAATTTGATCCAATATTTTTCATAAATGAACATATATTTGTTCTCAAAGGGTATCGTCCACATTCACCAAGACTAACATAATTATGCCCAGTATATGTCACATTAAGATATTATTCACATAATTGTCGATGAATTGATTTTATTTTTTATGTACATTTAAGTTGCATTTGTGAGTTTGTTCTCCATAATTATAGGTTGTGTGTAATTGTATTTTGGAATATATTTTGTCTAAAATTAGTTTAAATGTGTACCTGACCAGCAACCTTTATTTTTAAACAAATAATATTTATCTATGAGTGTAGATTAAATCTTTTGATCATTTATAATAAACGTAAATATGATCAATTGGGTCTGGGTCTGGGACATTGCATTTCCCCGCTGATACATATATTGTTTCTCATGGTCTTTATTATAATTCTAGCAATATATATTATCGTGTTTAAAACTTAGAAGTTCTAGATTGGAACTTTTGACCATTATCCTGGTTCTAGGTTTGTGTCTTGGCTTTTTTATATAATGATATTTACTTGAGCAATTAAGCATTCTTGCATTTAACATTTGATGAAGAATCAGTCTTACTGTTGTGTTCAGTGTTTCATTTGCATGGAAATATTTATTCTAATTAATTTCTACTGGAAATACCAATTGTTAATCTATACTATTCTTGGACTGGAGCTTTAATTTGTAATTTTTTGGTATTAGACATGAAGCAGCAGAGGGGGTTTTTCGGCCAAAAATCACTACCCAAAACGGTACCGAAAACCCCTATTTTACAATCATTTTACAATTCTAAAACTTCCTAGAAAACCTAATCCTATTAAATCCCCGAAATCCCATTCTAAAACCTTCTAAAGAATATCAAAATTGTTTAATTTTACGTAATCTAAACTTTAAAATATCATTTTTACGACCTTATTTTTCAAGGAAAATTTCTTTTAAAACTAAAATTATTTCTATTTTATTTCTTGATGATTTTTGTCCGAAAAACCCCCTCTGCTGCTTGGCCATAATTTCACATTTAATTTTAAAATAAATCTAAAATATAATTTTGAAATAAATCTAAAATATAATTTAATTATTTCTTAAAAATATTTAATTATTTTCAATTATATATGGTGATTAAATCTACGGTTTTATCTGAACAAGATATTGAAAATATCATTCAATTAAAAGGTAAAATTCCTATAACAGAAATTTTAAAACAATATCATATTGGACTTTAAAGATTATATTCAATTTGGGGTGGACCTATAAATAACAGAAAAATAAATAATAATATTTTAAATAAAATTGTTGACATCATAGCTATGGAAAAAAATAATCCTACACAAATAATTTTTCCTCAGTACCAAGAAAAAATTCCCGAACAAAAAAAAGTTCTCGAACAAGAAAAAATTCCTGAACAAGAAAAAATTATAGAACAACAAAAGTGTCAGATATGTGTTGGTGCTCAGGCAAAGGAAAATCAACATCGAAAAGATATAGATTTATTAAAAGATAAAAAATGGCAACAACAAGAAAAAATATTATTATTAGAAAATCGATGTAGTTCGCTTTTAACAAACTTAGATTTATTAGAAAATAAGATTTATGATTTAAATGAGCAATTGAGAGAAAAAGAAAAAATAATTGGTGGTGGTTATCAAAAATCTGTTGAATATGATAAATTGAATTCATTAAATCAACAACAGCTTAATGAGATTAATAAATTAAATTTAATAAATCAACAACAGTTAAATGAGATTGAAAAACTAAATATTGTAAATCAAGAACAACTTAATAAAATTAATTCATTAAAAACTGATAATGATAATCTAAATATTGTAAATCAAGAAAAAATTAAGGAGATTGAATCATTAACTTCGTTTAACAATGAGGTTATAAGTAAAAATAAAAAACAAGTTAAATTACTTAAAGAAATGAAACAAGAAATTGATAATTTGAAAAATCCAACTAACACTTATGAATGTGATAAACTACGTAAATTAAATAATGATCAGAAAGAGGAAATTGCTAATTTAAATAAACAACTTCGTGAAACTGATCAAGAATTACTTAAATATAAACAAGCTATATCTAATATTGGAATGCGTCATGGAAGAACATATAAAATTGATTAAAATTATAACTATTTTATAATTAAAAATTAATTTAGATTTTCAATAATATGTCAAATATTGGAGAAGCATTAACTACAAGATTAACTAGAGAAAGATTAGCTGCGATAAAGAAATATATTCCGCTTAGGGATTCTGTTAGAAATAAACTCCAACAACGTCAAGAATCTCTAACTGATTTTACAGAAGGTTCTGAACAACTTTTTAAACCAATTGTTACAGCAACTACAGATGTCAAAAAGGCTACTGAACGAGCGATATATGGAGAAATCCCTAAGGAGGGAGAAAGAGAAGAAAAGCCGCTTCTTCCTGTGTTAGAGAAAATAGCACGACGAAGTAAACAAACGAACAAATCCTTACGAACACTTCCTGCTGATATAGTAACCAATGTAGAACAACGAGACAGACGAGAACAAGAATTAAGAGAAGAACTACTACAACAACGAGATGAAATAGAACGACTACAACGACTACAAAGACCAGAAGTTGAGGAAATTGGACAAGCTGATGTTGATATTATTTCTAAAATACCTGAAGAAATTCAAGAAGACGCAGGAGCTGTTTCAAAAGATTATCCTCCTGAAAATTTTTTTAAAGTTGAGGCGTTAAATAAAATCAGAGGAATTACATCACTCAATGAGTTAGCTAATTTTACTAACGATAATTTTAAAAAGAAAAGAAATGATTATTTAAAAGACGAAAAGGCTAGAGAATATATAAGTAATAAGGACGTTTGGGCAAAAAAAGTGTTTTTAGCAAACAAGAAAAAAAATTAGAATCACAAAAGAAATAAAATCTGATTATGATCAATTTATGGCCATGGTAAAGGGAGTCACATACGCACCACCAGAATACACAGCTGACCCAATTCCTGATGAAATAAAAATAATGGCAGAAGTTGGTTCTAAAGGTGCGACTGGTAAAACTATAACAGGTAAAGGTTTAGTTAGAAACTCTAGCGTAACGTGTCCTAATAATATTCTTGATGATATAGCACGATTAGAAATACTCATAGGAGGAAAACGAGCCGGAAATAACTCATCAGAAATAATTAATGAAGCTGCTGATATTTGTAGGAGGTTATTCCAAGGTGGTATTATGGATATTATAAAATATCGAGATTTTATTGAAGAGCTAGCTGAAAATCCTACTGATTTTTATGGTTATCATAGTGATTGAAAATCCTTTAGATAAATAATAATTAAATAGAGAATGATAATACATTACAACCATGATAAACCAACTAATGTCTACGTAGTGAATTCACGAGTACCAAAATATCAAGCGTACTATGGAGATGGTCTCGGTAATACTATAATGGGATTATTTTCGGGAATGGCACCAAAAGTAGTGCCGCTAGCAAAACAGTTGTCAATGAAGGCTATTGATGTTATCAGGGATAAAGGCATTAATACTGTTGGTGATCTTGCGGGAAGGACGTTTTCAGCCGTGAAGGATAAACTAACAGCGCTAATTAGAAGCAGAAATAAAGGATCTCAAAAGAAAGGACCATTACCATCTACTGCAATTATGCCTACGCAGGTTAGTAAAATAATAAATAATGTAGTAGATGAAAAACTACAATCGTTGATAAATACTCAAGATAATTTAACAGCAAATATGATAGCGGGAAGTGGTCTTGGAAATTATAGAGGTCAAAGACGTAGATAAAATTGTAAAATTGTAAAAAAAATTTAATTTAGACCATTATGTATATAATAAAAATGTTCAAACTAAATCCTGATACTGCTTTTGATATGGACGCCCCAGTACTTAAAGATACTTCCTTACGTGATTATCAATTTTTTGCTTATCACGCAGTACAACCTGATCTTCGTGGAAGAATTGAACTTCAAGTTCATGATACAAGTAAATACTTTTTACCCGCTGAAGCATTTATTGAATTCGAAGGTGAACTTATAAGAGCTGATGATACACTATATGCAAATAACCAAACTGTCCAAATTGGTTTTGTTAACAACGGCATCATGGCGTTATTTGAAAGTGCTAGATATCTCATCGATGGAAGAGAAATCGAATCTATTGAACGCGAGGTTGATGTTGCAACAACAATAATTGGCTTAGCAAGATATTCTGATGATTATACAAGATCAGCTGGTCCATCTATGATGTTCTCGAAGGATATTACTGATAACGCTGAGCATATCCAGTATTCTAGAGTAAAAGCAACACGAGCTACAGCAGTTGATCCAGCACCAGCCGGATATGTAAGACCAGCTGCTGAATTTGATGTCATAAATACTATTCCAAGTTACAATCTAGGATTTGCAACACGAGTATCAATGTTGCATGGGGAACGAAGAAGTTTTTCATGTGCAATTCCATTACATCACATATTTGGATTTTGTAGAAACGTCAGAAAGGTTATCTATGGAGTTAAACATACGGTATCATTAATGAGAAGAGGTGATGATAATAATGCAATTTGGCGCGGTGCTGCCGTTAACCCTGGTAAAGTCGTTTTATCAAAAATAGTATTGTGGATGCCAGTTTTGACTCCATCATTATCAATAGAACCACGATTGTTATCATTTATGGATCAAGGAGGAAAGAGATTGTTGAGTTGGTTGTCAATGTCAACGGATACCATGGATTCTAATATTGATGGCACACTTACATGGCATTTAGCATCTAAACAAGGTATTTCAGCTCCACGTCATATATTTATTGCACTACAAAATGCTGCGAGATTAAATGATCAAACACGTTCCCATATGATATTTGATCATATTGGGTGTAGTGAAGTCTCACTAAAAATAAACGGGCAGCAAGAACCGGCAGAAGATATACAACTTAATTATACTAATAACCATATTGCACGAGTTTATCACAACCTGTTGTCGTATATGGGACGTGATCAAAATGTTGATACTGGTCTACAAATATCACAGTTGGATTTTAGGAATCTGTATCCAATTTATTACTTTTCGCTAGAACATCTTGACTTGATGAGACAGTCTGTTGTAGATATAAACTTTCGAGCTCGTGTAACCCGTTCTGGTGCTATCCCGAATTACAGAGCGGTTGCTGTTATTCTTAGTGATAAATCAATGATACTCGAAGGTGCTGATGGACGAATGAGATTGGTGGATGCACCAGTAGAAAATCTGTAGATTTTCTAAATCTATAAGTAAAAATCATTTTACAATTTTATTGTAGGATTTTTATTTTAGAATAAACCTATTTTGTATAATGTCGTATAGTAATATCAATGTCACATTGACACCTGGGCAGCTAAAAAAATTACAATCTAAATCAGCTAAACAATGTGGAACTACAATAACTCTAAAACCTAATCAAATGAATGGTGGAGTGAATAAATTATCTCTAACGAAAACTCAAGTTAACCATTTTAATAAAGCGCTTAAAGAAAAAAAAGGAGTTCAAGTTACTCTTTCTGTAGCTGCTATTAAAAACATGGAAAAGACTGGTGGTATATTTCCACTTTTAGGATTAATTCCAGGATTGATTGCCGCAGCAGCTCCAGCAGTAGCTAAGGCAGCAGCCTTAGGCGCTATTGGTACCGCAGCAGGAATGGCACTAAAGAAAGCAACGGGAAAAGGTTATAAAAAAAAGGAAAGGGTCTAAGACTACCAGGAACTCCACACACGTGGTACAAGGGATCGGGATTAAGGGTCCCAGGAACGGTTTATTAAATCAAAATCTTCCAATGTCTAATTTTGATTTAATTAATGCCGCTAAAAAACTCGCGATTAAAAACTTTAGCGGTGTTTTCATGAGAGATCAATTACCAACACAACCTAATGATATTGAAACCGGTATTATTAATTTAGATAACAGTGATGGACCTGGAACTCATTGGGTTGCATACGCGATTGATCCACGTGGAATTATTTATTTTGACTCATATGGATTAGCACCTCCGAAGGAATTTATGGGTTACATAAAAAAATTAAAGAATTCTAACGTTTTTTATTCTACATTACCTACACAAACAATGGTTGATCCGCCAATATGCGGCAGTGAAGTATTAAATGTACTTGATGCTATTTCTAACTCCTTGAGAAAACCTCCTCATATAATAGTAAATGAATACACTAGCAGTCGCTGGATTGAAAATCAAAAATCAAAAATCAAAAATCTTTAGATTTTGAAGATTTTAGAGAAAAGGTTTTAAAATAACAAATGATTGATATTTGGGGACGATCTTTATCAATAAAGAAACAGGATACTGATATTGAAACTACTGATAAAAAAGATATTAAAAAACTAATCGAAGATGAAATATCCGAAACGCTAAACCTAGTAGGTGTTGATCCTGGTGAAATAGTTGTATTTGGCGATCGTCAAGGTAAATTGAAAACTAGTGATATTCCTCTCGATAATATTTTAGTTAAACGACGAGACGCAGTAGAAGATACTATCGCGTTATTTTCTGAAGGAGGTAAACTTAAACCGGGTGTACTTATTTCAACAATTACAGATAAATTAGCAACATTTGATAACACAGCTAGTTCACTAAAATCGCTTAGTGATAAATATAATGATCATATAACTGCATTTGAGCAGTTTACTGCAGTCCAAAGTAATATAATTGACAAAATTGATAAACCTATGTTGGAATTCTTTGGAAATCCACCTGTAACTACACCAAATCTTGAAAAAATAAAAACTGCAATTGATAATATAACACAACTACGAGCTGAATATGAGACTCACGTAGCTAATTTTTTAATATTAAGAAGAAATTTTAATCTTACAGATAACGCGATTGAGAAATTCTTCGGTAAAAAAATATTAAACCTGATGAGATTAAAACAACTTTTTATAGATATCACAACAAGCCTTAAAAAATCTTCTGATGACATAATTGCTATTTATAACCAATTAGGGTTCTGGGAAAAATCTGATACAATTACTGCATCAATAGCAATCAATAGAGAATCTATTGATAACAATAAGAAACTTATTGATGACAATAAGAAACTTATTGATGATATTAAAATAATCACCGATGCGGTCAAAGAAGACTTTCCAAAAATAGCTCCCAAACTCGATAAAATAAAAATACCGCATGAAAAAATTAAAAATCTTGTTTATATTGTTGAAAAAAGGATCAATTGAATATATCGATAAACAATTTAATACAGTTAACTTAACAATTAAAATTAAAGGTATTTATAGATTTTCAATAGTTTCTAAACACCAATTTAATCTTATAGCTAATATAAAATTAACACCAGATACTGCACTTTTGACTGAAGTTGGTAAGGGACTTAATACAGTAATGATACTTATTGGAAATGAATCTAATCAATCCAATAATTTAACAATTGATTTTACATCTGTTGATAAAACTGTGGTTAGAACATCAATAGGATGGATTTTAGAATATGTGACGGAATAAAATTGATTCACAATTCTGAAATAGATTTTAAAATGTGAAATAGATTTATAATAAAAATGTCAATAGAACCATCTCAGTATCGATATGACACTGTAAAAGAATATCAACAAAAATTACAAAATCATATAGATATCTACACAATAAAAAAGAAAAAATACGCGAGAAGAGTATCTATATTAGATGTTACTGTTTACTCAGTTTCTGGTTTTATAGCAGGTGCTGGAATAATATTATCTTCAGTTACAATGACAGCGCCAATCGTAGTTCCTATTGTTATATCAGCTATGGCAACACTCACTGGAAATATTCGCTGGTGTAACAAAAAAAATATCTTCATGTTCCGTAAATAAGTTACGTGATTACGCATTAAAACTTTCAATAGCAACAACAGCGTATTTAGAATTAGCATCACTAATTTCTTCATCAATTTCCGATCAGGAAATCACCGAAGATGAATTTTCAAATATTACTGCCACATATAATATCGCGATGAAGAAATTAAATGAAAATGTATTAGATTATAATAATGATAACAATAAATAATTTGTATCATATAAAAATCTTTCAGATTTCTAGGGAAAATAACTCAATTGTTTTCTCGTGGAAATATCCAATCGAATGGTATGTTGTTGGAGTTTCTCCAGGTGAGTATACAATGGAACAATTAAATGAAAAACTAAATCAACATATGAGGTTAACTATGAATTATTCTGATGATATTCCATTAATACTACTTACCAATGACACAATTACAGTAACAGCAGAAAATATCGTAGTTGATATCTATCAAAGTAATATTAGGAAACTACTTAATTGGCCTAATCCAACTGAGAAAAGTTTATTGTTTCTCACATTTGGAACCTACAAATTAGAATAAATTAAAAATCTATTAGATTTTAAAGAAACTATTAACAGATTTAAATATTAATGGCCGAACTACAATTACTCCAGCAAATAGTGAAAAACACACAACCCATCCAAACTAGTATGATATCAATAACCTCAACGAATCCCAAATTTAATGTAAACTTTCCAAATCCAGTTCCAGTAAGTGAGATTGCACTAGCAAAACTACGAGTTTATCATAGCTGGCCTAATATTAGATCTGTAGGATTTAGTGGTCAACCGCCGAATAATAGTCTAGTATTTGCGTATAAAAATAAGGATAATGGAACTCCAGATTGGAATGTTGTTTCGATACCAACTGGGTCATATCAAATCGAACAAATCAATAACGAATTTCAACGTAGAATAAAATCTATCACAGGAAAAGAATCAAAAATCGCTATAACAGTTCATGAACCAACGTTATCATCTACAATTGAGATTAATTCTCCTGCGTATGTTGTAGATATTTATAATAGTTCCATAAGATCAGTATTAGGTTGGCCTGAAACAGCAGCAGAATCTTTGATTGAAAATTCAGGAATTAAAGAATCAAAGATTCTTAAATACAATAATGACCCAGATGGTGGTGGTAGACATATTGCCCCAAACAACGTTAATATATCATCGGTGATAGCATTAAATTTAGCATGTGACGTTATTGAGGGAAGTTATCAAATAAATCTCGAGCGATCAAATCAAGCTCAACAAGGTTATATTCTATATTCATTTGCACCAACAGCTCCTCCTGGGTTTTTAATTATTGAAAATCCGGTTAATCCAGTATTTATGCGATGTCATAATAATTATTTAACGAGAATTAATTTTAAACTTACTGATCAATCCGGAAATTTAATTGATCTGCGAGGTGAAGTTTTGCAAATTAGTCTATTTGTAAAATCGTAAGGGCTTTTCGTAAATGATTTTACAATTAAAAAAATAAAAATGTATAATATATAATGGACCATTTAATTGTCGACGAATTATCGCAACAGCTTGATCGTATAAATCGAATTCCCATAATTAAAAATATTATACCTGAGAGGTATACACCACATATAAATCTAAGGAATTTTAGTTCTGAGTATTTAGATAATGAATTCCGTAAAATAGAATCTGCAAGACTTAAAGATTATCCAACGTATAGATCTGAGTATCGTGTAGTAAAGACCTTCATTCGACTAAGAAATCAAATAATTTTCCATCTAAAAAAAGATGGTTTTGAAAATGTTTTATCTGAACTTGTAGAACTTTCTAGATTACTTATATCATTATTGGATGCAGTTGGAAGTGTATTTGAAGAGGAAAAAAATATAGCTAAATTAGCTGAAGAATTTGATAACAATTTACACTTGTAAATTACTTTGAATAAAAAATTCTTGAATTTTTAAGCCCAACAAAATGAAACTTTAACATTTAATTTTTTCGAATATGCTGAATTGTATATATAATCCGCTGCTTTTCTTACTGAAGAAGAATTTATATTAAAATATCTAGCAGCTGAAGTGATTGATGGGAACTCTATAATCTCATCGTTATAAAATGCGGTAACAGGTCTTGGTTTTCTATTTTTACTTGATTTAGGATTTCTATTTAAACAATTTTCTTGTTGAGTTACAATTCTTAGATTATTGATGTTATTATTTAATCTATTTCCATCTATATGGTCAACAACGTAGCCGGGTGGAATCTCACGGATAAACACTTCAGCGATAAACCTATGGGAAAAATAACCTTTCTTTTTCCCCATGACATTTATACCAACTTGTAAATAACCTAGGTTATTAACAACGCCGATCTTTTTTTTTAATCCTTTATTTCTAATAGTTCCATCCGGAGAAGCTTCATAATCAATATAAACGGGATGCGAGCGATATTCGTTAAAGATATTCGATTTTTCTGACATTTATTTTATATAGTATTTTATTTGTCTAAATAGCAATTTTAAATTGGTCTATTTATGTAGTCTTCCGGGGTTTGAAAAATTTGAGTACGATGGTTTACATGTGTGAAAACATCATAATACCGTTTCAACTCTCGATATCTTTTACCACCGTGTTCTAAACATAATTGAGTTTTGCCTCTGACCCCAACACCACATACGATACAAGGCTTTGGCCCTGTGCTTCCTCGACGAATTGCTACTTGATGCTGTCCGCAATATTCTTTTTTCGATAATTTATTACATTTATTTGTTGAGCCGATTAACAACCATGCACAATTGTACATTATATAATATAATATATATTTAATTAAATTTTAGACATATGTTTGAATTATTTTTTTCAATTAGATATTTGCTTTAATATAATGAGAAATAATTTCTCTCTTGATAAAAAATCAGGGCTTTCACTAAAAGGAATTAGGGATAAAAAGGTTATCAAATTGATAAAACTCGCTAGGAAGGAATTTTATCGACATGGGGCTACGCATGTTTTTATCACATATAGAATAAAGGTAGGAAAAAAAACTACCGTAGATTATACTATGGATATAACGCGCGCCATGAATATATTATCACTACTTGATAATAACAGATACTACAGCAAATTAAAATGGATTAAGTGGGATAAAGGGTTATTTGATGATGATACACCTCGTTGGGTAATTCAAGATAATTATAATCCTATAATGGATCAACGTAAAAAAAATAATGTTATTTTTACTCGTGATATGAATCCAGGGGTGTTAATTGGGATTGATAGCCATTATTATGATAACGATTACCCTGTAACCGTTATGATATACGGATTATATAGAATTCATGTTGATATTGATCACGATAAAATGTATCCGATGAAAACTTCAGACGTTATAAATTGTGTTGCTGAAAGGGTTATGGAACATTTTAAAAATTCTAAAAAAGGAAAGAAATTAACTGATCAACGATTTGAGAAAATAACAAATTGGGGAAATATGGTAGATAAGAAAGGCGGCGCTTCAATTAGTGATGCTGCTAAATTAGAAACTATGTTGAAATTTCCAATAACCGTTAAATCAATAACTGGAGAGGTATTACATGAATGTAAAAATAAAACAAAAGGAAAACCAATAGAAATTATAGATCACAATGGACATGCCTGGAATTCTACAATAACAGAATTTCCGCCGTCTAGGACTGTAAAATATATTCCCGATAAATATGGCGAGAGAATGTATGAAAGAAGGTTATTTGATGTTATTTCAGAAATAAATAAAAATGACCCAATTTCTGTATGGTTATTTAGAAGCGATGATGATAGTGAGTATGATCAATTTGTTAGACCTAATGGAGAATTATATCGTGTAGAAGAATTAAATAATCGTATGAAGAGTGTTACGTGTTCTTTTATAGATGAATTTGATGATAGTATATTAAAAAATAGTTTTACAGTTCCATCTGTTGTTGCGCATTACGCACGTGAAAAGAATTCCTGGAGAAAAACTCCAAAAGGATTTCTTGACGACGTAAAATTAAGTTGTGTTAAGTATGGACATGGAGGTTTGTGGAATTGTAAATATATTAATAAAAATTTAATTGCTGCTGATATGAATGCTAGTTATCCAGGAGGTTTTTTAGGAATGGGAAGTGTGCTGAGTATTTTAAACGTTTTGGGCATCCTACACATGAGATGACAAGAGTTGCGATTAACGGAAAATTACCTGAATTCGATTTAACAGGATTTGCTAAAGTGTTATCGTTTGAACTTAAAGGTGGTTTACATCCCTGTAGTTATCTTTGGATTGGTAGACACATGTCTGAGAAATCCTGGATGCAAATTGTGTTGTTACGATATATGTTAGATAGTGGTATGTTACTATCATTAATAGTTGGCGAAGCTATAATAAGCTATAATTCTCAAAAAGAAGTTTGGCTTCCTAAACCTGATTTGAATATTGAAATAGAAAAAGCTAAAAAATATAATTCTGATTGTGATGATGAAAAAATTCTTGAAATCGCTAAACAAATGTATAGTTCCAGAGAAAAATCCGCAAAGGATTATGGCAGAAAGATTATTGGGAAGTTTACACAAGGCGGAAGATATAATAACGCTAGATGTTCTACAAGATTAATAATTGATCCAATTGAATATCAAATTATAATTAAACATCTTACCGATAACGGTAGATTTGTAACGAGTAGAAAAGCATTTTTATCAAATGGAAAGGAATGCGGAAATATTGTAACTTATTTAGATGGAGAAAATTCTCAATGGGCACACCTAAGAGCTTCTATGTTGGCTTATACAAGTATTAATTTGTTTTCTATGATAAATAATTTTCCTGATATCGCTGTAAGAGTTGCAACTGATTCAATGTATTTTGATAAGAAATATTTGAATATTGTTGAACCGCATTTAGGAGAAGGTTGGGGAGAATGGAGAATCAAGAAGGAAAAGTTATACGATTATAATAATCACGCTGATGTTGAAATGCTAGATAGTTATTGTAGAAAGAATTTAGAAAATCCAGAGTATTCTTTAGCGCCGTCTGTATTAGATCCTATAACACGATATAAAATTGTTTATTTAATGGGTCCTGGAGGATCTGGAAAGACAGAAAGAGTGATAAGATGTTATAAAAATTCTAATATAAAAGCTTTGACACATACTCATAAACTTAGTGAAGATATATCAAAGAGAGGAATTGCAGCTGGTACTTATCATGGCTTTTTTAGATGGAAAGGCGATATATGGACTCCAGAAAGAATGGGAGATAAATATATACCAAAAGTAGTTATGTGGGATGAAGTTTGTACAGTATCTTTAAAAATGTTAAAAATATTTCTAGCTTGGTTATCAAAGAGAAATACTAAAATAATATTATGCGGAGATGATGGTCAGCCACCATCGTTTGCTGGTGATTTGCCGCATGAATGGTTGAAGAATAATGTTGACTATTACGAAGAAATAACAGATGATTTTAGATCTTTAGACGAAGAAATAAAAGATTTAAAAAATAAAATTTGGAGAAAATCTAATCGTGTCCAATGCGAAACTTTTAGAGAACGTATTCCAGAAACTCCTGAAGATGAATTTTGGGAATCTTGGAAGCCTAATGATATAGTATTTGCTAGTAGAAAAATAACTCGAGATGATATTCAAAAAAGATTATTTGAACTACACAAAGAGAAATTTCCTAATTCAAAAGTGCCATTATGTTATAGACCAGCTGATACTAGAAAACAAAATATCCTAGTTGATATTCCTGGCGGCGGTAAACAAAAAATGTGTAAAAATGAAATTGTATATGTTGATCTTAAAATAGTTGAAGACGCATTAAAAGACAATTCTTGGGTTTTAGGTTATGCTGCTACAATACATTCTTCGCAGGGGTTAACTATAGATACAACTATTTGGATTATTGATAATCGTATTGAATGGTCAAATCTAGTATATTTAGCAGTTTCTAGGGCCAGAAAAATTAGCCAATTAAGAAGAGTTATGATTGACGATAATGCAGATATTACTGAGGTTGATATTTATATTGTTGAGAAAAAAATATTGGGATACAAAAAACAGGATAAATAAAAAAATAGAAGTTTTAATATTAATAAAGAATTAATTTTATCATTGAAAGATAAACAAGATAATCATTGTGCAATTTGTAATTGTAAGATGCACTGGAGATATTACACTTTGGATCGTTATCAATTTACTGTTGATAGAATAGATAACAATCTTGGGCATATTGTTGGTAATGTAAGATTAACATGTCTTGATTGTAATGTAAGAAAATGTTAATTTTAAAAATTACTTTGTAATTTCTGGCGGTAATTGAGTATCATTAGGAATAATTTGTAGTTGTTCTCGCGTAAATCCTCGCTGAGGTGCTGATGAATCTAATTTATAGATTGCTGGCCTAGATGAAGATCGTACCAATGATGATATTTTATGTGTAGTAATACTCCAAATAGGATCAGTAGCTCTTGCTCTACCACCTTCAAGTTCTCCTGGCTCATATAAATATCTTACAGTAACCTCACCAGAAATAATTTTTTCTTTGATTTGTTTGTTAGAAATATTTTGATTAGGAACATATTTTTTTTAATCGCATCGCTAGGTTTAATACCAATCATTCGAGTTGCTTCATTATTGATTGCATAAACTACTTTTGGTAATATTGAAACCCATTCACGACATCGCGTTTCTTGAATAAATTCTTTCATATATTGGTATCTAAATAATCGCTCAGCAAGAGTTCGATTAAATCGTTCTACAATTGCTTGATCACGATGTATTCCAATATGTCCACGTCTGATAGAGACATTATGATTTTACATAACAGATGTAACATCACCTTGAAATTCTTTACCTGGATCAACCTGTAATATATTTGGCCATTTTAGTGGACCTTTATTATAAATCTTTTCAAATGCATTAGAAACTTCTTTTGATGACTTTGTTTTTAATGGTATTGCTTGTTTATATCGGCTAGCAATATCAACTACTGTTAACGCGTATTTATAACCATTATCATTAGGAAGAAATAATATATCAGCTTGATGAACTTCATTTGGTACAAAAACATCAAAATGACAATAATTTATTTTTTTAGGACCTGGAAGATAAATTTGCCAAATAGCTTGCTTAGACAACCAATCTTTAGCAGTTTTATATTTTACTGAGGCAGCTTTAGCAAGTTTTCTAATTGCTGCATAACCCTTCCAATATCCTCTTGGAGAATAATAAATAGATTCCATATGTAAAATAAATTTTTAATTACCAAATAATATTTTACCCTTCATTGCAGTTTTTATTAACCAAGAAGCTAATTTTTCTCTTAATTTTTTATTTGGAATTGCATTTATCGCATGAATTAATTTTACATCTGCGAGATGCCGTTGTTCAATATTATTGCTTCGATAAGCTATATCGTGAACACGGCAAGCTTCATCAATAGAATTAATTGGATTTTCGCCGGGATTAGGCTGATCCTGATCATTTAATATAATATCTAATCGAGTTCCAGGTCCGCAATAACTATAACCGGGAAGATGTTTTTCTCCCGGATATTTTGCCCACGGAGTTCCAGGCAGTTTTGATAATGATGCAGCTATGTCACCAGCTTTTTTTTTTTAATAAATCTAAATTTTTTTGTTTTACAAACTTCACAATTTCCCGAGAGTGCCATCCGATTATTTTTTGTTACAATTGTTGTTTCATTAGTTGTTGGTGTACGTTTCTTACATTTAACACAATATAAATCCATAAATATTATTTATTATAATGGACATGAGTGTAATTGATTATTCAGCAACACGGAAAAAAGAAAAACCGAAACACAATCCAATACTCCCGGATTCAATAAGGATGATTATTATTGGCCCTTCTGGAAGCGGTAAAACGCAATTATTAATTGATATTATAATGAGACATTTGAAATGGGACAAATTATATTTGATAGCGCCAAGCGTTGATGATCAACGATGTTATGAAGTCTTAAAAGATTTTAATGAGAGAATAATAGAGGTTACAGGAGAAGATGGAATCGAATTTATAACAGATATTGAAGAAGCTCCGTCTGTAGATGATCTTGATAGAGAAAAAAATAATTTAGTGGTTTACGATGATGTTATGCTTGAAAAACAAAAGAATCCTGCAAAAATATTTTCACGTGGTAGGCATAAAAATGCTGATATTATTTATGTTACTCAACGATATACTCAAATTCCTAAAGTAATACGAGATAATTGTAATCTTTTAAGTGTCTTCAACGGTGTTGATATTCATACGCTAAGAAATATCTGGCAAACGTGGTGTTCTGAAATGGATTTTAATAAATTTAAAAATTTCTTTAGTAATGCTCAACGAACTCCGCATGGATTTATAACTATTGCGTTACACGATCCGTTAACGAGATATCGTATTGGACTTGATAGAATTTATCATTAAGTAAAAATTTAAAATTATAGTTAAGCAGCAGAGGGGGTTTTTCGGACAAAAATCATCAAGAAATAAAATAGAAATAATTTTAGTTTTAAAAGAAATTTTGCTTGAGAAATAAGGTCGTAAAAATGATATTTTAAAGTTTAGATTACGTAAAATTAAACAATTTTGATATTCTTTAGAAGGTTTTAGAATGGGATTTCGGGGATTTAATAGGATTAGGTTTTCTAGGAAGTTTTAGAATTGTAAAATGATTGTAAAATAGGGGTTTTCGGTACCGTTTTGGGTAGTGATTTTTGGCCGAAAAACCCCCTCTGCTGCTCATGACAATTTTTAGATTATATTACTGTTATACATCAAGATATTGTTATCACATTGCTACGCTATAGGCCGTTGGCACACTAGGAACTGTAGGTACTTCAACACATTCAATATTTGAATTTATTTGTAATACCAGTGGAATTCACTTGAAACTTAGTACCTTTGGACATGTGATAAATCTCTTAGGATTATTTGAGATTTAGTTTGTATTACTGTAATTTTTTTCTTTAAAATTTCACTTTGTATTCTAAGGAAATACATTATTGTTGAAATGTTGTTTGTTTTTGTGAAATTCTCTTACTTCTTTTTAGACCAAAGAGTCGTAATATTATATTACTGTTGAATATGCAAAGCTCCAATTTCCTAACCGTAACAAAATATTGGTTTCACCATAGCATCACATATTGTAAACATATCCTGTAAATGTAATCTTCCCAAAAATAGCTGAAGCCTGAAACTTCTAGATACTGCTTTAACTCTTGTGACGCCAACATATATTTCTCCTTAGTCTAAATCAAACTCAATGTGGAAAGCAACCCAGCTTATTGTTAAAAAATGATACCGTTTTAAAGGGTTTGCCCTTATACTAGTAATGCTCAAAATGCCATATAAAACCACCATTTTGAAAGACTATTATATTGCTATATTAACTTCTATTCGTGTTTCAATACATGTACAAAATTCATCTGTGGCATTAATTTGTTGCTCCAATAATCGAACAGTTTCAACAAAATTAGTCACATCATATGCACACAATAAGGCAATGCATATTAGCTGTGAAGAAAATATTCGCATCGCACTTACTTAGTAATGTTTGAACTAAACCAAGAAAAAGACCGTTAAAATGAAATTTTGGGTTAGAAAACATTATTGCATTGTTCCCGCATTGCAGTTCCGATTTCTGGTAAGTCCTTTTGGTGTTCGTAAACATATTTTCAAACACGAATACATATTTTTCAAACCTATAAAGCGTATCCATCAATACCGTTCTGTGCAGAGAAACAAAAATAATATATAACAGTAAAACCTATTAACACATTCGTCTATTACATTTTTGCTAGGATATATAACCGTTTGTTCCAAATCAATGGAAATAGTTTACAGTGCAGAGTGCATTTATTAGAGACATTCTCCTGTAGTTGCTTGGGTCATTTATACTCCAATTCTTTAATATCAGACGTATCATACCTTTTTACCCCTACTTTGGAAATTACAGCCACTTCAAAGATTCTGTTGAAGAGCTCATTAAGAAATAAAATAATCCATGGTATATTCGACTGATAGCAAACAACGGGAATCTTGCCGGGACACATAATTATAGTTTTCAAACAATATCTCGATTTGTAATTGGTAAATTCATTTCAAGATCGTGTTACGTGTTTACGCTCTTACAAAACGTAATATAAAAGAGTGAAGACAGCTAGCTTTGTAAAATTTAACAAATAATTTATTTCCCTAGAAAACCAAGAGCAAATGAGAAAAAGAACTTATGGTTTTACGAAGCTAATCCAAAAGAAATTCAAGAATGAAAAAATAGAAGATTTTTACATGCCTAACCTCATGTACACCTAGCATATCCTTAACTGAAATCAATGGTTGTTACTCTGGGTAAAAATACAAAATAAAAATTAAAAAAGGTTCTTTACCAGAACTGCTGCTGTTTGTGAATCAAGGTTTAGGAACTATGTCTTCATTAGATAAAATGTCTCTAATATTAGATGTTTACGTCAAAAATATATTATATAAAATCAGTCAGAACTGAATTCCATTCTGGACAAAATCAAATTCAGTAAACAAAGTTACATTACAATAGAATGTAATGGAATAAGAAATTTAAAACTAACAAACAACAATTAAATTTAATCAAATATAAGTTAAATCAAATATACATAACATATGACATTCTCGTTTCTTGCAGTACCCTCCCTGTCATCTATATTTTTCATATCTGTTAGAATCTGTAAGACTGACACGGAACGAACATACTCAAAGCAGTCATTATTTGTTACTTTAAATTCACTTACATTTACCATGTAATAGTATTTTTGCTTTACTGCTAGTCAGAAATGGGGGGGGGGGGGGCGTGTATTTCTTTATGTATATGCTTATCACATTGACTTTTCATATAACGACCTTTTCATATGATAACATCTTTTCAGTTAGTTTCTACAGTGAATGTCTAGATCAATAACTTGGTTTGCAAATCTATAGTTTCTTAAAAGGTGAAATTTTCTGGCTTTGCGTTATTACAGTCGTTATTAACTTTGCGCGAAAACGAGGAACTTCGGTCTCTGCATATCAACACAAATTTCCAAATATAAAAACCTAAACATTTTTACGCAACTATTTAACATATAAATCTTGAACTCTGCTCAAAAGGTTGAATGATGAAAATATTGTCAACAAAGTCTTTTGAGACTACGTGTGTTTTGACGTTTGGAAATATGAATACTACATTCGTTATGAGGTGTTTTTCAACAGCAATACAAGAAATAATTTTCGTTATTGATAAAAACCTTTAACGTGAGAAATATTACAAAAACGATAGCAAAGGTACAAACATTTGTTTTTTGGAATCTACAGCATTTTGTGTAGCAAGGTTTTGCACCAAAAACCGAGCCATGATAATCTTTAGGTTTCAATGGTCTCTTAGTATCAAACAATGTACTTACAGAGGAATACCATTTCACACTTGGAGCAGGATTTGTGCACGTATCCGTTTGACATTGCAGGGTGAAACTGGATCTGGCAAGGTCAAAATCTGTGTTCCCTCCGTAAGTGAGAGACAGGTTGCTTGGGAATGCTTTGAATGAAAGAGATAATGTATACAAAGCGTAACTGTCGTGTAATGTAGTTTAACACAATTCCAATGTTTGGACTCTCAGTCTAACGCAATCTTACATTTCTTGAAATGTTGTATGCAGAGATGAGCAGTGGTCTTTGTAATAAAGGATCTATATTTCTTTTGGAACCTTGAGACAAGTAATGTTATTACACACTGATTATTTCCTTTCAGTTAAAAATGTATACAACGACTGGTATATCGAATATACAGAGTACATTCTAAGCATGCATTTTATTTATATCACATACAAATACACTTACTCGCGATCAAACTCAGGATTTATTACAAGCAGATGTGCTTTGATGGAATGCATAGAATTTATGAACTATGCACAACCCTTTCCAGTGTGTTCGCTATTAAATGTAGTTCTTTACCTTTTGAATTTCTACTTTCATTTATATTGATATTGATTTAAACATATAAGACACACTTACAATTTAAACATGAGAGAGAGAGAGAGAGAGAGAGAGAGAGAGAGAGAGAGAGAGAGAGAGAGAGAGAGAGAGAGAGAGAGAGATGTCGTGCAAGAGTCAGGGAGAATTACCACGAAGGCATTTCTGCATAGCCCATCATAATGTAATTTGATTAGCCTGCTGCCTTGCAGGCTGAATCAGAGGGAGAGGAAGGCGGGCTGGGAGGTGGGGAAGTGGAGCAGTCTTTTGATATTTGAATATTAAATGATACATGTTCAGACCGTTATTAAAGGCTTTTTTATTCTAATGGGAGGAAAGAAATACAGACAAAGAAAGCATTAAATAGACTACAGTATGTATCTTCCATCAAACCCAAAATGTACCATATAGTCTGGACAGGTTATATCGCAATTGTGTATCATTGACATTACGAACACTGTGATATAACACTTATTGCTGTTGCTCACAACCCCAACTGGAGTACCCAAACCAGAAAAGAAAAGAAGTCTTAATGGCTTAGAACATTGAAACCAACTGGAGTACCCAAACAAGAAAAGAAAAAGAGTCTTAATGGATACCCCGGCTTACAACAATGACACATCCGGGATATAATCTACCTTTACATAAAGTTTTCATAAAATAATAGATGTCATTATGAATCATCAATTTCTAGGTCAATGTAAATATCTTCCAGTATCAGCAACAACCTGAACAAAATTCGTTTATACAAAATTGTTAAAAAGGGTGAGTTCCTGTAGAAAAGACCATGGACAGTTTTTCAAAAATATAACCGTTTTAATTTTATTCTTTTTCTTTTTCTTTTTCTTTATTTGTTGTCTTCTCTATGTTTTGTAATTGCTTTTGAATAAAATTCATTAGAGTCGACAACGAACAGATAGATACTAATAGTTTCGCACTGTTCGTTGTCAGTTTATTGCATTTATATATATATATATCGAAAAATAAATTTCAAGCGAGTGCAGATGTAGACAAATCCTAATTTTGACCAACATTACGCATCGATATGTAAAATCTATCTCAAATGTTGATCGATACAGATGCCACGATCATTTAATTGTTTTATCAAAAACAAGTTTAAATCATGTAATGTCAGAGGTAAATATATGTTAGTACATAGCTGCCTTGTTTTAATTGTAATACATTTCGGTTTAGGTCCATTGAGCAGCAGGGGGGCGGAGATGAACCATACGATTATATTTTAAGCAAAATATTTTAAGCCTCCTTTTGCCTAATAGAGCCTTAGATCAGACGTTTGGATTCTAAGCAAAATATTTTAAGCCTCCTTGTGCCAAATGGAGCCTTGACGATTTTAGAGCACTTTTTGTCAAATTAGGGGTTTCTAAGAAAAAGAACCAGAGAGGGGTGCAAAAACCTCTAATGAAGAATAAAAATAAAAGTCTTACAACATCGTTGTCGTTCACCCACTCTGCTGCTATGGGCTAACCGAATATTTTATCAAGTCCGACTCGATATCGCGTTCGAGGATCTGCTAAATTTATCGTCACAAATCCGTGTGGGATTGACTGAGCGCGACTAAAGAAATTTCTAAATCGGTTATGATCCATATCACCGCAGCACCAAGTTTGCCAAATATTTCGTAGCGTATGAGTATCAACTCCGTTAAACACACACAATAAATTGCAGTTATCTCTGATCACCTTTGGTATTTGAGTGTACCGTTGAGTGACATATATCACGTCGGTGTTTCTTTGCCTGCCTCTGGAAAATATCCTGGCAGGGTTTTTTGATTGTCTAACATGATATCATCATATACGAATAAATTGTTAATATCTCCATCAATATTATCAATACTCGGTGCTTCTTCGATATCGGTTATAAACTCAATAATACCCTCGCCGTTGATTTCCATTGCTCTCTCGTTAGCATCCTTTAACACTTCATATCATCGTTGATCGTCTACACTCGGGGCGACTAAATACAACTTGTCCCATTTCATCCATCTCGTTATCAAGTTAAGTAGCAGTTGTGTTTTGCCACTTCCAGATGGTCCGATTATAATCATTCTAATTGAATTCAGCACCATCGCATGGTGTTTAATTGGTTCTCGTCGTCGGGTAGCTGAATAATCAATTACATTCATGATATTATATATACATTATGGATCTATATTGTGTGAAGTGTAAGGCGCGTACTGGCACAGATGACATGACGACGATTACAACTAAAAATAACCGATCAGCACTTTCCAAAAAATGCGTACAATGTAGTACCAAAACATTTCGATTTGTATCCCTTGATAAATCAAAAGGATTTAAAAAAAGAGGAGGTGATATTGCAGCCAAGCTAACTAAACTAGAACACCATGGGCGAAGTATCCAGAGAAAAACACCTTCCGGGGTATAGTTATTGTGGACCCTGGACCAGACTCGATGATTAAAACCATCCCCGGCCCGGTGAAAGTCCAATAAACGCTATTGATAAGGCGTGTCATGCTCATGACTTTGCTTATAAAAGCAGCAATCTGCAACATAGACATATCGAAGATGTAAAATTGATTCATGCGTTGAATTCTATCACTGATAAATCCTTCAAAGAAAAATTGGCTTCATGGCTAGTAAAATCGGCAATGAAAGGTAAATTGATGTTAAGCGCTGGTAATTAATAATAATATGGAATCTATTTATTATTCTCCAAAAGGATACTGGAGGGGTAAAGCAGCAATTGGTAAATTCGCTAGTGCCGGGAAGGTGAAATATACCACTGCGGCTAATTGGTTATCCAAACAGGCGATATGGCAAATTTATCTACCGCCGCCTAAACAAATTAACTACTCGCATTTTGATGTGACCGTTCCTAATGAGGTTCATCAAGCTGATATATTATTTCTGCCGCATGATGGTGGTTACAAATACGCGCTAACGATAGTTGATGTTGCGAGTCGATACAAACAAGCAGAACCGTTAAAGACAAAATCATCAACTGAAGTGACTTCTGCGTTTGAAAGGATTTATCGAAGGAGTTCTCTGCGCTGGCCAAATCTATTACAAGTTGATCCTGGCAAGGAATTTCAGGGTTTGGTTGCATCTACAATGAAACATCATAATGTCATCGTTAGACGAGGGCATACTGCAATACATCGCGATCAGGCAATTGTTGAATATTTAATCGGACACTTGCTGAGCGGTTATTTGGATATCAATACGCGAAGGAATTCATCCAGGATAAACGATCTCGTGAATCGGTCAAGAGATTACCAGCTGTAATTACCGCGCTGAATAATGAGATTACTCGAACAATCAACATGAAACCTAACAACGCGATTAAAAAGAAGTCTATACCAGTACAACCGCAAAAAGAGTTTTCAAAACAACCAATACTCGGTAATGTAACTGTTAGGTATTTATATGAACCAGGAGAGCTCGAAGGCGGCACAAAAAGGGCTACTGATCCTATTTGGAGTGTTACTGTGCATAAAGTATCCAGCATAACACGATCTACGGGTAGACCAGCAATCTATAGATTGGATTCAACTGCTCCTCAGCGCGGATTTACTCGTGAACAACTGCAGGTGATACCCGAGGATACTCAATTACCACCGTGTGGTCTTAACTAGCACCTCTGCGTTTGTTGCACTCAAGACAAATCAGCATCACATTATCTCTGGTATAGCCAACGCTACTATCTTTTCTGTCTACGGTAAATTATCGAGAATCCTTATCCGACCAACACCAACGCATTATACAATTGCAACTCGTGCAGTGATTATTTTGTTGTTGCTTCAGCGTAATTATTAATTCAGCATCAATATCAAATTATCTATTATTTTTTTTATCCTGCTGTTTATAACCAGAAAGTTTTTTTCTGATTATGTTCTTGACAGAGTCAGTGCTGAGAATATCACTTATTGTAATGTCATTATCATCTCTTGACTCTGTCAGGACAACTCTTCGAAGTTTATTTATTCTTCTTACTCTGGATACTGTGAGAGAAACTAAATTCGACCACTCGATGTGATTATCCACCATCCAATCAATTGTATCTGGTATAGTCAATCCCTGTGAAGAATATATCGTCGCTGCGTAACCTAGCGTCCATGTGGATTTATCAGCGCGTAATGCATCTTCGACGACGTTGATATCAACCAGCACAATATCATTTAACACTAAATTCTGCTTTTCACGCTGTCCTGGAATATCTACTTCAATATTCTGTTTTCGTGTATCCGATGGCCTATAATACAACGGTACTGGAAGTGTTGTAAAGTTTTTTTTGTGCATTTCAAAAAACTTCATCTGATGTGTGTCCCTGACTATTTTTCTACTTGCGATTATCAAATCGTTTGGTCTCCACGCTTCCCAGAAATCTTTTAATGGTGTTTCCGAAATTATTTTACGCGCTATCTCACATTGGATTCTATCAGGTTGTGATCTGATTAGTTTTTTGAACTCGCGTAATTGTTCATCAAGTGCTCTATGATCGGTGTTAATTTCTTCATAATAGTCTACAAAATTCTTTAGCCAATCATGCGGTGATAAACCGACAATTGGTGGTGGTTGACCATGATCGCCACACATGACGACTTTTGTGTTCGCGTGCAATAACCAATCAAGAAATCTTTGTAATACATCTAACGACACCGTGCATATCTCATCCCAAATTATAACTTCAGGAATAAATTTTTCACCCATTCGATCAGGAGTCCATTCGTCGCCTTTCCATCGAAGGAAACTGTGATAAGTACAAGCATTCACCCCTCGTTGTTTCATCTCTCTGGCAAGTCTGTATGTTGGTGGTAGCACAATCATGTTTGATTTGCCACGAAATAATTCAATCGCGCGAGTCGTCTTTCCTGACCCGCCACAACCGTTTAAATAAACTGTTTTATATCTGCATATTGGATCCGATATCTGCAGTGCATTAGATAGTTCTGAACACTGATTGCTTTTCAAGTATTTATCTTCAATTGTAACATCTGCTGATTCGGAATAATCACACGGTATTTCCCGCTTAATTTTCCATGATCCTCAACTCTCGTTACAATTAGTGAATTCAGCTACTGCGTTGCTGTGTTTCATGTCTATGTAAAATGAATCAGTGGCGACTCTAACTGCGGTGTCAGGAGATCTATTTATCATCGAAAATAAATTGATAGAAGCATAAGCCAGCATAGATGCCCTCAAATGTGTATACTGAAGACTGTGTCCATCGCTGTAAGTAACAATTGTACTAAATTTTGTTCCATCGGACAAGAAAGCGTCTTTACGATTGACATATATACCCTTAGATGTTATATCAGCGATAATAAAATCGTCTTCAACGCTATCCATAATCAACCGTGAAGAATTTCTTGTATTGTTGTATTTTCCACCTTGAGTGAACTTACCAATTATTCTTCTACCGAGATCCTTTGCGTCTTTGTTTCTGATTTCAAATAACAGTTTGGACCAATTCATGATATATTTTTCGTCGAGGGACGGGAATTGTTTTCGTTGTTCGCTGATTATGCTATCTAGATTAGGTTGTGGTTACCAGACTTCAGTCTGAGCTCGATAGGATATAATCGCTTCACTGATAATTAACGTTATCAGCATGCTACAATCAATCATATACCGTAATAGCACTATTGGCATCCAATGTTTTACAGACATGTGCCTACAAATCCAAACATAACAGCACGGATGAAGTCCTGTAGCCAGTTCAAATGATACCTCGCGAGCGAATCCGGTTAAATCAAAATCAGGTAGTGGTCTATTAATCGCAACGCGGGCCATCTCATGGGTGGGATGTCCAAATCGCTTGAAGTATTCAGCGCATTCTCCGTACCAGAGAAAACTCCCCGGGTAACACGCAACCATGTCAACCGAAATAATAGTTTCAGGGTCGTATTTTGTATTCCATAATCCACCGTGGTTAAATTCTATACAACTTGATTTGATGTCTGTGAGAAAACTCACCTCGCGTTGGTTTCCGCGAGTTTCTCTTTCTCGTAAAATGAGACGCAACCGACGGAATTGTAAAGCAATTTGTTGGTAATTATTCGTCGTCGAAACTCTTCGAGAAACTACTAGCTAGGTTTTTCATCGCCTCATGGAGGGCTTCAGTGCGGTATAATTCTCCATTAGGTCTTACATATTGATCGAATCTACCTTCTTCGTCTTCAAAACTGTGAAGTAACCACACTGACACAGGATCGTTTTTCCTCAATTGGTGAATAAAATCAAATAGTTTCTCTTCAGAGAATTCTTCCCCCGAGAACTCCCCGGAAAAATACTGTGGTATATATTTTATGGTTCTATCCCGCGGAAATATTGTTGCCGCTGGTGTCCATGCGTGTTCGTTATGATCAATAATTTTGATTGGAGCTCCTTGTGATTTATATTTCGGTTCGTATCATATCTCGCCTGTTATCGTCATTACTGATATTGGGAATTTTACTATTCGTTCTAACGCTGCCATATTTTGAATTGTTGCCCCATGCTCCTTTACTGTTAGTCCCCACTCGGTATTTTTTTACGTCTTAGATCAGTCAATTTGTTTCCACGCAACGCATTTGTGAAGTGTTCTATTATTCGTTCTGCTACACAATTCTTTTTTGACGAAGTCAACAGCGACAGTTTCATCGGTGCTAGTTTTTTAATACTCGGTTTATCATTTAACGGATATATCCCATAAACAACTGCGGTTACAGGATAAGATCTCTCGTAGTATGGTTTGTCAATCCCAGTAAGAATTCCTGGTCTGGAATCTTGACTCACAACGACGGTTCTTTTATCCTTCAAGATGGGTTCGTATATATCCCTGCTAATCCAATCTCCTGTTTCGCCGCGGATAATAAATTTCACTCTAAAAAAAATACCTTTTTATGTAAGATGTGAGATTATCACTGTTGCGTTTTTATCGTTCATGGTAGCATCAACTTCACCATCGATTCGAAATGTCGACCAACAGTGAGATGCTCCATCACGCTTGAATTCATTAAAACAGTCACTGATTTTACTTATCATGGTTCTATCACGAATTTTACCCTTTTGGTGTATCAGAAGTATTTAAATAGAGAATTTATTGTATAATGAATCATTTCAAATGGCTTATGATTGGATAAGTAACCCCGTGTAACAAATCATGCAAAAAGGAGTTCTGTGGATATCATATGCAAAGTTTTCGACGTGGAAGCCTTGGTCCGCTACCCTGCATACGATGTGGGGTAGGTGTGCGTAGTAAATCACAGTTGTGTCTGAGTTGTGTGGTAAGCGATATAGGGAGTTGAAGCGTTATTACGATAAGAGAATCAAAGATTCCACTAAGAATTCCATCAATGACTCTGACCCTGACAGCGTCAACGACAAAATCATAAGAACTCCTCAAGACTATATTGGTAGATTTCCAAATGTAATAATTCAACCAAACAATTAATTAGACAAATAGTATTAGTATACAAATGAATCAAGAATTCAGACCACACCCCGTGATCCCAAACTATTAGGCATCCAGTGATGGTATTGTCAGAAACTGCAGATTGAAGAAGCCAGTTGGGTGGGATAAGGGTATGGGGTATTTGATATTAAAAGCCGGAGGGAAAATAGATCTCAATCATAGAATAGTATATTAATGTTTCCATGGATTGATCAATGATGGTTTTGTTATTGATCATATTGATTCCGATCCTAAGAATAATTCTTTATCAAATCTACAAGCTGTTACACAAAGTGAAAATTTGAAACGAGGAAACACTGGACAATACTCGAAAAAAGCGAGACCCGTAAAATCAGTTAATACGGAAACTAACGAAGAAATTGTATTCCAATCTATATATGAGGCCGGTGGATATTTTGATATTTGTAGAGCCTCAGTAAGAAAAGTAGCAGAGGGAATATATCGATCTGCAATTTCAAAAAAGACCGGACAAAAAATTCAATTCATTTATGTCTGAGGCGTCCATCTCTGGAAATATATTTTTTATTTAGAAGTATATAATTATTAATAATATGAATTCTCAAAATATCAGTGAGGTTATAACCGAAATTTTAATTTTGAAATCTCAGGGCTATGAATAACAAGTATGTACTACCAAAAAAATATGCCCTCTTAAAGGGAACTCAAAATTCTATCCGTGACTCTCTTCTATGTTGCGACGACGTCAGTAAGTTTGTCCCGTTATTTACTATCGTGGAAAGAATAAGAAAGGAATTAGGGAAGGAATATGAAATAAAAAGGACGATTAATTCAAAAATCAGAAATATAAGATTGTTAATTGAACAAAACGAAAATCCTCCTTCGAATATCCCGTTGTAACGGTCGGTTTTAGTCAAACTGGCGTGTAGTAAATATTATTTTTAAGATTCAAATTGGACAATTGTTTAACAATTAAAAATAACGGTTAATGAATCATTAACGACTAGATTGGCTCGTGAGCGACTAGATACAATTAAGAGATTTATACCAATCCGCGATTCTGTCAGAAAAAAACTACAAGCTAGACAGAGTTTACAAACGGATTTTGCTGCTGGATCTGAAGAGTTGTTTAAACCAATAACCACAGCAACGAATGGTGTAATATCAGCTACTGAGCGTGCTATATGGGGGGATGTCCTCGAGGAGGAAAAACCACCAAGAAAAGAAAAACCTCTTATTGGTGAACTTGAAAAAATATCAGCAGAAACTGAACAAACAAAACAAGCTGTACAAAAACTCCACGGTGACATTGATGTTAGTGAACCACCTGAATCAAAAAGAACAGTAGGCGATTTACGAGCGAGATTTAACGAGGAAGGGTTAGCAGCAATTGATCAGACTGATCCAGCAGAAATTCCTGCGCTTGTTGTTACGACTTATGAAAACAGAAAAAAATGTTGAAACCAGAACATCATAAGTATGTTAGAAGTATAACTCATTGGGCTGATATAATTTCCAAAATAAAAACTAACAAAAGTCAAGTTGACACAACAAGTACATCATACATAGAATATATCAATGCGGTGGATACAGTGCATAAACAGTATGAGGAACTAAAACAACAACAAAAACCGCAAAAATTACAAAGATGAAGACAACAGCGTTCAAAGAAAATACCTTTTTCACCTAAAAAACAAGTAGAAACCCAACAACAACTACCACCCGAAGCTTCGCTTGGACCATTGTATATACAATCTGATCGAGATGAAGATGATGCAGATAAATTTTTTAATTATTTACAAAGTCAAGAAACAGACACACAGGGTGCAACCGGGGAGGGATTTTCTAAATCTGAAAATCAAAGATTTTCCTGAGATTCCGTTGGAATTTCAGGTAGTGGTCTTATTCAATGTCCTGTAAATGTTCTTGGTGATATTGCACGATTAGAAGTTCTCATCGGAGGAAAACGAGCCGGAAATGACTCACTGGAAATAATTAATGAAGCAGCTGATATCTGCCATGATGCCACCTTGAAATAACCGCATGCAGATATCAGCTGCTTCATTCATAGTGATTAATCTGATGACGAAGTCGAAAATCATTTGGATTTTTCATTAGATAAATATCATTTAAATAGATGATCAGACACTACAATCATGATAAACCAACCAGCGTCTACGTAGTAAACTCGCGGTTACCAGTTTATAGAGCGTACTATGGTGATGGTCTTGGTGATACAATTGCGGGGTTATTTGCAAGAATGGCTCCAAAAGTAGCGCCGCTAGTAAAACAGTTATCGATGAAAGCCATTGATGTTATTCGTGATAAGGGTATTAGTGCTGTTGGGGATGCTGCCGGGAAAGCGTTTTCAGCCGCAACGGATAAACTAATAGCGCTAGTTTGGCGGCGAAGGTAACCAGGACCACTACCATCTACACAAGACATGTATGCAAGTGTTAGTAGAATAATAAATAACTCAGTAGATCAAAAACTAGAGTCGTTGATGACTCCGTCATACACCAACAACAAAAGCAACATCGCAAATGTGATAGCGGGAAGCGGCTTAAAAAAAAAACCACGATAACGACAAAGTCGTCATCGACGATGAAAATCCAACGGATTTTACGATTTAGATCAATGGATTTATAATAAAATGTTCAAAAGGTCACCTGATCCAGCGTTTGATATGGACGCCCCAGTGCACAAGGATGATTCTGTACGTGATTATCAATTTTATTCTTATCACGCAGTACAACCAGATCTCCGATCAAGAATCGAACTTCAAGTTCATGATACCAGTAAATACTTTCTACCGTGTGAAGTGTTTATGGAAGTATAAGGAAAGCTTTTACGAGAAAATGATAAGCATATCCAGATAACACCCATGTCGGTTTTGTTAATAATGGTATCATGGCGCTATTTGAAAGTGCAAGATATCTCATTGATGGAAAGGAGATTGAGTCGATAGAACACGAGGTTGATGTGGACACAACAATAATAGGGCTAGCAAGATATTCCGACGATTATACAAGATCGGCAAGCCCTTCTATGATGTTTGCAAAGGATAATAAGGATACGACTGGAAAAATTCCATTTGTTTTCAGACAACCAAAGAATCGCGCTGCTCCCAACCCTGCTAATAATGATGAAGTCGAGGATATGATTATAAACCACGATCCCCGCTACAAACCTAGAAGCTGCAACACGTATGTCAATGTTGAAGGGGGGGGGCCTAGATCATTTTCATGCGCGATTCCACTACATCATATATTCGGATTCTGCAGAAATGTCCAAAAAGTTATCTACGGGGCGAAGCATGCAGTAGCACTCGTGCGAAAGGGTACTGACCCTAACGCGATTTGGAGGATTCGAGCGGATCCACATCCAGATCATGTAAATGATGATACCGGTAAGGTCGTTTTAACAAAACTATCATTGTGGATGCCAGTGTTGACTCCAGCACTCGGCACATAAGAACGGTTACTATCATTTATGGATCAAGGAGGAAAATCATTGCTGAGTTGGCTAACGACGACTACAGATGTTAAACAGGGCAACGCTGATGGTATATTCACATGGAATCTGGCATCGCAACAAGGTGTTTCAGCTCCGCGTTATATATTTATTGCGTTACAGGATATGACGCGATTAGGCAGTCAAACACGTAGCCATATGATATTTGATCCACTTGGGTATAAGGAAGTCTCGCTGAGAATAAACGGACAGCAGGAACCATCCGAGGATATACAACTTGATTAAGATCAAAACCATATTGCGCGCGTGTATCACAGGTTGTTGCCATATATGGCGCGCGATCAAAATGTCGATACTGGTTTGCAGATATCACAACACGATTTTAGTACTCTTTATCCGATTTATTACATCTTCATTTAATAAGACAATCCGTCGTTGATATACACTTTAGAGCCCTTGTAACCCGTCCGACAGGCCCAGCAGTTGGCGGGGTGGGGGGCACCTGTTATCCTTATCCCGAAATATAGAGCGGTTGCTGTCATTCTTAGTGATAAATCAATACTACTCGAAGGTGTTGGTGGGCGAATGAGAGTGATAGTTGCACCAGTGGAAAATATGTAACAATTAGATCAATCTATTATTGTATAATGTCACATAGTCATATTAGTGTTACGTTGACTCCTGCTCAACTCAATAAATTGCAATCAGAGTCATCTAAAAAATGTGGAACCACGATCACGTTGAAACACAATCAGATGACTGGCGGGGCGAATAAATTGTCGCTGACGACTCGTCAAGTAAAACACTTCAATGATGCGTTCAAGGAAAAAAAGGCGTTCAGATCACTCTCTCAGCAGCTGCTATCAAAAATATGATAAAAACTGGCGGTACATTCCCGCTGTTAGCTGCAATTCCAGCGTTGATAGCCACGGCTGCTCCAGCGGTGGCTAAAGCGGCGACGATAGGAGCCGTTGGTACCGCGGCAAGAATGGCACTAAAGAAAGCAACTGGACAGGGATATAAAAATGGGAAAGGGTCTAAGACTACCAGGAACCCCGTATTCATGGTACAGCGGAAAAGGTCTAAGACTACCAGGAACCCCGTATTCATGGTACAGCGTAAAGGGTCTAAGACTACCAGGAACGGTTTATTAACTCGAGAACCGATGGTTCCCATGTCCAATTTTGATCTACTTGATGCTGCTAAAAAACTTGCGATTAAAACCTTCAGAGGTGTCTTTATTTAATGATCAGTTACCGACACAACCAAACAACGTTGAAACCGGCATCATTAATCTCGATAACAGCACCGGACCCGGAACCCACTGGGTTGCATACGCGATTGATCCACGTACAGTCGTCTATTTCGATTCATATGGATTAGCGCCGCCTAAAGAATTCATGCGTTATATAAACCGTTTAAAAACTCCTTGTTGGTATTCCACGCTACCACCACAACACATGAATGATCCACCAATATGCGGCAGCGAAGTATTAAATATCCTTGATGCTATTTCAACATCTGGAAAACCACCACATGTTGTCGTAAATGAATACACGAGTAAGAGCTGGCGACGACGAAGTCGTCAACGACGATCTTAGAGAGAGAAAAAGTTTTACAATAACATGATTGATATTTGGGGAAGACCTCTATTACCGTCGAAGAAACCCGATGGCACTGTGAACGGTGATATAAAAAAAATAATCGAAGATGAAATAGCTGAAACGTTAAACCTAGCAAGTGTTGTTCCCAATGAAATAGTTGTATTTCAAGATCGTCAGGGTAAATTGAAATCTAGTAATGTTTCCCTGGATGATATTTTAGTTAAACAACGAGACGCAACCGAAGGCACTATAGCGTTGTTTTCCGATCAGGGTAAATTGAAATCTAGTCATGTTTCCCTGTATGATATTTTAGTTAAACAACGAGACGCAACCGAAGGCACTATCGCGTTGTTTTCCGATCAGGGTAAACTCAAACCGGGTGTACTTGTTTCAACTATCTTGGAACGAATTAACAATATTGACAAGCCGTTATTAGATTTCCTTGGTAATCTTCCAGTGACCACACCGAAGCTCATAACGATAAAAACTTCTATGTTGCAACTAGCAACACTTAAATCCAAATATGAAAAACACGTTGAAAAATTTACATCGTTTCGTAAAAATATCATCGAGAAATTCTTTGCAACCACGCTGGATAAAATTGATATAAAACTCCCGGATATTAAAAAATTCATCAATGAGATGAAAACCTTCATCGAAGCAATCAAAGGTGATGCAACGAGGATGATAACAATCATTCAAAAAACAAAAATTCCTCATGAGAAAACCAATAACGTAGTATACACGATTCAATACGGATCATTTGCGTGGACACCTACAAACAATAAATTAGATATCACTGCAACCGTCAAGGGTATTTATCGATTAAAACTAGTAACACCGATTCAATTTCAATCACCGCAATTGATGTTACCGTGTACTCGGTGAGTGGAAATAATCACCGGAGCCGGAATTATACTCTCCTCGGTGACAATGATTGCCCCGATAGCTGTTCCAATTTGTATATCCACGGCGACAACAATTGCAGGAATAATTTCAATTATAACAAAAAAATATCATCATGCAGCCAGCGTAAACTGCAAGATTACTTAATTAAATTTCATGTTGTAACAACCGCGTTTTCGCAATTATCCTCGATGATATCGTCGTCGCTCGATGATACATTAATATCAGATAGTGAGTTCTCAGCGATGGTGAGCATTTATGTTTCCGCGATGTCAAAATTAGAAATACAACATGAATATAATAACAATGACAACACCGCAAGAACTACTTCAACGAATACTGGAGAACACAAACCAGTTCAAACCAGCATGATCTCTATAACATCAATGAATTCTGAATTTAGTGTGAATTTCCCCACTCCGATTCCCGTGAAGGAAATCGCATTAGCAAAACTACGTATGTATCACAGTTGGCCTAATATTAGGTCGGTAGCATTTGGCGGTCTACAACCGAATAATCCCTTGGTATTTGCGTATAAAAATCGCGAAGACGGGACTCCAGACTGAAATGTTGTTTCGATTCCATCTGGGTCATACCAAATCGAACAAATCAATGCTGAATTTCTGCGTAGAATAAAATCAATTACTGCGGCAGAAGAATCGAAAATCGCTATAACAGTTCATGAGCCGACGTTATCATCTGCAATCGAAATAAAATCAACTGATTATGTCGTAGATATCTATCAGAGTTATATAAGAACAATACTAGGATGGCCTGAAATCCCACCTCAGGCATCTTATCAAATACCCGAACCACACAAATCTGATCATGTCACAGACGAAAAATCATATCATGAAATCAACCCATGATATCGAGATTATTTATCCGATATAAAAGATACAAAATCAACCGATAGATTTACATTTATCGATAACAATACCATGCAATGGGATTTTGTTTTCGAGAAAAAAAATTGTTTCATTTATTACAATTTATTACAATTACATTTACTCTAACATCATTGATTATTTTAAAGAGATTAATCAATTACATAGAACACAACTAGAACGACTACGACGGAGCTTTCAAGAGCATCTCTCTGATATAACAGGGCCACATGATGAGATCATAAAATATGTTAGGATATTAAATCAGCTTGTATCTGATATGGAATATATCAACAAACGATTAATTCAAGTAATAATTAATGATAAGAATGGAGATAAACAAAAATTCCTAACTGGTTACAATATAACAGAGGTCGATTTACCAAATTTCAAATTTCCTGGGTATAACGCAAGTGAACTTAAAATATCTATTAATGATCCTATATGGGAAAATTTCCTCTGTTACTCGACGCATGGAAAAAAAATACCACAATCACAAAAAACAACTATCCTTAAATATAATAATGACCCAGACGGAGGCGGCAGGCATATCGCTCCTCAAAATGTAAATATATCCATGGTCATAGCACTGAATTTAGTATGTGATGTTATCGAAGGAAGCTATCAAAAAAATCTTGAGCGATCAAATCAAGCTCAGCAGGGATTTATTCTGTGTTCATTTGCACCAATAGCTCCACCCGGATTTCTAATCATTGAGGATCCAATTAATCCGGTCTATATGCGTTGTCATAATAATTCGCTAACGAGAACTAATTTCAAACTCACTGACTAATCTAATAATCTGATTGATTTACAAGGCGAGGTTTTACAAATTAGTCTGTTTGTAAAATCCTAAAGACTTTAATCGTGAAAACAATTCTTAATCCATATCAGCAGAGGGGGTGAACGACGACGAGGTTGAACTACTCTTTTTTATTCTTCATTAGAGGTTTTTGCACCCCTCTCTGGTTCTTTTTAGTAGAAACCCCTAATTTGACAAATAGGGCTCTAAAATCGTTAAGGCTCAATTTGGCAAAAGGACGCTTAAAATATTTTGCTTAGAATCCAACCGTCTGATCTGAGGCTCTATTTTGCAAATGGAGGCTTGAAATATTTTGCTTAAAATATAATCGTATGTTTCACCCCCACCTCTTCTGCTCATTGAGATGCAATCTCTTTTGTTGATACCAAAACGGATAAATTGTTGAGGTCGATTTGAAGTTTATTTTTAATGGAGTCGAAAGATGTACCAAATGTCTTTATAATCATTAGTGATAAGATTACAGTACACTGGATACAAGTCTACGTCATTGATACAAATAAGAAACAGAAGACGATATAATATAGAGCCCTGAGGAATAACACTTGAAATATGTCTTGAATGTACACAATATTTACCCGTACAAAATATAGGGTCTCTTAGTAAGCTACGACGTATGCCAAGCAACTGAGTTTGAAGAAACCTTGAAGGTCGTTAGCATGTTAATTAAGCAAAGACTGGTTAATCAAATATATAGCCCATCCTTAAATCAATGAAGATTGAGCCAGTGCTTCTAGCAATTAGGGGTTAAATTTAGTCAAACATTATTTTAACGATAACGTTTAACCTAATTGTACATTGTTTTATTTGACTATCGTTACTCACAAGAGACAAATCAAGTCTAATGTTTCGGTTGTACTCGATTAACTAAGAACTTCATGACATAATATGTACAATGTATTGATGTTGGTAATGCCTGATTAAAATGAACTAATTAATGAAAAGTCATAAAACCTAAACTGAAAGGTCATTATGCATAAATCCTCGCTTCAACTTACTGGAATAATGAGTTTTTGACGTTTAAGTGATGCAGTCATATGACATTATTTCTGTATTGATTGCATCAGTACCATTTCGAGATTTACAACTTCCCATTTCTAGAAAATTTCGGTTTTCGTTGCACTAAATTGAACGTCCTCCATTTTCTATTTGTTTCAAGAGTGAGAACTGAGACAATGAAGTTTCGATTAAAATGAAATACAATCAGCTCGGGTTTGAATTTAGTGGTAAACTGAACATGACAATGGCAATCAAAAGTAATTTATCCAGCTCTGGAATATTTAATTTTATCTAAACTAGTATGAAAAAGAGTAGGTGACGCACATTTTACAAGTGGACACACATGGGGCTCTTGTCGTTAGATGTCGGTATGTTTGTAGTACTGACAACAATTAAAATTTATAAGGAACATGGGGGAGGTTAAATATGGCACATATAGGCTTTGGATTCAGTTTTTTTTTTAAATATTGCAATACTGCTGTCCTATAGTTGAATGGGAACTGGTATATTGGTAGAATTTTGTTTCATCAGTTTGTTTCAATAGTTCATGAAAGTCACATTACACATTATGAATAATGAATGTCGATTATATATAGCGTAAAACCTTTTCTGTAGGAACCACATTGATAATTGATTACCAATCATATTTGCACTTTCAAACATTAATAAAGTTAGAAATTGTCATTACAAAATGTGTATACTGACTATAAACCAATATGTCAATGCTAGCTGCTTCCCCTGACGAACATTTCCATTTTCCTTGATCTCTGTCTCTATTAAGGGATTTAATGGTTACTTTAGCTTCACGATTGGTTACACTGTATACACGGCTACCGTCATCGCTTTGTTGAGGTAAACAAATCGCATTGTTACAAACTGTCAAGGCTCTTTCATTCAGGAAAATATAAACTGGTTTATCCAAAGTCGAAGAACACGAAATTGTAGCCATGCAATTCTTCTCGGGTAAAGTTGGACTTGTGGTTAGCGTTATTGTACCTGTAATTCAAACGAAAATGCGTCTCGTTGAATGAATAAAAAATTATAATCGTTGTAAGGAAACATTAAAGTAGAAAATTTTAAAAAATTCAGCACACTGACACATTTTGTCTTCTTGCATGGCACATATCATATACAAATCATGGCTTACTCGCTGGGTAATATGATGTACATGATTAAAGTAGATTTTAAGTGTTGTAGACTAGTTTGCTAAATGTACTATTTTTCTTTTGCTCGATGTAGTGTATATGTATAGTTGTATTGTTGCTGAGAAGGCCATAGCGTCTAAAGAAAGAAATAGGAACTTAATGTAATCATAGACATCTCGCATAATAATATTAGTAATGTCTTGCATTCATTGGGTTAGCTGATTATTATGAATAACGATAAGATATGAAAGAAGGAACTCCTGTATAACAATAACGCACACGCTAATCATGCCGTTCAAAAGTGACACCCATTTCATCCTTTGTTGATGATAAAAATTGATTACATTGCATCAGAAAACCTATATTTATGTGCATTATATACTTTACCGAAAGAATGTTGGTGAAATAGTCATATATGGAAGGACTCCAAAAGAAACATGTATCAAAATGATTACATTTTCCCCTGTCACCTTCTTTCCAAGCCTTTATGAAATAATTACCCATCAACGGATACATTTATCATAAACCCAACAGATACATCAGCTCGGTAAAGTCCATAATATCAGTTGCTTCAGTTTTATATTGGTAGTAGACAGGGTTAGTGTGATTACCGATGAGAATGATCATTACAGGAAACATTTTGGGTTGGTAACGTACTCTATGGGATTTAAGATTACAGCAAATGTGTGCATCGATGTGGCGAACTCTCGCACTTAACATTTGGGTACAACACGTGGGCTAGATTGATCCCCTTCAAGAATTAGCATAGGGTAATTGTATTTGGTATGGCCACACGAGGAATGTAAAATTGCGGCTTAATAATTTGATGTGGTAACCGTTAGAAGCAAATTAAAGTTAATGAGAATTACGGGTTAGTATGGTCAGATTTGCGAACTAACATTACTGCAGCAATTTGGGTCAGGATCACATGCAACAGTAAATGATATTCAAGTAAACATTTGGGTGAATATCGCCAACTATGGAAATTCATTATTACGGCAAGTAGTAGGCCATGTGGCCACATAATGAAATTTAGCTTAATGGCGGCAATGTCTCTCCTCTGTGACTTAACATTACTCTGTCGTCGCTATTATCCTTTTGGAAGTTTAAAATTACGGATGGCACAATGACTCCAATTTTGACATTACGTTTAGGACCCCTTGAACCTAATAAAACTTCAACAATAGTAGTTCATAATTCGAGCATTAATTTATGACATTATGGTGATTATGTTTTGGCGTTCTTTATTCTTTACTTCAAATAATTATGGAGCATATTAAAATTCTAGAATATGTATGGCACACTATGTATCAATACTGTTATCAAAATTGGCCTATGTGGATATTGTAACAGCATAGAGAGATACAGAATATATACGACAAATGACAGATAACTACAATAAAAGTCGCTAGAATTGCATTGTTACTTGTTTAGGCTCGAATAAACAGTAACACAAGACAGAGTGAAAGCAATAAGCTTTTCAAAATATCACAAATAATTTATTTCCGTGTAATAATACTGTAAAAATGAAGAAGAAAAAATATGAGAACTAACGGTTTCCAGAATCAAATCCAAAACTACTACAAGATTAATCTACGAATAAAATTTTTGAAGTCATAATATTGAAATGTTCTACTGATTTCAGGTTCGATTTCAGATGAAGAATCTCCAATGGAGAGCAATGACATATGCTGTAGCTGTACTATGTTGACGTCTATTGTTCCTTACAGAAACATAATAATTAATCCCCCGGTCTTGGAAATCCAAATAAAATTTCAATAATAGTCCTTGTTCAAGAGTTCTGTATGAATAAGTAATATTTTCAGAAAACTAATTAATCTTACTGAGTTCAAAAAACAACCTGAAGAAAAATTAGCATATAACTCAAAACATCAATACTTCGATACTGTTCACAACAGAAGAAAACAACTTGACATCAATCGCTTAAAAGCCCGGTCTCTGAGACCACTCTCTTCCTCTCTCTACGCATCAATATTAATACTATGCCTAAATGCAAAAGCGAGGATAACTTGATCATGTTTACATGTAACAGTCACATAGCTCCTCTATTTCTTTGATAAGAACCAATCATTTTACTTCTTGAAAAGTTGTTTACTTGACCCTCAATCAAGGCCAGGAACTAAGTTAAAAATATAAATAAATTGTTATATTATTATGTACCTAAGGAAAACGCAGGTCAAACTGAATTGTTTGGAAAATTTCAAATTCCTAGTGAACAAAATTACGTTACATTGACATGTAAAGAGAATAAAAAGACTCCACATAAGGTAATAATACGGCCCTCTATAATGTTAAATTCCCACTGCCATACTGACCCAAACTTTTCACTTAATGTTAATTCTCATTGATGACCATACTAACACATTTTTTTTCCAGTAGCGTTAAGGTCACAAAGGTTGCCAAACCAATATATATATTTACATATTTCACCGTAATTTTAATTCACATTACTGGCCATAGCTTGATGTGTCCGGAAGGTGGGAGGGTAGTGTATGGACGCGGTGCCTCAAACAAATAGTCTAAATATTCCAAGATATTTTTTCTAGTTGGGTGACCATTACAAGAGATAATAGTCTCGCCGTGTTTTCCTGTTTTCTGTATTTTGGCTAGCAGAGATAATCTCCCTGCTCTCGGCTTTTCAAGAGTACGATATTCAATAATATCTGATGAGGGAATACATGTGACTGGAAAGTGTGCTTAATTCCTTGAACTTTGGCATTTCGGAGACCTCAAAATTTGGCATACATGAAGGAAACAAGTACATTATCTGCATAGTTATATGCGAGAAGCTTAATATTTACAACCATGTTATAACAAGCATGACATAAAATTGTATCTACCACACCACATGCAAGGTATGCAGCACTCAATGTCCAACTGGGCATTTGTCAATGCATTGGTAACAAGGAATTTACAGGTTGCCAAATCACGCTTTTATGCCATTTATTCGCTTTCTCAAACCCATAATCTTGATATTATGATGCAAAGATTTCAATTAAAGATAAAAAGCATTTATAATTTTAGTAAAAAGAGTTTATTAAGCTATTTAACATTACCAACTCAATGATGTTATATAGGTTTAGAACATAATGTCGTGCAAATTTTAAGAAATTATCCATGTCATAAAATGATTAGATCCTGGATGAAAAATTTGCGCAAACATCACATCACTGACGTAATGATACCATCGACTGGGGTCGATTGTTCCATTCCATTTATTCGAGATTTGCTAGCACTAAAATATTGACACTCAAATTCGTTCAACCATAGTCTTTTGTTTCTTGGTGCCCTTGTAAAAGGTCTCGGTAGATTTCGAATGCGCGTTTGATGGTTTAGCATCAGCTTTGCACTGTTGTTTTTCAGTTTAGTTATCATATCCATTATTGCACTGACCAATACAGTAGCAATTTAAAAGTGGTTTCGGACCCACCCCTACAGACCCAGTACATTCTGAGAAATTTTCAATTATTTCAGGCTCATTCTGTGATTCAAGTATGTTCTGCCAGTAGATAAGTATGAGAAGAAGAAAAAAAAACTCAAATAATTTTGCACTTGATAAAATATTGATTTTTGTACTTATTTTGTTAACTAAACTAGAAATAAAATTACTAGAATCTACTATCTGAATTTAAAATAAGTCTTGATTATAAATTTGCCTGAGGAGTATGGTCAGAGAGTCCTTTGTATTACTACTAGGGCACTTTTCTTGTTGACTGATCATACCACAGTCTTTTTTATTGTTTTTGTGCTAAACGCCTCTGTCATCTTATTTACATGATCAACCAGTTCCTTTTATTTCTGATCAAGTTCTATGATAGCATTTTCATTCTTTGCTGCTCTGTCCAAAAAAATCATTGATACTTTTTTCAGCAGAGCTAATTTAGCATTGGCGGACAATACACTGTTTCTTAATTCAGTTACTTTTTTAACTTGTATTATGAACTTAGATACATGATCTGTTGTGACTAACATTTATGTGAACTACTTGTGCAATTTTATAATGACCATACGCTAGTGTGTGAACATTATCCGAACAATAACTCGTGTAACCACATGATGATAAACCTATTTTGTGTGTAGTAATCTGGTTTTATCTCATAATGATCTGATCTGATGGTTGTCATCTTCAGCTTTTCAAGATCACCATTAATCATGGCACGTTCATAATCATCGTAAGAAACATTGGATTTTAGAACAGATTTTTTTTTAAAAATTCCTTTACCAGTTTTCTTTTGACCCTTATGACTGGACAACAAACAATACATTTTAGATCTTAATCCAATATATTTATAAATTGCTACTAGATTTGTCTCATATTTGAACATGCCAATCACATTTTACGTATCAACATGAAACTTAGACTCAACTGGGTAATCTGATAGATCAAACAACGTCTTGCTCTTTCTTATGTCGTAGTAAATATCATTTGTCTCACGCCGATACACTAAACTATCTAAGTCAGTGAACAGCAATGGTGCTCTGTTAACGTATTTCTTTTTCATCATGCTGTTATGAAAATTGTACATCAACATCTTTGATAAATCAAAGAACAGCAGCGCAAACAACCATTAGTTTGTCAGGAACTATTTTTTTTAAAGTTGCATTGCTATAAGGTTCTCACAAAATATTTTCATACTCACGAACGAATCACTCGACACCAATTTATTTCTTCGTTCAATGTTGTTTACTATCTCAACATTGACTCGTTGTTCTCCTCAGTCTTGCCAAAAGCAACATTTGTCATCAGCTTGAAGAAATCTTTCTCAAACTTTGTCTTTGACAACTTACTCTGTTCTGTATTGAAATTGATATACAGCTCCGCCTATCTCTCTTGTCTGAATTTCATTGCTCAATAAACTGTTTTCACAATTAATCCATGATCAAGAACTTCTCTTAAAGTAGAGTGATGTATCACATAATTGTTTTTGTTCATCAGATTCGGAGTCAACTTCGTTTACCTTGCTCAGTCCAAGTCTCAGTTTAACTTTGATCTCTCTTTGTTGCTCACTCAACATGTCGTTGGTGACCAGTAATGTTTTAGAAAAAAAATAGATACTCATTATACAGATCATGAAGTTTTTGAGGGTAATCGAAATCAACTTTGACAAAGTAACCATCATCATCTGCCACAATATCCTTTGTTTCTTTCTAATATTCATCACTACTTAACCAACAAAATTCTCCAGTCGGTAGCATCTGACTCGTCGCATAGCCATACAAAGTGGTTATGTCTTGATTTATAATGTATTTTGATGGTGAGTTATCATCTTAATTTGTCATGTACTTTTTGTTTGCTTTTGCCATTTTCTTTGTGATGATCCAAGCTCAATAAACATGAAAATATATGTAACTGTGAACAAATCCAATTTATATTATTCATTTTGAGACACACATCCCAGCTGAGTCCAAGTGATGCAAAATACCATGCAGGATCAAGCTATAATATCTTTGACAAACTATTCTGAAATTTTAAAATACATCAGCTAGCAGAAAAACATCAATGGTCAAAAACAAGTTACGGTACTCAACAAGATTTGTTATCTGAAACTAATTCCAGGTCAACTTTACAAACTCATAATTATCATATGATACATCATCATTTGATAATTTCGTGTAAACACTTGCCTTTGACGGTTACTCGGTTTCGTTAAATCTCGACCAACTGTCCATGTACTCGTAAGGGTAAATTTCGTTTTGTTTCAAATCTTTTGATGACTCATCAAAGTAATCCTCAATGTTCTTATAGACATCACATGACATGGCCACGTTTTTAAGTGAGCTGGCCATAAATTGAAATGAATTAATGAATCGTAGTCCTCCAATGTTAAATGACACTGTCACGGAATGTTGTAGTTTTTATTTAGGAAAGACATGTACTCGGGTTTTGTTTATCGTGTGCAACGATACCCGAGGGTGATTTTTTTATTTATATATATATGGGCAGTTGTACTTCGGAATCGTGAAAACAATTCGCTATATGCCGCTCGTGCAAAGTGTTCTTGATACGGAGCACGAATCCGTATAAATACTTTGCTATATGTAAAGGGTCTTTACATTACTACGGGTTTTGTCAACAAGCGGCTGGTTTCAAGGACTGTAGCTATACGGTTATAGATCCGAGGGAGGGAGGATTGCACAACTTTAGCTGTAGGGCTATTTGTACGAGGGTGTTAAACGTCCGGGGTGCCCGGAGCTGTCAAACGTCGGGAGCTGTGATTAAATGCTCTGGTGTGTCCAGAGCTGTTTAATGTGCCGGAGTGTCTAATGTCTAGCGTCCGGAGTGTCTAATGTCAAGGGTGACAAGGGTGACTCAGCTGTGGAGCTGTCTAAATGACCAGAGTGTCTGGAAAGTCTAATGTTTCGTAGTATTCCGAGGGTCCGGAGTCTGTAGAAACTGTGAAGTTCTATTGTACCAGCTGTGGAGCTGTATACTAATAGTTGATTATATATATTTATTCGTAAATTGTTAGCCGTTGGCTAATGTGGGTTTGCGGAACCCAGTATATGGTTTGAGACTGGAAAGATAAGTTATCTGTCCTGTTATTATTTTTCAAATATAGTTCCGCTACTTGAGCGTATACATTTTTACTATATGAGTAATCCTGCATTGTTTACTACGTGAGTAAACTGTATTCATGTTTTTTTTTTTTTATAATTTTTTCGCTGGGGTTTTGTATCAGTTTTTGTATCATTGTATCATTGATTCGTATCATTGTTTTGTACCATTGTATCATTTATTTGTATCATTATATGAGTCGTTTGCATCTTCTAGTCTGTGCGTAATTATGTATAATTAAATCCAATATTTGAATTACAATACGCACGCATTTCATTGTTTTGTTTATATACATTTATCGCCACATTAAATCATATTTTTTATATCTGTATCATCAAAGCGTGTTTTGTTGTTAATCCGAAGTGGTCCGTCCCGGTTATCTTGTTACAGACACATATCTCTTAAATTGTTCGGTATTATTGTTATCTTGCTTTTACCCAACAAATGTGTTCTCTCTTCATTACCTAATTCTTTCACAATGATGTGACTGTCATAAACTCTCTGATTGTGAAACACAACTGGAATGAAATTAAATAGTTTGAAATGTAGATTACACTTATCATATGCTCCACCAAAATATTGATCTGTTATGTGACAGTGATATTTCACCAAAATATTGATCTGTTATGTGACAGTGATATTTCACTCCATTTTTCACCAAGTGGCTTTTCATTAATATATCGATTTACCGCTGTTATGAAATAATTCACCTGTTTTTTAGTTCAATTTATAATCTTAACTTGTTCGCTATTTTTTTCTCATCAAGCTCACATAGCAAATTTTTCAAATAAAGCTGGTGACACAATAGCCGGTGATCTTAACATGTCGGGTAGAAATATAATAAATCTAGAGACAGTTAAGATCAGTTAAACACAGTGCACAACCTGAAAGTAAATAAAACTGGTGATAACATGACAGGTAATTTAACGTTTGCAAGTGGCATTATCACTGGGTTACGAAATAATTTTCCTCTTGGTAATACGGATGATGTTAATTGCTTACAAGTTAAAATAGACAAAATATGCTTGACTTAATGGATTTGGATGGTTGGCTATATTTACATGAACTTAGTGATAATAGGCCTATCACAATTATTACCTGATGATTATGCAGCAAGTGTTGGTTATATGAAAGGTTATTCTGTGAGTAAAGCTGGTAGCTCAATTGCAGGTGACCTTATCATGGGTAAAGTAAAATCAACTGCTTTTTCAACTGCTGCTGATGACTTTACAAATAAGGCTTATATTGACTTAGCGTACGCTTTTTCTTGTCAGGCGAACAAAAGCGATGTTGGTTATATTCCAACGTTGATTGGTGACTCGTCAAATAGATATGACTTCATTGTTACAAACGATCGTTTTATAGCGGTTTTAATCCGTTTTATGCTTTTTCATAGCATTTAATAACAACGATAAACACAAATGAGTGGGCGACAAATGTAACCAATAAAATAATTTTTGAATCAACGCAGTGTCCAAAGGTGTTTCTATACACAAATTTGATCTCGGTGGAATAGGTAGCGGTAATGAGAGAATGTACAACGGAAGATTGAATGGATCAAGAGATAACGTGCGGTTTAAATCAATTTACACAGCGAAGAATCCAACTTATGTTGAACTTTAAGCACATGAGTTCGCCGTGTCAACAATAACAAGATATAGGTTGTTCACGATCTATTGTGTTCACGCCGAAGGTGAAAATCCTGGTCTGATTGTGTCCAAATTTATACACTTGATGATCAGGTATAAATATTTGTTTGGAGACTAAATAGTGGCTACCTTTTGGGAAATGCGTGAATCATTTTATGAACAGGTTCGAACTTATGAAATTGTATCTGTACCATATCCATTTGTGAAAGATAATAAAAATCCTGATCTTGCTGAGCTCACAACTGATAGTGAAAGATTGCATCATGATCAATCTGTTCGCGCAATGAAAATCAAAGAATGAAGAGAAAAGACCGATGATTACAAAGTGATGTATTTTTCAAACAAAGATGGAATCCTCAAAATGGAGAATAAGGTCTATGATGTGATTGATAAGGTAATAACTGTAATTCATCCATACTTCACCTGGTCCTTGTTAACTAAGAACAAATTGATGAAGAAATGCAAATGATGTGCACCATGATACAAGACGTAAATTAAATTTTGACAGAAAATACATGATAAGACATGACCAAAAATACGTAACAGATTATATTTGAAGACGTCTGCATGACAGATTAGGATTAAAATTCAAGGAGTTTGGTTTATTGTTAAAGACGCACAACATGATGAATGATGGATTGAGAAAATAATCGTGTAAGATAGCGGTTAATTGTTATAGCAGGCTGCTAAATGAGATGAGATCTTATTTGAGATACAAACTAGATGGCTTAATCAAAGAATTCAGGACAACATAAGATATATTGAACGAGATTCATAATAATGTAATGGACGTGAAAGATGTGTTAGATGAAATATTCAATAAAGTTTGAGAGATATGTGTGAAAGACCGTGGACGAGAAAAGCTGCAGTACATTGAAAAACCTTTTGTTGTTTACATTAGTAATGAAATAACTTTCCAATACTTCAATATGTCTCAAGTAAAATAAAACTGACTCTGGTCAATGTTCATGAGGGTGGCCTTTTCTTTCCTCGGTTTGATACATTTGAGAGTTGTAAGTTGATGGGATAAGTGCTTTTAAATATCCAATATCCCAAAACATATATACAAGCCTCATGTTGGATTTGAACAAAGTGAAGGTTTATAAGGAATATAACGATTTGATAACAAATTATGAAGTGCTGGAAGCATTTAACAAGAGCATAAATATTAACGCTGAAGTTAACCCTCTCATTTTATAAATTTAATGGAGAGTATTACATGATAGCTTGACCATCTAAGATCTGGATTGTTGATTCAGGTGACAATTTTATCCAACCATTAAAATAATGAGTAAGGTAGAAAATCACTTGATTGAGTTTGCGAAGAAAGCTGAAAAGGTGATTGAAATAATTGATGAAGTTGAAAAGACACGTGATAGCCCAGCGATGTTGGAGAAGATCGTCACTAATACGTTTGAGCAAGTACAAAAGTGATCAATACGACAGGGGAAATCAATGAAGCAACAGTCTACAATCTTGCTTATGATGTCATCAGCTTCAAAGAAAACATTAACCACCTGATAAGAATGATTATTGACCTATTTTGTTGAGAAAGAAAACGAAACTGTTGTTCTTGATAAACAAAATGAACCTGTGTTTGACTACAACGAATAGCTGTTATAACCATAAAAAATGATTGTTACAAAATCAATCAACCAAAAGGTGACATAGTAACAAATACAAAAGGATTTATTCCTAACTTCTCAGACACATTTACAATCGATCAGATTTTAAATTTTAACGGCGATTTGATAAACAACTTTTGTTTTAGTTTAGCGAACAAAACTAGCAAAAATCAACCGGTTTTATTTGTTTTCAGTTGTCACAAATGCAAGAAATATTGTTTTGTTATTTTCATTCCTATAAACTCGCAGAATATGCTTGAATCATAGACTGAATCACAATTACTGAAAAGTTCTAAAATTATACTTGATCTTAGGGGTTGGGTCCTTAAACCCCCTTTGAACAACAACTAATATGACATTCGTCCAGTGATGATGGAAAGATTGAAAGCCTGTTATTTGCTGTGTGATTGGCAATTTATCTGTCTATCTATCTATCTATCTATCTATCTATCTATCTATCTATCTATCTATCTATCTATCTATCTATCTATCTATCTATCTATCCATCTATCTATCTATCTATCAATCTATCTATCTATCTATCTAGCTATCTATCTAGCTATCTATCTGTCTATCTGTCTATCTGTCTGTCTGTCTGTGTCTGTGTCTGTGTCTGTCTGTCTGTCTGTCTGTCTGTCTGTCTATCTATCTATCTATCTATCTATCTATCTATCTATCTATCTATTTATCTATCTATCTATCTATCTATCTATCTATCTATCTATCTATCTATCTATCTATCTATCTATCTATCTATCTATCTATCTATCTATCTATGTATCTATCAGAAAGAGCAGTAAAATATTCTCTCTTGAATTATATTTTGTATCAATGTTTGATATCAAAATGTTCGAGTTCAAACTTCCTTGTCTTTCTTATTATTTTGGATATTAGAGTAGTAAAGTATATAAAGTGCTCCTCATGATGCAATGTCCAAACAGTGGTCAATTCCAAACTTTCGGACCATACAATAAAATATACCAATTCCTGAATTGCCATCTAAAGTCTCGTGCTAGGTCAATCTTGCATAATACGCGATTTAACATATGTGCAACTTCTTACTTTGCAAGGTGTAAAAGTAGGCTTCTTATGGTATATTAACATATTTAAAGCTTGTGTGCCCTGAAATGGAATATTTCATTCGGAATATCATAAGTTCCTGTTTTACATTTTGCCCTTGTATTCTAGGCAAATAAATTAGTTGTTGAATTGCATCAAGCTTGTTTGCTTATCACTCTTTTCCGTTATCCATTTTAAGAGTAATCCCTCGTAACATGTTTTACTGTTTTTTCTTCTTCTTGTCCATATTATAAAATGAATATTGATATTTTTATAATCAAAACATATTACAATGAAATCTATGTCCCACGCATTATAGCTCTGTCCTTGCTTGGCGAATAATATATATTTTATTACATTTGATTATAGCTCTTTTGGTTTTCTGTCCATTGTAATAGAATAAGGTGACATCGTAGACAATAACTTTAATCAAAACGTGCTTTACAAATTCAGCACGTAATAAGTAAATATGAAATATAGGTCACATAATATAAGAAGAGGGCCACAGCCCTTACACGCACTCACGACATAATAGGCAAATACTCATCAGGCTGTGAGCAAACTTTAGCTTCGCGCATACGCGCTGACTATAAATTAGAATACATACACAAACGTGAATAATTTTAAATATATTTTGTAATGAAAAATGACAAAGATAGCAACTGTTTACAACTACAAAGTTATATAAAAGTTATTGTTTACCCGATGAAACTTGCATTGCTGTAAGAAGTAAAGCAGTGTCCAACCATGAGGAAACTATACAATGTCTTCTAGGTCTCCTGAAAGAAAAAAAAAATACATAGTCGTAGGTTTTGATAACTAATTATACTAATGAAAGAGAGAAAGGTTATTTGTTCCTGCTAAAACATCCAAAGTTTTATGTGAGCATTACGTTCAACAAAAGGATCAGTTGCGGATGTTTACAGAAATATCACAGTCATTTCGAAAGGTGAATGAAATGGTTTTATGGATGAAACGGTAGGATAAAATGAGGAAATATGTGAACATTAAAAGCTTTAAAGCTTTAAGAAGTCAATGAAATTATGAGTATAATAATTAGTGTGCATGTGTGTGATTTGGATTTGTAACGTAGCTTTAACAAATTGTCAGTCATGTCGCTATGATACCTGCAGTGTGGCAGTTTATAGTGATGTCTAGCACTATGGCATCATGCCACAGACAAGTATCATAATGTTCGACCCAGTTACATTATCCTGACACCAGGCCGACCAGTCCTAACAATAACCTCTTAATACTGAACGCCAAGCGAGGCAGCTGTTGGAACCATTTTTATAAGATTTTGGTATGACTCGGCCTGGGATCAAACCGACGGCCTCCCGCATCCGAGGCTGACGCTCTAGCCACTAGGACACCAGAGCTATGTTATAATTAGTGAACAATGTAGATAAATGTCAGCATTAAAACGATAAGGAAAACTAGAGTGACTTAACAAATGAAATGAAACAGCGTGAAAACATTGTATGACATAAAACAGCACGAAACTAAAAGAACTCGTTCAAAGTAAATATTTATTTTTATTCTTCTTTACATAAAGAAAGCACCGACGATAAACTTTCGATTAAATACAGATTAGTGGACTTTGGTTACCTTCGGCGCAGAGAAATGTCCCGCAATTGTTAATTAGTTTAACGTAGCTGTCTTGAGAGTCATTCAACCATTTGTTCGTAAAATGGTTAGGGTTAGGGTAGAAATGGAATTTATTTGTGTAATTATATCTCTATCATTTATGCATCCAAAATTTGTCTTACTTAATTTGAATTGGAAACGTTTGTACCTGCTTGATGCGCCTCCAAAGATGTATGTTCTCTTGACGTCTTAACAATTTCCGACATCTCAAAGCAGATTGAAATGTGGTCGATGAGATAAAAGAAAGCGAAAAACAGAAAACCACCCACACACATGTATCCGTTCAACAGGGATCAAAGACATAACTGCAAAAGAGCAAATCGAGCTTGTTCCCAGTGATATCAAGAAATTAATAAAAACAGGGTTTGTTTCATTTTTTATTTTGTTTTTGTTTTGTCGTTTTTGAAATTTAACTGTTTGATTGCTCATTCGATTTTTTATACTTGGGATAATATATCGTCGTAATAATCTTTGTAAGATCTGACAATTAGACATTGAGAAAGTGCAGATGGAGTATTGAGTATCATGTAGTGTCAACATGATAATGACGCGGTGTGTACCATAGAGTTGTAATCTGAACCCTCCATACTTGTCAGTGTAACTTCAAATGATAATGCAAGTTCTCTACAACGCTTGTTTAGCTTCTGTCCTCAAAAAGACATCAACAAAACGATTTGACATAAATGTTTATAGATGGTATGCACGCTGCCTTGAGAACTTGAGAAACGGTATAGAATGAAGAATCATCGACTTCAATACATTTTCATCCCATTCAGTTAGATGAGAATTTCAGCCGACGTGAGATATGCACGGCAAAACTGATCAAATATAATTATTTGATTCAGAGACAAATCCAATCACCTTTCATCCACACTATTCTTGAAAGCATAAACATCAACGTTTGTAACTGGACATTCACATTTCATCCGATGACAATAATTTGATTAATAAAAAGCAAATCAAAGAAACTGACAAAACGTTCGTGCGCGGTGTGGTAACTACTTGTTTCAGTTATTATTTCTTCTTTCTAGTGTTTGTAACCGTAGACAAGAAACACTATTTAAAATTAATTTGCGTCTAAAAGTTTACATTGACCCTAAAATCTTAACTGTTTACCTTATTTTACAAACCTTATCGCTGATTTTTCATTTCACAAGAAACAGATCACTTTATAGCAATTTCATCCAAATTTCTAACCTTAAATATGTGAAACGTAACTATTTTACAAAATTGTGAGTGTTACTGGACTCGTTGTGTTTTATTAAGTTTTAACACAACCGAGCCGGAGAATGATTTATAGAAAGAAAGACCCGAGCCATCTATCCCCTGGACTTCATGTGGAGTCACTCATCTTTTCATTTTTACAACTCCTCTGGGGACTGGTCTAGAAAATCTTTTGACCCAGTGTACTTCTAAAATACATGGAAGGAAGTGAACACATTTGGGCATGTAAAACTGAGGAAAAACTAAACATTGCGAATTACCAGAGAACGTAACTTCAAAAAAGATAAATGATCATTGCAAAGTTAAATTATAAACAAAAAACAATTTATTGATGAAACCATCTATCGGAATTACAGTTTTGTGTTAAGTATTTCCTTGTATAATCAGTAGTATACTTGTAATATTAATTCACAACATTATACTAATTCAAGCACATCTTGCAAAACTCTTTGTTTAGCGTATTTGGTTCTTTCCAGGACTAAAAGACATTCGTGTCTGTTTCTTTATATTCTGTTATTCTAATGTATCATATACATTTAGCAAGCATGTCAATCTGAAAGCTTCATAACAGATTAATCGACCATCACATTGTTACCCTATCCAACAAGTTGAAGGTGTAACATAGTGTTCCTAACCTCCTTATTCTACGGCTGCGAGACCGGGACTGTATGCCACATATACATCAAGCAGCTGGAATATTATCTTTGCGGGCTGTCGGCTAAATCACTGGGATCCGACGGCACGATAAGGTTACCAGCCTCAAATCATAGCCAAAACCAATGCCAAGTTCGATTATCAAGCCATCTCATCAGAATGGATGGCAGTCACTTCTTAAAAAAGATCTTTGCCGAACAGGTGCGTGGCCTGAAGAAACCACGGCCGACCATACAATCACTGCAAAGACTCTCTGAAAGTCAGCATATAGTGGTTTGGTCTCAAACCATCTGAGATAACAAGAATAAAATGGGACTAAATTTGCTGGCGTGCCATTACCCGCAAAGCGTCTACTGACCTTGACAATGACAGCTGGAGCCAGAAGGAAGTAGCTCAGAAACGCTACCACAGGTGAGCCTCTGTCCCTGTAATTATAATTGACTTCCAATGTCCCATCTGTTATTTAATATGCAAGTGAATCCTGGGACTGCGAAGCCATCTCCGTGCCCACAGGTGATTGCATAAAATCCATCCTCTTCTAATTCGGCGGACGCCTAACATACTGATTCATTTACATTGATATATTAAATTGGTTTTCATAATCTACTTAATCGTTCAATTTCATTGAACATTTACCAATCGATACTGTATATTCGTTTCAGATATATTTAGCGGTATTTAAGAATGATAATTAGGTGGTTTTAAAATTATTTATATTGCATGTCGGGCTTTTTTCTTATATTAACACAGGCGTATTTTTTTTATAGTAAATTTAGTAAATCGATGTATGACTACCTTGCTACAGCCCTAGACCTCTCAGCATGTATAAATATTTGATCATATTAGCAAGTCAAGGAATATTGACCTTTTCAGATTCATTCACAATCGTTTTCCTTCTATTTGAGGCGTGAGTTGAGGTGTCTTCCGTCAGATTCCGTAGTTTTGTATGAAGTAAAGCCAATATCATTTACAAAGAACTATTTGATAAAACATTCTTACATGAGTGAGTTTTCGTCATTATTAAATTTGTTCGTAATTTACGTTGCGTGACAGAACTTTGAGCATCTTCTATAGAGTTTGCAAAATCACTGTTTTTTGTGTTGTTGTTTGATACTCCATCCTCCAATACAATATGAATCTTCCTTACATCACGTGTACTAATATTTCACGGCTCATTTCAGCAATAGACTTAACTTGACAAACACATAACAGACAATTGGTTGCATTTATATTTGAAGTTATAGACGTAATTATATATGTTTATACTTGTATATTCTATACAAAATGTTTCCCTGTAAGTATAACAATATTATGAACTGAACTTTAAGACTGTTGGGAGTGCACCTTGCTCTAATTATGTCAGTGAGCCATTTACTTCAGGATCCGAACAACTAAGAGTTATTTTAAAATCCTTTCAATTTTACAATATACATCATTCCCCATTCGTATTTCTTTTTTCTTCACATTTAAAAATTTCTCATTCTTAAATACACGATCTTGCTTGAGCAGCAGAGAGGGTGAATCAGACAACTTTTCAAACAAAAATCGATTTTAACCGTCAAAACAACAAATAGACCCTTCCTACGAATTTTCATGTTTTAAATCCCCCAAAAAATAAAGTCTCCATTTGCCAAACAGAGACTTAGTGATTTTGTCTGAAACACGATCTTGCAGGAGGCTTCGAAATGAGTAAACAACACGATGGACACTCACCTCTATGATTTCAACCGATTATTTTATCAAGTCCGACACGATATCGCGTTCGAGGGTTTGCTAAATTTATCTTCACAAATCCGTGTGGTATTGACTGAGCGTGACTAAAGGAATTTCTAAAATGATTATTATTCGTATCACCGCTGCACCAGGTCTGATGAATATTTCGTAGTGTATGAGTATCAACTCCGTTAAACACACTCAGCAGATTTCAATTATCGCGAATCACTTTTGGAATTTGTGTGTATCGTTGAGTGACATATATCACATGAGTGCTTTTATGCCTGCCTCTGGAAAATATCCTAGCAGGATTCTTTTGATTGTCTAACATGATATCGTCATATACGACTAAATTGTTAATACTGGAATCAATACTTGGTGCATCGTTGATATCAGTAATAAATTCAATAAAATCATCATCGATTTGAAATTATTTTGCTTTCTCGTTAAAATCCTTTAGCACTTCATAGCATCGCTGATCGTCTACATTCGGGGCTATTAAATACAATTTGTTCCTTTTCATCCATCTCGTTATCAAATTAAGTAGCAGTTGTGTCTTGCCGCTTCCAGATGGTCCGATTATGATCATTCTAATTAAATTCGGCAACATTTCTTGGTGTAATAGGTTCCCGTCGTCGGGTAGCTGAATAATCAATTACATTCATGCTGTTATATATAAATTATGGATCTATATTGTGTGAAATGTAGGGCGCGTACTGGCACAGATGACTTGACGACGATTACAACTAAAAATAACCGATCAGCGCTTTCTGGTAAATGCGTACAATGTAGTACAAAGAAATTTAGATTTGTTTCCCTTGGTAAACCCAAGGAACCTTTAAAAAAAACGAGGAGGTGATATCGCAGCCAAGCTAACTAAACTCCCTGGAACCCCATGGGCAAAGTATCCAGGGGAAAAACACCTTCCAGGGTATAGTTATTGTTGACCGGGAACAAGACTATATATCAGACTCAATAATCATAACCAACCCAAACCCGGTGAAGAACCAATAAACGCTATTGATAAGGCGTGTCACGTTCATGATGCTGCTTATAAAAGCAGCAATTTGCAGCATAGACATCTAGCAGATGTGAAATTAATTCATGCGTTAAATGCTATTCCTGATAAATCTTTCAAAAAAAAATTGGCTTCATTTTTGATAAAATCGGCTATGAAAAGTAAATTGATGTTAGGTGCTGGTAATTAATAACAACATGGAATCTATTTATTATTCTCCGAGTGGATACTGGTGAGGCAAGGCAGAAATCAATAAACTCGCTAGCGCTGCAAAAGTGAAAAAAACCACTGCGGCTCATTGGTTATCCAAACAGGCGATATGGCAAATTTATCTACCACCGCCTAAACAAATCAATTTCTCGCATTTTGATGTGACCGTTCCTAATGAAGTTCATCAAGCTGATATACTATTTCTGCCACATGATGGTGGTTACAAATACGCGTTAACCGTAGTTGATGCTGCAAATAGATACAAACAAGCAGAGCCGCTAAAAACAAAATCATCACCTGAAGTAGCTTCTGCATTTGAAAGGATTTATCGAAGGGGTCCTCTGCACTGGCCGAATCTATTACAAGTTGATCCTGGCAAGGAATTTCAGGGTGTGTTTGCATCTACAATGAAGAATCATAATGTCACCATCAGACGGGTGCATACTGCGTTACATCGCGATCAGGCAATTGTAGAACGATTTAATCGGACTCTTGCTGAGCGGTTATTTGGATATCAATTCGCAAAAGAATTCATCCATGAAAAGCGATCCCGTGAATGGGTCAAAAGATTACCAGCTGCGATTACCGCAATGAATAATGAGATTACAAGAACAATCAACATGAAACCTATCAACGCGATTGAAAAGAAGTCTATACTAAAACTCTCACAAGAGGATTCTAGCATTTCCCAACCAATTCTTGGTAGTAATATCACTGTTAGGTATTTATACGAACCAGGAGAGCTTGAAGGTGGCAGAAAAAGGGCTACTGATCCTATTTGGAGTGTTACTGCACACAAGATATCTAGTATAACACGATCTAAGGGTGGAAACGCTAGCGTTTCTAGACCAGCAATCTATAGACTGGATTCAACTGCCCCTCAACGAGGATTTACTCGACAACAATTACAAGTGATACCCGAGGATACTCAATTACCACCGCGTGGTCTTAACTAGCATCTAAAACAACTCTTCGAAGCTGGTTTATTCTTTGTACTCTGGATACTGCAAGATAGACTAAATTTGACCATTCGATGTGATTATCCACTATCTAAACAATTGTATCCGATATAGTCAATCCCTGTGAAGAATGTATCGTCGCTGCGTATCCTAGCGTCCACGGGGATTTATTAGCACGCAATGCATCTTCGACGACGCAGATATCAACCAGCACAATATCATTTAGCACTAAATTCTGTCTTTGAAATCCTCCTGGAATATCAACTTCAATGTTCTGTTTTCGTGTATCCGAAGGCCTATAACATAACGGTACTGGAAGTGTTGCAAATTTTTCTTTATGCGCTTCAAATATCTTCATCTGAAGTGTGTCTCTGACTATTTTTCTACTTGCAATTATCAAATCATTTGGTCTTCACGCTTCCCAGAAATCATTCATTGGAGTTTCTGAAATTATTTCACGCGCTATTTCACACTGGATTTTATCCGGTTGTAATCTAATTAGCGCTTTGAATTCTCGTAATTGTTCATCAAGTGATCTATAATCAGTGTTAATTTCTTCATAATAGTCTACAAAACCCTTTAGCCATTCATGTGGGGATGCACCGACAAATGATGGTGGTTGGTCGTGATCACCGCACATGACGACTTTTGTATTTTTCAATAACAACCACTCGAGAAATGTTTGTAATACATCTAATGAGACTGTGCATATTTCATCCCAAATCATGATTTCAGGAATAAATTTCTCGCCCATACGCTCAGGAGTCCACTTATCTCCTTTCCATCGAAAGAAACTGAGATAAGTACAGGCATTTACCTCTCGATGTGTCATCTCTCTTGCAAGTATGTGAGTTGGTGTTAGCACAATCATGTTTGGATTTTTCCCACGGAATAATTCAATTGCACGAGTTGTCTTTCCTGACCCACCACAGCCTTTTAAATAAACTGTTTTATATCTACAGATTGGATCAGATATCGATGGTGTATTAGAAAATTCTGATTGAATCTCAAAGAGATTCCGATAATTATTTTCAATCGTAACATCTGCTGATTGAATATAATCATGAAGCATTTCCCGCTTAATTCTCCATGATCCCCAACTCTCGTTAGAATTTATGAATTCAGCCTCATCGCTGTTTATGTAAAATGAGTCAGTGGCGACTCTAACTGCGGTTTTAGGAAATTTATTTATCATCGAAAATAAATTGATAGAAGCATATGCGAGCATAGAAGCTCTCAAATGTGTATACTGCGGATTGTATCCATCGTTTTAGGTAACAATTGAACCCAATTTTGGTTCCATCGGACAGAAATGCGTCTTTACGATTGACATATATGCCTTTATTCGTTAGATCCGCGATTACAAAATCGTATTCAGCGTTGTCTATAATCAACCGTGAATAATATCTTGTATTGTTGTATTTGCCACCCTAAGTAAATTTACCAATTATTCTTCGTCCAAGATCTTTTGTTTCGTTGTTTCTACTTTCAAATAACTGTTTGGACCATTTTACAATTTCTTCTTCGTTGAAATTTGGAAACAGTTCTCGCTGTTCGCTAATTATTTTTTCTATATCAGGTTGTGGTAACCAGACTGATTTCTGTGCTCGATAGGATATAATCGCTTCACTGACAATTAACGATTGTAACATCTCAAAATCAATCATATATCTCAATAGCACTATTGGCATCCAGTGTTTTTCAGACATGTGTCTACCAATCCAAAGATAACTACACGGATGAAGTCATGTTGCCAATTCAAATGATACTACACGAGCGAATCCGGTTAAATCAAAATGTGGCAGCGGACCATTAATCGCAACACGAGCCATTTCGTGTGTGGGGTGTCCAAATCGTTTGAAGTACTCAGAACACTCTCCATACCCGAGAAAACTCCCTGGATAACACGCAATCATATCAACGGAAATAACGGTTTCAGTGTCATAATTTGTATTCCATAATCCACCGTGGCTGTATTCAAGACAGCTCAATCTGACATCTGATAGAAACTCACTTCGCGTTGGTTTCCACGCGTTCTTCTTCCTAGCAAAATGTGCTGCAACCGAGGGAAGTGTAAAACAGTTTGTTAATAATTGATCTTCAATTTCCCCCAGAGAACTCTCTGGAGAGAAAAACTCACTAGCTAGTTTTTTCATTTAATTATGCAGCTCTTCAGTACGGTACAATTCTCCGTTGGGTCTTACAAACTGATCGAATCCACATTCATCGTCTGCAGCACTGTGAAATAGCCACATCGACACAGGATCGTTTTTACTCAAATTCTAAATAGCATCAAATAATTTCTGCTCGGAAAAAAACTCTCCGGTTTGGGGTATATATTTTATACTTCTATCCGTGGGAATATTGTTACTGCAGATGACCACGCGTGTTCGTTATGATCAATAATTTGTATTGGAGTTCCTTGTGATTTATATTTCGATTCGTATAATACTTCCCCGGTTATTGTCGTTACTGATATTGGAAATCTTAATGATTTTTTTAACTTAGCTATATCCTGAATTGTTGCCCCATGCTGTTTTACCGTTAATTCCCATTCGGTTATTTTTTTTCGTCTTAGATCAGTCAATTTATTTCCCCGGGATGCATTTGTGAAGTGTTCTATTATTCGTTCAGCTACACAATTGAGTGCAATGACGAATATTTCATGGGTGCTAGTTTTGCAATATCATGTTTGTCATTTAACGGATATATTCCATAAACAACTGCTGCTACAGGATAAGATCTCTCCTAGTTTGGTTTGTCAATTCCAGTCAAAATTCCTGGTTTGGAATCTTGATTCACAGTTTTTTTATCCTTGAGAATTGGTTCGTATTTATCCCTTATGATCCAATCTCCAGTGTCGTCACGGATAATGAATTTGATTCTAAAAAAATACCTTTTCCGCGCAAGATGTGAGATTATCACTGCTGCTTTTTCATCATTCATGGTAGCATCGATATTAGGTACAATTCGAAATGTTGACCAACAATGAGATGCTCCATCACGCTTGAATTCATTAAAACAATTTTATTCTTTGGCGTATCCGAAACTCTATCAAGATTGAATTTAACATTTTTCCAAGGCGTAATTTTCGATAATCTCTCAAACTCCTTCATACTATAATTAAAAAAGCATTTAAATGAAAGATTTATGTATAATGAATCATTGCAAATGGCTCATGATTGGATCAGTGACTCCTTGTAACAAATCATGTAGAAATGAATTCTGTGGGTATCATATGCAGAGTTTTCGTCGTGGAAGCCTTGATCCGTTACCTTGTATTCGATGTGGGGTTGGGGTTAGGGGAAAATCGCAGTTGTGTCTGAATTGTGGTGGTAAGCGATACAGAGAGTTGAAGCGTTATTATGACAAAAGAATCAAAAATTCCATCAAACATTCTGACACTGACTGTGTCCTTGACAAAGTCCTTGACGCTTACAAAGTCAGTATCAAGGATAAAATCATAAGAACTTCTCAAGACTACATCGAAAGATTTATTATTAGACCAAACAATGAATTAGACAAACAATAGTATAGTATACAAATGAACCAAGAATTCAGACCACACCCTGTGATTACAAATTATGAAGCATCCAGTGATGGTACTGCCAGACACTGTAGGCTGAAGAAACCGGTCGGTTTTGTGAGTAATCAAGGATATTTGATGTTTTGCACTGGAAAGAAGAAATATCACAATCATCGTTTCGTGTATGAATGTCACAATGGATTGATCAAAAATGGTTTTGTTATTGATCACATTGATTCTAATCCAAAGAACAATTCTTTATCAAATCTGCAAGCTGTTACACAGAGTGAAAATTTGAAACGAGGAAAAACTGGAAAATGCTCAAAAAAAGCGAGACCAGTAAAATCTTTTAATACGGCAACTAACGAAGAAAAATATTCCAATAAATAACTAGCGCCAGAAGGTATTTCAATATTTGTCCACCTTCTGTTCAATTCGTTGCTGAAGGAATTTATCGATCGGCGATTTCAAAAAAGATCGGACAAAAAATTCAATTCAGTTATGTATGATGCGTCATATTTTTCATTTAGAAGTATATAATTGTTATAGAATATGAATTCTAAAAAAATGAGTAGCATTATAGCTGAAATTTTAATTTTGAAAGTCAGGATATTAAACTATCAGATGGGTTAAATCCTGCTCAAAATTTTTCAGATTTTCAGGATATAGAATACGGTATTAACACTAACAAGTATATGTTACCAAAGAAGTATGCGCTAATCAAAAAAATTCAGAATTCTATTCGGGACTCTCTTGCATTTTCCAGTGAAGTAAGTGTTTGTCCCGTTATTTACTATTGTGGAAGAAATAAGAAAAGAATTAGGTAGGGAATATGAATTGAAAAAAGAGGTTAATTCGAAGATTAGAAATATACGAGCGTTAATTCAAGAAAATGAACGATTTTGACAAACAGTCGAAATTGAATTCTAATCGAAATTGTCTACGAGAATTTTCATGCTAAATCGACTACTTTACCCGACTGAAATTATTGATGATGTTTAGTTGTTTTTGTTATTTTTTAGCATTTTTTGATTAAAATTATCGATTTTTTGGTCAAAAATCATCAAAAATGAATCCTAACAGCTTTTCTCTACGAGAATTTTCATGCAAAATCGACTACTTTACCCGACTGAAAACCACCAAAACTGTCAAAAAAAACAGGCAAGAATGCATTAAAAACACTGAATACAAAAATTTCGCAGCAATAAAAAATAAAAATATTTCAGACTGAATAAAAAATAAAATATTTCACACTGAATAAAAAATAAAAATATTTCACAGCAATAAAAAATATTTCACACGGTATAAAAAATAAAAATATTTCACACAGCAATAAAAAATATTTCACAGTGAATAAAAAATAAAATATTTCACACTGAATAAAAAATATTTCACACAGCGAATAAAAAATATTTCACACACTGAATAAAAAATCGATAATTTCACAGCGAATATAAAAAATAAAAATATTTCACACTGAATAAAAAATATTTCACACTGAATAAAGAATAAAAATATTTCAAACTGAAAAAAGATATTTCACACACAGCAATAAAAAATATTTCACACACAGCAATAAAAAGTATTTCACACACTGAATAAAAAATCGATAATTTCGCAGCGAATAAAAAATATTTCACACACTGAATAAAAAATATTTCACACTGAATAAAAAATATTTCACTGAATAAAAAATCGATAATTTCACAGCAAAAAATAATATTTCACATTTCACAGCAATAAAAAATATTTCACACTGAAAACAAAATAAATATTTCACACTGAATAAAAAATATTTCACACACAGCAATAAAAAATATTTCACACACAGCAATAAAAAATATTTCACACACTGAATAAAAAATCGATAATTTCGCAGCGAATAAAAAATATTTCACACACTGAATAAAAAATAATTCACACTGAATAAAAAATATTTCACTGAATAAAAAATCGATAATTTCACAGCAAAAAATAATATTTCACATTTCACAGCAATAAAAAATATTTCACACTGAATAAAAAATAAATATTTCACACTGAATAAAACATATTTCACACACAGCAATAAAAAATATTTCACACACAGCAATAAAAAATATTTCACACACAGCAATAAAAAATATTTCACACACTGAATAAAAAATAGATAATTTCGCAACGAATAAAAAATATTTCACACACTGAATAAAAATTATTTCACACACTGAATAAAAAATATTTCACTGAATAAAAAATCGATAATTTCACAGCAATAAAAAATATTTCACATTTCACAGCAATAAAAAGTATTTCACACTGAATAAAAACTAAATTATTCACACAGAAAAAAAAATATTTCACACTGAATAAAAAAACTATTTCATACTGAATAAAAAATAAAAATATTTCACACTGAATAAAAAATATTTCACACACAGCAATAAAAAATATTTCACACACAGCAATAAAAAATATTTCACACTGAATAAAAAAAAATTTCACACTGAATAAAAAATATTTCACACTGAATAAAAAATTAAAATATTTCACAGCAATAAAAAATAAAAATATTTCACGGCAATGAAAAATATTTCACACTGAATAAAAAAATAAAAATATTTCACACTGAATAAAAAATCGATGGACCGTTAATGGATGGTGCCGATTAGTTCAATGGAAAAGTGGAGCAAGACTTCCACGATCACCAATTAACTGAAAAATGTTTTCGGGTTCGGGAATTCAAATTGAAAAAATGTTTTACAATTGAAATTTACGATTTTTAATAATGGTCAATGAAGCATTAACGACCCGATTGGCTCGTGAGAGACTAAATGCAATTAAGAGATTTATACCAATTCGCGACTCTGTAAGGAATAAAGTGCAAGCTAGACAGAGTCTTCAGACTGACTTTTCTACTGATACACAACAGTTATTTAAACTGATAATTAGCGCAACTGAGGATGCAACATCAGCAATTTCTAAACAAGAAGAGTCTTTTCTCCCTGTGTTAGAAAAAATAGCAAAAAGAACTAAACAAACAAAAAAATCATTAAAAACACTTCCTCAGGATATAGAACGACAACGACTAGTTAGTGGACTACCTAAATCAAAGAAATTAGCCGATCTATTTACCGATAGCGCTAAACAACTAATTCTCAATGAGGATATAGACAATTTAGGTGAATTTGCTGCTAACAGCTATGATTCACAAGAGAGGTTTTTCACGGACAATTATACGGATTATAGAATGTCACATAATGAATGGGCTGATATAGTGTATGAAATAAATACTGGGGGTTTAGATAGAAGGACGAAGGAATACAGAGACTTTAAGAGAAAATTTCAACTCCAAATAAGACAGCCATACGATGAGAAGGAATTTCTGGGGAGTGGTCTAGTTGGAAACTGTCCTGGTAGTGTTATCAGTGATATATCACGATTAGATGTTCTAATCGGAGGGTTCCGAGCTGGAAATAACTCACCGGAAATAATTAATGAAGCAGCTGATATCTGTAGACGGTTATTTCAAGGCGGTATCATGGATATCAAAACATATCGAGATTTCATTGGCGATTTAGTGGAAAATGGGTATCATAGTGACTGAAAACGCTTGCAATTGAAAACAATAGTATTTAGAAATTGCTAGCAATTTCACAATAAGAATGATCATACACTATAATCATGATAAACCAACCAGCGTCTATGTAGTTAATTCACGATTTCCGGTTTATAGCGCGTACTATGGTGATGGTTTCGGTGATACCATTGCGGGGTTATTTGAAAGAATGGCCCCAAAAGTGATGCCGTTAGCTAAACAATTAGGAATGAAAGCAATTGATGTTATTCGTGATAAGGGTATTAGTGCTGTTGGAGATCTTGCCGGGAAAGCGTTTTGAGCCGCGAAGAATAAATTAACAGCGCTAGTGAGATCACGAAGAAAGAAACCGGTACCACTGCCATCTACAGCGGAAATGCCTGCACGGGTTAGTAAAATTATAAATAACGCAGTAGATCAAAAACTAGAGTCATTGATGACTCCCGACCAAAGCAACATCGCAAATATGATAGCAGGAAGTGGCTTACAACCACGACGGTGAAAATCGCAATTTAGATCAATGGATATATAATAAAATGTTCAAAAGGTCACCTGATCCAGCGTTTGATATAGACGCCCCAGTCCCCAAGGATGATTCTGTACGCGATTATCAATATTACGCCTATCATGCAATAGACTCAAATAGTCGATCAAGAATTGATCTTCAAGTTCATGATACCAGTAAATATTTTCTACCCGCTGAAGCGTTTATTGAGGGGTGAGACAAGGATGCCTTCTATCACCATTCCTCTTCCTGCTGGCCATCGACTGGGTCATGAAGACATCGACAGACCAAAAAAGAAACGGCATCCAGTGGACGCTGTGGAAACAGCTGGACGACCTAGATTTCGCTGATGACCTGGCTCTCCTCTCGCATACCCAACAACAGATGCAGGAAAAGACCAGCATTGTTGCGGACAACTCAGCCAGCCTGGGCCTCCACGTCAGCAGAGGAAAGAGCAAGGTTTTCAAGACAAATGCATCCAGCAATACACCCATCACAGTGGAAGGCGATGCGCTGGAGGAGGTGGATAGCTTCACCTACCTTGGCAGCATCCTGGACAAGCAGGGAGGAACGGATGCAGACGTTAAGACACGCATCGGCAAAGCAAGGGCAGCTTTCCATCAGCTGAAGAACATATGGATATCAAGGCAGCTTAACATCACCACCAAGATCAGGGTCTTCAACACCATCGTGAAGCCGATATTGCTGTACGAAGCAGAGACCTGGAGAACCACCGCTACCACCATGAAGAAAATCCAGGTCTTCATCAACACCTGCCTCAGGAAGATCCTAAAGATCCGCTGGCCAGAAAGAATCAGCAACGACGAACTGTGGCAGAGAACGAAGCAACAGCCCGTTGAGGATGACATCCTTCAGAGACGCTGGCGATGGATTGGCCACACCCTCCGCAAACCTGCTCCCAACATCACCAGGCAAGCCCTCACATGGAACCCTCAAGGAAAGAGGAAGAGAGGAAGACCCAGAAACACCTGGCGCCGTGATTTGGATGCAGACGCAAAGAAGATGGGCAAGACGTGGGGACAGCTGGAGAGACTCGGCCAGAACCGAGACGCCTGGAGGGAGCTGGTTGGCGGCCTATGTCCCAAACGGGGCCACAGGCGGAGATGATGAGATGATGAAGCGTTTATTGAAGTAGAAGGAGAACTTGTAACAGCTGCTGATACTCCTGCTGTACCAGCACCGTATTCAGTTGGTACTCAAGTCGGGCTTGTTAATAATGGTATCATGGCGCTATTTGAGAGTGCTAGATATCTCATTGATGGAAAAGAAATTGAGTCGATAGATCGCGATGTTGATGTGGCTACAACAATAATCGGGTTAGCGAGATATTCTGATGATAATACAAGATCAGCAGGACCTTCTATGATGTTTGCAAAAGATGTTAAAAATACCGCTGGAGGAAATCAATTTGTTGTAAGACGACCAAAGAATAATGCTGGTGCCGCTGATGTTGATGTTGAAAATATGATTATAAACAACGATCCCAATTTCAATCTAGGAGCTGCAACACATATATCAATGTTGGAGGGGCGGCGTAAATTATTTTCATGCGCGATTCCACTGCATCATATATTTGGATTCTGCAGAAATGTCCGAAAAGTTATTTATGGAGCGAAGCATACAGTAGCACTCGTGCGAAAGAGTGATGATAATGATGCAATTTGGACGATTCCCGCAGACAATGCAAATCCAAATGTTGATGCCGGTAAAGTCATTTTAACAAAACTATCATTGTGGATGCCAGTGTTGACTCCATCAATCACCGCAGAAGAACGATTACTATCATTTATAGACCAAGGAGGAAAATCATTACTGAGTTGGCTAACGGTAAGTACAGATGTTAAACAATCAAATATTAATGGGTTATTCACGTGGAACATAGCATCAAAACAAGGTGTTGCTGCGACACGTCATTTATTTATTGCGTTACAGGATACCACACGAGTTGGCAATCAACTCTCCAGCCATATGGTATTTGATCCATTAGGTGTTAAAGACGTCTCACTGAGAATAAACGGCCAGCAGGAACCATCCGAAGATGTACAATTTAATTACGGTCAAAATCATATTGCACGAGTGTATCACAGGTTGTTGTCGTTTATGGCACGCGATCAAAATGTCGATACTGGTCTGCAAATATCACAATATGATTTTAAGAATCTGCATCCGATCTATTACTTTTCACTGGAAAATCTTGATTTGATGAGACAATTCGTCGTTGATATACACTTTAGAGCTAATTTGCTTCGTGGCACTATTGATAAGTATAGAGCAGTTGCTGTCATTCTCAGCGATAAATCAATGCTACTCGAAGGTGTTGGCGGACGAATGAGGGTGGTAGAAGCACCAGTAGAAAATCTATGATTGGAATCTTTGATTTCAGATTCAGAAAATCCTTGTTGAAATTGTAAACGATTTTCTCGATGAAATTACTTTACAATTTACGATTTAGAATCAATATATTATGTATAATGTCGTATATTGTTACTAGTGTTGAGTTAACCCCCGGTCAAATCAAGAAATTGCAATCAGAATCAGCTAAAAAATGTGGAACCACAATAACGCTTAAACCCAATCAAATGACTGGCCGGGCGAAAAAATTGTCACTGACAACTCGTCAAGTAAAACATTTCAATGATGCACTTGTAGCAAAAAAAGGTGTTCAGATTACTATTTCTGCGGCTGCTATCAAAAATATGATTAAAACAGGCGGTATATTTCCGTTATTTGCTGCGTTACCAGGATTAATTGCAGCGGCCGCACCAGCAGTTGCAAAAACTGTCGCATTGGGGGCAGCTGGAGGCTTGGGAGCAAAAGCGGTACAAGGCATTGCTGAATCATATGAACCGAAGAAGAAAGGACGAGGGTATAAAAAAGGGAAAGGGTCTAAGACTACCAGGAACCCCGTATTCATGGTACAGCGGGAGATCCGTTCACGGATCAGGTCTAAGACTAGGACCGGTTTACTAGTTGAGGAATCTTTGGCTCCAAAGTCCAATTTTGATTTAATTGATGCTGCTAAAAAACTAACGATAAAAAACTTCAGAGGTGTTTTTATGAAAGATCAGTTACCGGCACAACCCAACAGCGTTGAAACCGGTATTATTAATCTCGATAACAGCACCGGACCTGGAACTCACTGGGTTGCATACGCTATTGATCCACGTGAGATTGTTTATTTCGATTCATATGGATTAGCACCGCCGAAGGAATTTATGCGTTATATAACTCGCTTAAAGACTTTTCGAATGAAGACTTGGTATTCTACGCTACCAACACAACAAATGAATGATCCACCAATATGCGGCAGCGAAGTATTAAATGTCCTTGACGCTATTTCTAACTCCTTGGGTAACCCAAGGGGAAAACCACCACATGTTGTCGTAAATGAATACACCAGTAATCGCTGGAAATCGAAACGATTTTAGAGAGAGATGTATAAAATAAAATGATTGATATTTGGGGAAGATCTTTATAAGCGATGAAGAAACCCGGTGCCGATGGCACTGCAGGAATGTCTGCAACCGGTGATATAAAAACAAATAATCGAAGATAAAATAGCTGAGACGTTGAACTTAACAAGTGTTGATCCTAATGAAATAGTTGTATTTCAAGATCGTCAGGGTAAATTAAAAACTAGTAATGTGTCGTTGGATGATATTTTGATTAAACAACGAAACGCAATCGAGGATATATCGCGTTATTTTCTGATCAGGGTAAACTCAAACCGGGTGTACTTTTATCGACTATTACAGATAGATTAAAAACTCTCAACGATGAGTTAAAAAATTCTGTGTTGGAACTAGCAACACTTCAATCTAAAACTGAAGAACACGGAAAACAGTTTTCAAATTTTCGTAGAAACATCGTGGATAAATTTATTGGAACCCCGTTGGATAAAATTGAAATAAAACTCCCTGATATTAAAAAATCCATCGATGAGACGAAAAACTTCATCGAAGCAATCAAAAATGATTTTTCGAGGATGATAACAATCATTGAAAAAACAAAAATTCCTCATGAGAAAACCAACAACGTAGTATACACGATCCAACACGGATCATTTGCGTGGACACATACAAACAACAAATTAGATATCACTGCAACCGTTAAAGGTATTTATCGATTAACACTAGTGACAACGACTCAATTTAATATTTCATCGTCGAGTTCATCTGGGGTCAACAATACGATTTCAACAATCATCGACAAGGATACAACTGAAAAGTTCACGATAACATCTACTGATAAAAATTTGGTTAGGGTTTCAACAACGTGGTATTTGGAATTCGTAGCGGATTTAAGTAAATAACGGTTTCAATTGAAATCGTAAACTGATTTGAAAATAAAATGATTTCATCATCGCAATATCGCTATGATCAGGCTAGAGAGTTTTCAATGAAACCCAAAACTCTCACTGAAGATTATGCAATGAGAATTAAAAAATACCAACGAAGAATCACAGCAGTTGATGTTACCGTGTACGCTGTGTGTGGTGTAATCACCAGAGCTGGTATTATACTATCCTCGGTAACAATGATTGCCCCGATAGCTGTTCCAATTTGCATATCCGCGGCAACAACAATCGTGGGAATAATTTCGATAGTAACAAAAAATATATTATCATGCAGCCAGAGTAAACTGCAAGACTACGTGATTAAATTTCATGTTGTATCAACTGCATACTCGCAATTATCCTCGTTGATATCGTCATCGCTCGATGATACAATTATATCAGATAGTGAGTTCGCAGCGATGGTCAGTATTTATGATTCCGCGATGTCAAAATTAGAGCGACAACAACAGTATAATAACAATGACAACACCGCAGGAATTACTTCAACGAATAGTGGAGAACACAAACCCAGTACAAACAAGCATGATATCAATAACATCAACGAATCCAGAATTCAGTGTGAATTTCCCTATCCCAGCCCCCGTTACGGAGATAGCGTTAGCAAAATTACGAGTATACCATA